>ONZH01014852.1:0-336571 GCA_900303285.1 Rhinella marina | reverse complement strand
CAGCAAAGAAGGTACCGGAGCGCAGGAGCTGAGCGGTGAGTACCAGGACCCAGCTCCTGCGCTCCAGCAATGAGCGCTTCCATCTGTATTGATGGAAGCACTCATTGCTTCCTGCGCCCCTGAAAAGGAGGACTTCTGGCCGTCCGTCCTGGCCTTTAGCCGGACGGAGGACCAGGAGTCCAAAAACCGGACTGTCCGTCCAAAAACCGGACGGATGGCCACCCTATGTGACCCTCAGTCAACTCTGAGAAACCAGCAGCTTTAGAAACACAAAGTATATGGGAAAGTTGTTATACTTGACAAGTTAGAAACATATAAAGAACAAAAAAATAACTTGGACAACCCCTTTAATCCTGTAGCATTTCGTCTTGAACTTCCTCAGGCCCTGAAAATCTATAATGTGTTTCACAGATCTTTGTTGAAGAGATATGTTGAACCTCTGGAGCCATCTCCCTTGCCACCCGCGCCTGTCTTGGTGGATGGTAATTTGGAATTCCAGATTGTCAAGATCATTGATTCTCGAGTTCTCTGTGGGACTCTTCAATATCTTGTTCATTGGAAGGGTTATGGTCCTGAGGAGAGGTCATGGGTACCGGCATCTGACGTGAATGCCAGTCGCTTGGGTAAAAGCATTTCACAGGTGTCATCCTGATAAAGTTGGTCCTGGGTGCCCGGAGGTCACCTGTAAAAGGGGGTTAATGTCACGAGTGGGCTTGCGTCTGGTATCAGACGTTCTGCGCGGCTTTCAAAAGTGACATAATTTGACATGCTTTTCCCTTGGTTTGGTTGCTGTTTACCACACCTCTCCCCCTCAGCTGTTGTGGCTGTGGTAATTGTCTTTCCTCTATTTATTCCTTCTTCTCCCAGGATTCACTGCGGTTTATACTTTCTGCCTACTTAGTAGTGTGTGGTGTGGATATCGGCTGAGATCCGGTTGCTGCGATATCTGCTTTAAGATAAGTGACATTTTCCCTTTTGTGGTTTTCCTTCTGGAGCCTCCTGTTCGTCCTTACTCTTGGAGGAACGGGTTGACTCTTTCCTGTGTCACTAGCTGCAGGGATCTTTAGGGTGAATTTAGTATTAGGTTCCTGTGTATGAACTCTCCTACCACTAAGGTTTGTTCATACTGGTAGTCAGTCAGGGCCTAGTTTCAGGGTTCCCTGCAGGAGGTGACCGTTTCCCTGGCTTTTGTCTTTTCCCTTCCCTCATACGCTCGGTGTGGCTATTCCCTCCACACCAGAGCGTGACAATACCCCTTTCTTTGCCTGGACCATTTCCAGGGGGATAGTAGAAGGACATTCGGTGTCATGGTGCCCATTACGTGTCTTATGGTGTTGTGAATGAGAAACCTGGACTGCTACAGACTGGAACCATACCGTATTTATAGCAACTAATCCAGGTTCTGTTTGAGATCCGACAGCAATTAGGTTCAAGTATGGATGCCTGGTGATAAGCTCTTCAACCTTGCCTTTGCTGTGGAGCGACACATTGCACATGTGTTGTCTCTCATGGCACAGATTTTTCAGTAGGATAAGGCTCACCCGCACAAAGCAAGGGTTTCCCAGGAATGTCTCCACCAGATTGTAACACTTCCTTGGTCTGCCTGATCACCAGATTTATCGGCAATCAAGTATTTATGGGACTATCTAGGAACATCACCAGCTTCTGCAACCTACGAGTGTGCAGGATCTACAGGTCCAGCTGCAACATCTGTAGTGAAATGTGCCGCAGGAGACTATATACTATATGGAAACTGTATGCCTCCATGCCAGAGGTGGTCCAACATGGTGCCAGAGCCTCCATTTAGTTGTACAATTTCCCCAATAAACTCATCCTTTTTGTCTAATATTGTAATCATTTCCATATATCATCATTACATTCACACTTAGAAAGTTTCGCTCAATTCCAACAACTTCTTTTTGGTGCCTTTTTTGTCAATTAATATATATGGTGGTTTAGAAGATGGTTTATTCATCAGGTTTTGAATCAGTACAGCAGTGTATGAAGGCTGTATATATCTCTAGTATATAATCTATAACTGTGACTCAGGGCTTATACACACGAATGTTGTTTGGCGCCGCAAAAGATGAGGACAGCACACCGTGTGCTCTCCGCATCCGTTGCTCCGTTCTGTGGGGCCGCAAAAAAATAGAACATGTCCTATTCTTGTCTGTTTTGCTCAGGGACGTAGCTAAAGGCTCATGGGCCCTGGTGCAAGAGTTCAGCTTGGGCCCCCCCCCCCCTTCCCTCAGCGCTGGTGCACCTAGCTTTTCTGCCGGCCAAGTCAAAAATTGAACCCCCCCCATGCCAAATTCTCACCCTAACCCTTTCCCTCCTAACATTACGTATATCACTAAAGAACATACAGGGTAAGTCTACATTCACACGACAGTTGCTTTTGCGGCCTCCGATCCGCATATTTTGTGGCTCAGATGCGGACCCATTCACTTCAATGGGTCAGCAAAAAATACGGACAGCACACTGTGTGTTATCCGCATCCGTATGTCCATTCCGTAGACCCGCCAAAAAAATAGAACATGTCCTATTTTTGTCAGTTTTGCGGACAAGGATAGGCATTGTTACAGTGGATCCGCAAAAAAAAACGGATGCCATACGGAACATCATCCTTTTTTTTGCGGATCCACAATTTGCAGACCGCAAAACACAACGTTCGTGTGAATGTAGCCTAATACAGCGCCCCATACCTCTTACATACCTCTTACGTGGTGAGCGCTCTGACGTCACCGAAGGTCCTTTTGCATAGGAAAGAAGAAAGAAGACACCGGCTGCGCGAACAAGTGGAAAAGGTGAGTTTTTTTGTTTTTTTTTAACCCCTAAAGGCCATTTTAACTATTATTTTTTGTTATAACCATGTTATAACGGAAAATAATAAAGGGAAGTTCGGGTTCCCATTCCCTGGGGTATATGTAATGATCAACCCACCTCCCCCCCGGAAAAAAAAGGTGTCCTCCTTTTAGGAAACTTAGATCTGGTCACCCTACCCATGTGCCAGTAAAAAAAAATGCCCCCAATGCACCCATGTGCCAGTAAAAAAATGCCCCCAGTGCCCCCATGTGCCAATAAGAAATGCCCTTAGTGCCCCCATGTGCCAGTACAAAAATGCCCCCAGTGCCTCCATGTGCCAGTAACAGAAGTGCCCCCCAGTGCCCCTATGTGCCATTAAGAAGAGCTCCGGTCCGTAATTGCATTACACAAAAAAATAAACACTTATACTTACCTCCATCAGTGATGCGATGCAGGCCTCTTCCGGCCTGTGTCCCGCGCTGTACGGCTCAGGCCGCGCGATGAAGACATCGCACCGCCTGCGCCGGCCTCTGATAGGCTGCAGGCACTAGGCCTGCAGCCTATCAGATGAATGGGGAAGGGAGACGCCTTTCCCTCCCCTGCCCCGCAGCATCTATCTGTATCGCTGTCCTGAGGACGGCGATACAGATGACTATGGAGATGAGCGCTGCCCCGCCGCCGCCCCCTAACTGTGACCAGGGCCGCACCGCACCTAATTGGCGGTGCGGCCCGGCAAGGGGGGGGGGCCCTCTGGCTTAGGGGCCCGGTCTCAACTGCGACCGCTGCGACCCCTATAGCTACGCCACTGGTTTTTCTGAAAAGAATAGGCATTTCTATTATGGGCGACTAGAGATGAGCGAACGTGCTCGTTACGAGCACTGTAGCGCTCGGCTCCCCTGCGCAATGCCCGCAGGCATTGCGGATCCGTCCTCAGCTGCGTGTAAGTCAATGGGGACGGATCGTTTGGTATGACACTCACACCAAACGGATCCGTCCTCCTCACCCGACTGAAAGTCAGTGGGGACGGATCCGTTTGGTATGACTGTCATACCAAACGGATCCGTCCCCATTGACTTACATGCAGCTGAGGACGGATCTGCAATGCCTGCAGGCATTCGTTCGCAGGGTAGCCGAGCGCTACAGTGCTCGTTACGAGCACGTTCGCTCATCTCTATGGGCGACCCGTTCCGTTCCTCAAATTGCAGAACGAACAAGGACGGGATCCGTGTTTTGCGGAATCTGCCATTTGCAGACTGCAAAACACACCACGGTCGTGTGCACGAGCCCTTAGAGTAGATAACAATATCAGATCACATTTTAGTAATAATCAATGGACTGTACAACTGTACATACAAAGAGTGATACCTGTTGGATCCTTTTCTGTTGAATTCATATGGAGACTAGAGAAGCGGTGTAATGGAGCAAGGAAATCACAAGAGCATGGGTCCCTAACGAAAGTGACAGACGGATTGCCGACTCCCAAAATTTCGATGACATTAGGCAAGGTGGCTAATATACATTCACTCATCAAAGCTGTACCTATACATTGCAGTGCTCACAGATAATAAGTCCAGGCAAGTGCTTCTGCGAGTGCTTATTTACACAGGCACAGTCTGTACGAGCGGCTGTCCCTGGTACTTTTGCTTCACCCATTAACTTGACCCACCGACCGGACCCTAGCCACCGTTAAAGATAGGCCATCAAAAAAAAAAAAAGATAGGCCATCAATGTTGAAGACCCAGAGATCCCCTTTAAAGAAGACTTGTCACCTCCCCTGACATGTCTGTTTTAGTAACTACTTGCATTACCCGTGTAATAACAATTCTGGTGACTCTATGACGTGCCATTCCTCTAATATTCCTGTTAGAAATGTATAAATTGCCAGCGGTCTGCATAAATGTCCAACCGGACGTTATTCAACTAGGGATGTGTCTGCTAGAGGCAAACTGTGCAGGGACCCACTCTCAACTTGTAACACCCAAATGGAATTTTATTGCAAATCGTTTATAAATTTCTAGCAGGAGTAATAGAGGAATGGCACAGTGTAGCTCCAATTTCATAGGAAGCCAAACCTATCATGTTTTGGACAGTGAAGGGAAACCATTGCAGACAGTAAAAAGAAAATCTTATATTACATTTATGTCATTTGACTATTAGAGTTTTGTCATTTGACTATTAGAGTTTTTCCTTTTCTTGGAAATGCAGCATCTGAGATCCCGCCTGGCCACATAATGCAGGGGTGCGGGGCCAGGTTTATGTACAGGTCAGTGATTTCAAGAATAAAATCTCTCTTTCCTCTTTTCATATGTTCATAATATTCTAGAATGAACGTAAGATGAAATATGAAGCCCAGGAGATTAAAGCTCACTTCCCATATGTTATATGAGAAAGTGCCATGTTGATTCTGTCCTGACATGTCTTCAGGTTTCTGTGACATCATGGTTAGATCATACCAGAAGAGCGCAGCTGCTGTAACTGTACGAAGCCAATCTCCACATATGTTCTCCATTACAGCAGATCTTTCCATGTACAGTAAGCGAGAAGACGAGGAAGGGTCAGAGGGATTTGGGATTCATTATTAGGATTTAGTATGAAATGAAATGTGGGATTTGGTTTAGAGGTTCGTTGTTCGGGGACTTGGTTGCGGTCAGTGACCAGTCAGTGATAACAGATGGAGGTCTTACCCCAGCCAATTCCATTCAAAATAATGGCTGACCAGCAGTGGCGTACATAGAGAAGTAAGGGCCCCATAGCAAGGATAAAACCAGGCCCCCACACAGGACAGAAGGGTTTCTGCCTAAACCCCTTTTCAATGACCCTTGGGCCATTTTTCCACTGCTTCATTTGCTAAAAGTTGCTCCTTTAGAGGGTAGAGTCCCATACCTCCCAACTATCCCGGATCTGGCCGGACAGTCCCGGATTGCAGTGGCTGTCCCGCTGTCCCGGTACAGGGAAGGTATGTCCCGCTTTCTGGCAGCTGTCCCTGCATTCATAGGAAGCAGAGACAGTAGCGTGTATTATGATAAAGCAGCGGCTCCCTGCTTCATCACCCCTCCTCCTGCCGGCTCTCCACACCTCTGGTCTATGTGGGGGCTGGGCCGGAAGTCAGCCTTGGCTCCGCCTCCTCCACAGACTAGAGCAGCCGATGTCCTGCTTCTGCTGCTGCTAGGAAGAAGGTAAGTATGTGGTGTTTATTTTTTTTTCCTTTCTGAGAGGGGCACATTGTGGGCATATTACTGGGGGCACAATGTAGGATATATTACTGGTGGCACAATGTGGACATATTACCGGGGGCACAACGTGGACATATTACTGGGGGCACAGCTGGGCACAATTCTGTGAAGACACAATGTGGGCATAAATACTGTGCGGTGGCATGAAGGGGGAATAATTACTATGTGGGGGCATTAAGGGGACTGGGTGGGATTATGTGCATAGTTATGTTTTGGGCGGAATTAGAGCCATGGCCTAGTGTGGAAAAAATTTGCCAGTCTGTTCCTCCGCCGGAGTTCAAAGCGCATATGTGAACCCAGCCTTAATGTGTATAACTGCAGAACATGCAGATTATGTTGAGCTGATCTACCCATTTTCAGACCTAATCTACCTTGTGGAAAATGCTAATATAAGGTTACGAAAGAAAGAAGGGAACATAAAGAAAAGTAGTATGACAATAAAATGATAACCTATACTATTAAATGGGTTTTACAGTTTGCATAAACATCCATTAAAACAATCATTTATGAAGGGCGCTATAATTGTATAATGTATTTCTTTTACCTTAATGGCTCCAATCTTCTGTTCTGGGCTGTGGTCACATGACCATGTCAATGCAGCTTTATCTGATTTCCTGTGATGTTATATCCATGGATATAACTATATGGGTGGGAGAAGCTATAAACTAGCTGGGGGGTTGTTAGGGGCTTTGATAGGGGAGTGTCTATGTAACTAGCTGGGTGGGAGGAGCTATAAACTAGGTGGGTATTATTCGGGGGAGTGTCTATGTAACTAGCTGGGTGGGAGGAGCTATAAACTAGCTGGGTGTTGTTAGGGGCAGTGATAGGGGAGTGTCTATGTAACTAGATGGGTGGGAGGAGCTATAAACTAGGTGGGTATTATTCTGGGTAGTGATAGGGGAGTGTCTATGTAACTAGCTGGGTGGGAGGAGCTATAAACTAGCTGGGTCTTGTTAGGGGCAGTGAAAGGGGAGTGTCTATGTAACTAACTGGTGGGAGAAGCTATAAACTAGCTGGGTGTTGTTAGGGGCAGTGATAGGGGAGTGTCTATGTAACTAGCTGGGTGGGAGGAGCTATAAACTAGCTTGGGGGTTGTTAGGGGCAGTGATAGGGGAGTGCTATATAACTAGCTGGGTGGGAGGAGCTATAAACTAGCTGGGTGTTGTTAGAGGCAGTGATAGGGGAGTGTCTATGTAACTAGCTGGGTGGGAGGAGCTATAAACCAGCTGGGCATTGTTAGAGGCAGTGATAGGGGAGTGTCTATGTAACTAGCTGAGTGGAAGGAGTTATAAACTAGGTGGGTATTATTCGGGGGAGTGTCTATGTAACTAGCTGGGTGGGAGGAGCTATAAACTAGCTGGGTGTTGTTAAGGGCAGTGATAGGGGAGTGTCTATGTAACTAGCTGGTGGGAGGAGCTATAAACTAGCTGGGTGTTGTTAGGGGCAGTGATAGGGGAGTGTCTATGTATCTAGCTGGTGGGAGAAGCTATAAGCTAGCTGGCTGTTGTTAGGGGCAGTGATAGGGGAGTATCTATGTAACTAGCTGTGTGGGAGGAGCTATAAACTAGCTGGGTGTTGTTAGGGGCCATGCTGGAGCTGTGGCAGAGAAAGGAGAAGTGCATCATGGGTTTGGATACAGCAACAGGAAGTGCTATGTACAGGATGGAAAGAAACCAGAGTGATTGGCTTACATAGTGAAAACTGGTCAGGGGAGTCTTAATTGAAAAAAAGGCATGGGGAAGATGTACATGAGGTAAGCAATTACATGAGCATATCTATTATAAACCATAGTAATCCCAGAAATCCTCTTTAAGGTTATGTAAGCATCTGGCTTCACTGATTCCATTATAAATGGCCTTAACTTGCATACAATTTTCTAGTATAATTCTAGACACCATGATGGCAACCCTACAGACCCACTTTAGGTCAGTAAGGTCTGTCTGCCCTGTTGGGGTCACCACTCCATCAATTTCAATGTTCTATCCACAGATGTGAACACAGTCAGGGGCGTAGCTAAAGGCTCATGGGCCCTGGTGCAAGAGTTCAGCTTGGGCCCCCCCCCCGCCTAATATAGCGCCCCATACCTCTTATATCCAGTATAATACAGCGCCCCATACCTCTTACATCCAGTATAATACAGCGCCCCATACCTCGTACATCCAGTGTCGTCTCCTCTAATATAGATCTTTTCTTTCCTCATATTCTCCTTTCAGACCAGACGCCATTTTTCAGCCATTTCTTATCTCTGCAGTTTGACAGAAAAAAATCTTAGTTTACTACTTTTCCATCATCCTCCCATCTTCTGGACAAATCATCCTACCACCCCCAGTACTGTGCCACTAGTACCACACAGATAGTGCCCTTCAATAATTATTGGCACACAGTGTCCTAAAATAACTGTGCCCAGCAAATAGTGTCCCCGACAGTAATAGTGTGAACATAACGTCCCCCAGAAATAACTGTGCTGATACTGTGCCAGGGTGCCCCCCACAGTAATAGTGTCCCCCACAGTACTAATGTCCCCACTGTGCCCCAGAAGTAATAATGCTTCCAATGTGCCAGTAAGAAGTGCTCCCCACCCATAGATGCCCCCCAAATTATGTGCCAGTAAGAAATGCCCCAATAATGCGCCAGAAGTTCCCCCCATTGATTCCCCCTCAAAATCATGTGCCAGTAAGAAATGCCCCCAGTGCCCCCATGTGCCAGTAAGAAATGCCCCAGTGCCCCCATGTGCCAGAAAAATGCCCCTAGTGCTCCCATGCCATAAAGAAATGCCCCCAGTGCCCCCAGTGCCAGTAAAAATGCCCCAGTGCCCCCTTGTGCCAGTAAAAATGCCCCCAGTGCCCCATGTGCCATTTAAAGTGCCCCCATGTGCCAGTAAAATGCCCCCAGTGCCCCCATGTGCCGGTAAAAATGCCCCCATGTGCCAGTAAAAATGCCCCAGTGCCCCCATGTGCCAGTAAAAATGCCCCCAGTACCAGTAAAAATGCCCCCAGTGCCCCCATGTGCCAGTAAAAATGCCCCCAGTGCCCCCATGTGCCAGTAAAAAATGCCCCAGTGCCCCCATGTGCCAGTAAAAATGCCCCCAGTACCAGTAAAAATGCCCCCAGTGCCCCCATGTGCCAGTAAAAATGCCCCCAGTGCCCCCCATGTGCCAGTAAAAATGCCCACAGTGCCCCCATGTGCCAGTAAAAATGCCCACAGTGCCCCCATGTGCCAGTAAAATGCCCACAGTGCCCCCATGTGCCAGTAAAATGCCCACAGTGCCAGTAAAATGCCCCCAGTGCCCCCATGTGCCAGTAAAAATGCCCACAGTGCCCCCATGTGCCAGTAAAAATGCCCACAGTGCCCCCCATGTGCCAGTAAAATGCCCACAGTGCCCCCATGTGCCAGTAAAAATGCCCCCATGTGCCAGTAAAATGCCCCCAGTGCCCTCATGTGCCAGTAAAAATGCCCCCAAAATGCCCCCAGTGCCCCCAATTGAGCTCCGGTCGGTGAATGCTACAATTAAAAAAATAAAAAATAAAAAATAAATTAACACTTATACTTACCTCGATGGTGCTGGTAGCGATGCGATGCAGGCCTCTTCCGGCCTGTGTCCCGCGCTGTAGGGCTCAGGCGGCGCGATGACGCCCAGTGACTGCAGCCTATCAGAGGAACGGGCAGGGGAGACGCCTCTCCCTCCCCTGCCCCAGTACAATACAGGCATCTGTATCGCTGTCCTGAGGACGGCGATACAGATGACTATTGAGATGAGCGCTTCCACAATGGAAGCGCTCATCTCCCTCTGCCCCTATCTGTGCGCAGGGCCGCGCCGCACCTGGCTAATTGGCGGTGCGGCCCTGCAAGTGGCAAGGGGGGCCCTCGGGGCCCCCCTGGCTTAGGGGCCCGGTCGCAACTGCGACCGCTGCGACCCCTATAGCTACGCCACTGAACACAGTCTTTCAAAGCTCTGCCACTACTCATAATGTCACCTACTCAGCACCTACCCTGTGTGGTTGACCACCGTGCACATACACAAAGTGTTGGAGACGATTTGCCAATGTTCGGACTTCTAGCGCTCTGGGTGGAGGAAAAATTTCTAATGATCAATATTCCCAGTAAAAGTGGAGCTTCTGTATTATATTTAGCTCACCATGCTTCTAGTACACCTTAGCATTCCGACCACTGTCATTGTGTCTCCATGTCGAGGCCAGAGATCCAAATGGTGGACGCATTGTGCGTATGGTGGCTTGTCCAATCTCATTAATGGTATGCTATTTTAACCCTTTAATTCACTGAATTCCAGCAATAGTGATGTACAGCCTGCAACTACTTTATTTCACCTGGATTTGACCGACCTCGCCACCTGTTTTGCCCCTCTGCACCTTGACTGAGATGCTGCCTTTGATGTCTATCCACCATGGTTTCTAACTGTGCATATGTTTGTGCCCCCATACTACATTTGGCCTCTGACTACCCCTGCTGACACCTCTAGCTTTGTGACCTTGATGCTGTTTTACGGTTTGGCCTTACTGCTGTCTGTACAGTTTTGAACCTGAAAGTTGACACTTGTGAAAATCGTGCGAGCAGATTCTCTCCAGTTCCATTGCAATGAAAGAAAACATTGGCCTTTCTCACCTAAAGGTTCTCACTTAAACTTATAAAGTTGTACCATATTAGAATATCATGGCTGCAATTCTTCCAGGAAGAGCGCCACTCTTCCTCACAGGAAACATCCGTCATTGCAGATCAGCTCCTTGCAAATGAACGGTGCTCAGCTAAAATCATAAAGTGCTGAGGCGAATGAGCTCTTTAATCAATGTGGATGAAACAACAGTAACCATATACACATCCCAATCAAATATTAGCAGATGTCAGCTCTGAAGCACAGCGTGCTCTGCATAGTGATAACGCAGCCAAAGAATACTAACAATAAAACATATTGCCATGGAAATTTAATAATCTGATTACCATCTATAGTTCCTTTTGTTTTCTTAGAAGTATAATCTAGTGGAAACGGATATTGCTGTGTAAGTGGAGCCTTAGTAATGCCATATAGGGAAATATCGGAATTTCCTACTATTTTTATTTTATCTTTCCATATACTCCGCCTTCCTGTTTACCTCTTGTTAATGCAGCTGTGTGTTGGAGATTGCCATGTCACCTACCACAACAGTGATATATACTCGGCCCAAAGATCGGGCATATGTTTCGCCTTTCATTTTCTGGCTCCCAGGCTTGTCATCCTTGTATGTTCTCTTATATCCATTTGCTACTAATCATCCCAGGTATTCTAATGATATAAGTGCTCTTTCATATCCTTTGCTGAGATTAGGGCGATTTCTGTTTTCTCTGCCGTCTGAATGAATTCCATCTGGAGTATCTGAAGATACAACTTTGCTTTTTCTTATCCACATCATCTGTACAAACACCAGACAATGGGGTCTCTTTATTATCTCTATGGAAAAAAGTTGCTCTTTACTTAACGGTTTCACTGCTGGAGATAACTTTAGTGTAGAAATATGGATGCTCCAACAAGAAATTTTATTTATCTTAAAAAGGTTTTTTCAAACAGGGGTTTTGATGGTTGTATGAGCAGACCACAGGTTGACCCAAGCATGGCCACCTCTAACACCTAATGATGACAAATGTTTCTTACTCTTGGGTGTTCTGTAAGATTAGCTGAGAGGCAGACAAGCTACATCTCTCACGATGCTCTGTCAGGTCCTCCCTTCTTCTAACATAAAGGGTGATAAATCTGACTTCTTAGGAATTGCTCCATATTCATATTGTAAGGGCTTAGTCTTGTATCTGGTTTGTTTAAAGTGGACCTGTCAGGTCTTCTAGGCTAAGTGAACCCTTTGGAATGACCTGGATTTCTGCAATGGTTACTAATAAAATGTGGCCTCACTGTTACGTACGTAAGTCCCAATTATAGACCAACCGAATATAACTAAACTAAAGACACAAACATTTGGACCATTCATGTATTTGATTCAGCACATTGAGTAGACATCCACAGTGCCGGGAGAAAAAAGAAAAAAAACATTAAAGTTAATAACCTGTACACGCACTTTCGCAGCAATCACTCCACCAAATTATGCAAGGTGTTGAGGAGGAACTTTAGACCATTCCTCCCTGAAAATGTATTTCACTTCATCAATATTTCTGGGACTCTGGTAACATCTCAATAGGGTTAAGGTCAGAACCTTGACTTGGCCATACCAAAACACAAATCTTCTTTTTCAACCATTCTTTGATTGATTTACTTGTGTGCTTTGGGTTATTGTCCTGTTGCAATGCCCAACATCTCTGCAGCTTGATCTTATGGATCCTGCCCTTACATTTTCCTCTGAAATGTCTTGATCAGGGGCGGACTGGCCATAGGCCCTACAGGGAAATTTCCCAGAGGGCCGATACCCAAGTTGCTCACCTGCTCACTGCCACTGGCCAGGTAATTAATGATCTGATGCTCTCAGCATTAATTAATGCTAGAAGCATCAGGTACTTATGCATCTGGCTAATGGCCATAGATTCCCTCCTAAATTCAACTCTATCACTGTCCTCAGTATGGTCATATGGCAGTGTTTTGTGCTGCACTGTGGTATTTGGTTCTGCTGGAGTAGTATTTTATGCTGCACTGTGGTACTTGGTTAAACTGGGGCGGTATTTTGTGCTGTACTACAGTATTGCTAGTCCCGCCTACTTCTGTCCCTGCCTACTGGTGGCTTGTGTTGACCTTGCCTACTTGTATTGCTCTGCCTTCTGTCAATTTGGACTTGCCTACAACATGGGGTCACTTTTAAGGTTTTTTTTTCCAGGGTCACTTTAAGTTCCCAGGCTGGTCTTGATACACCATAGAATTCATTCTTCCTTCAATGGTCACAAGGTCCAGAGTAGAGATGAACGAATCAATTCGTATGAATGAGTTCTTGAGCAGCAAGGAACTGTTCCTGCTACTCAAGAGGCTGCCCCTGCGACTTGATTGACAGGGTCAGACATCTTGCCCGGCCCTGACAATCTTGTGCCTATAAGAAAAACTGGGGGTCAGTCAGCACATCCAAGTATGCAGGTGCACGTCACATTGGTGTGGCTGCAAAATAGAAGGGTAAAACATAAAAAATGCAACAGCACTCTGCGAACACAGACAATAAATTGAGTACATATAATACTGCCATACTCACTATCCACACGATACTAGCGCTACATTGTAAATGTGAGATTCTTGGCAAATAATTTTGTACAAAAATTATCTGTGCCCGTCTGCCCTACATCAAGGCGATCTCTTTCAGATGGGAACCTAACACTACACGCCATAGTCACTAAGTGCCATAGCAGCCTCCATTAACTACAGAGGATGCAGGATCCACATGCATGCTAAGCCGACATTATATTGTATCTCTTATGGTGCCAAAATGGCCTCCACTGATTTCAGGGAATGCAGGCTCCACATGCATGCCAAGCCCACACAATATGATACCTCCTTGGTGCCACACTGACCTCTATTACGCTCAGGGAATGCAGGTTCCATATAATACTGAGCCCACTCTGCATTCCACCTCTCTTGGTGCCAGTTGGTCTTCTGCCTGTGCCACTGCTCCGAGCAGGACAGACCCTGGCTGCTCGAGAACTCTGATGAACAAATCGATTAGCTCATCTCTAGTCCATGATGCGCCTTCCACCATGTTTCACAGCTGAGGTGAGGTTTTGGGGTGTAGTGCTCTTTCTCAGCATAACAAAATGAAAGAAAGAAGTCACTGCTGTCCAAGAGAAACATTGCGGCCTGTTTTAAGTTTGCGAGAGACCACCTGGATGTTCCTCAAAGCTGCTGGTCAAATCTTCTATTGACAGATGAGACAAAAGTGGAACTTCTTTGCACAAAACACTGTGTTTGGAGGAAAAAGAACGCTTCACACCAGTGCCAAAACCTCATCAACACTGTGAAGCAGCATTAACTCACTTTTTCTTGCAACTTGTATACTTTTTATGATTTGATTCAGAGTTTCCATGTAAAAAGCGTCTGGCCGGGGGTCATACATAAAGCCTGCGAGTCCTGCTTCCCCACTCACACAGTGATTAATAGCGCTTCCTATATGGAAACTTATGCAAGAAAACAATGTCAATTACTGTGTGTAGGACAGGGAAGATCAGCATATCTCACTATGTTATGGCTCAGATAGAGGAGTATAGAAGACCTACAGAGGGCCATTAACCTTCAAAGAATGAATGAATGTATTAATAAGACTGGTGTAAACCTTGAATGCCTTGAGCAAGGTGCATGCACAGGGTCCTGGAGCTGTCTGAACTGTGCTACATCAATCAACTAGATGGTATCTGAGTTGCTTCACAAGCTCATGAATATGCAGGACTCTTCCTATGACTGAGATGCCCAGTGCAGGCCCGTTTCTATAGGCGGGCGAGGGGTGCGACCGCACAGGGCGCAGGTGTCTGGGAAGAAGAGGGGGCGCTGCGCTACCTTATATCTTCATACAGGCTGAGCTGCGCTGGGTTACTTACCAACTCCGGCTCCTCCGGCTCACAGGTCTGCGCTGCTGTGTCCTGGCTGCCTGCAGCGTCAGGACGTACAGAGCGCTCTCTGACCTGACGCTGCAGAAGGTCAGGTGACTGCAGCGCGGGCCCTGTGAAGAGGAGACAACAGGAGACCACCGGAAGAGGAGAGGAGCGGCTGAGAAGAAGAGGTAAGTTAATTTATTTTTTTTAAGTCTGATCTGAGGTCTGATAAGGGGGTCTGGATGGCTAATAAGGGGGTCTGAATGGCTAATAAGGGGGTCTGAAGGTCTGATCTGAGGTCTGATAAGGGGGTCTGGATGGCTAATAAGGGGGTCTGAATGGCTAATAAGGGGGTCTGAAGGGCCGATGGGGGGTCTGAAGGTCTGATCTGAGGTCTGATAAGGGGGTCTGGATGGCTAATAAGGGGGTCTGAATGGCTAATAAGGGGGTCTGAAGGTCTGATCTGAGGTCTGATAAGGGGGTCTGGATGGCTAATAAGGGGGTCTGAATGGCTAATAAGGGGGTCTGAAGGGCCGATGGGGGGTCTGAAGGTCTGATCTGAGGTCTGATAAGGGGGTCTGGATGGCTAATAAGGGGGTCTGAATGGCTAATAAGGGGGTCTGAATGGCTAATAAGGGGGTCTGAAGGGCCGATGGGGGGGTCTGAAGGTCTGATCTGAGGTCTGATAAGGGGGTCTGAAAGGCTGATAAGGGGGTCTGATAAGGGAGTCTGAAAGGCCGATAAGGGGGTCTGATAAGGGGGTCTGAGGTGTGATAAGGGGGGTCTGAGGTGTGATAAGGGGGGTCTGAGGTGTGATAAGGGGGTCTGATAAGGGGTCTGATAAGGGAGTCTGATAAGGGGGGTCTGAGGACTGATAAGGGGGGGTCTGAGGTGTGATAAGGGGGGTCTGAGGTGTGATAAGGGGGTCTGATAAGGGGGTCTGATAAGGGGGTCTGATAAGGGGTCTGATAAGGGAGTCTGATAAGGGGGGTCTGAAGGGCTGATAAGGGGGTCTGAGGTCTGATAGGGGGGGTCTAAGGTCTGATAAGGGGGTCTGAAAAGCTGATAAGGGGGGTCTGAGGTCTGATAATGGGATCTGAAGGGCTCATAAGGTGGTCTGAAGGGCTGATAAGGGGGTCTGAGGTCTGATAAGGGGGTCTAAGGTCTGATAAGAGGGTCTGAAAGGCTGATAAGGGGGTCTGAGGTCTGATAAAAGGGGTCTGAGGTCTGATAAAAGGGGTCTGAGGTCTGATAAAAGGGGTCTGAGGGCTGATAGGGCTGATAAAAGGGATCTGAGGTGTGATAATGGGGTCTGAAGGGCTGATAAGGGGGGTCTGAGGTGTGATAAGGGGGGTCTGAGGTGTGATAAGGGGGTCTGAAAAGCTGATAAGGGGGGTCTGAGGTCTGATAATGGGGTCTAAAGGAACTGATAAGGGGGTCTGAAGGGCTGATAAGGGGGGGGTCTAAGGTCTGATAAGGGGGTCTGAAAAGCTGATAAGGGGGGGTCTGAGGTCTGATAAAAGGGGTCTGAGGTCTGATAATGGGGTCTGAAAGGCTGATAAGGGGGGTCTGAGGTCTGATGGGGGTCTGGTCTGAGGTTTTATACATTGGGGGGGGTTGGTCTGAGATGGTGGTCTAATAGGGGTCTGATCTGAGGTCTGATATGGGGTCTGACAGACGTCTAATGAAGGTCTGGTCTGAGATGGGGGTCTCATCTGAGGTTTGATATGGGTCTGATCTGAACAGTAAGGGGGTATTTTTTGTACTGGTACATTACCTGTGCGGTACCAGTATATTCCAGGGGACTGTTTCTACAGTATAGTTGTGGGGGGCACAGCGGGCACAGTATTAGAGGTGGCAAAATGGAATGTTCAGAAAGTGAGGAGGATGATTGAAAAGTAGGAAACTAAAATGTCTGTTTGTCAAACTCTGCAGAGAGAAGAGATGGCTGAAAGAAATCATCATGGCGGTCTGGTCTGACAGGAGAAGATGAGGAAAGAGAACATCTACATCACAGAAGACGTCACTAGATGTAAGAGGTACATATGTGGAGCTGTATGTCCCTGTACGAGCGCTGCTTTCTCTGCTCTGTTTACCTGATCACCACTGCAAATGAGCAGGTGAACAAAAAAGAGAAAACATAATTTCATTTTTCACCTCAGGCAGCAGAAAAGCTAGAATCGGCCCTGCTGGTAGTTATACCCCTGTAGCATAGTGTGCAGGGTGGCGGGGGGCTGTGCATAAGTCAGTGTTATTTGATTGGGGGGGGGCGCTTTTTTAATGTTCGCCCTTTTGTTAAAATTCCCTAGAAACTGCCCTGGCCCCGTGGACTCCTAACGGATCATTTACATATGACAAAGGAAAAAAACAAAGATTGGGCAAGTTATGGTGCATATTTTTTACATTTTATTGATGAGGAACAGCCTTTTCTTTACTGTACAAGACACAGGATTTGGGGAATACAATATCTCCTTATGGAGAGTGCCATAAGAGGCGTGATGAGTCTTATAGGCCATACATGCTCCTCTGGAGTTCTGGGAAGAAAGAAATGCAAATGAGCTCTTAATAAGCTCTGCGTCTAATGCCACCAGATGTAAGGTAGCCATCCTGTAAGTCAGTGTTCGACCTTTTGAAAGGCCTTGAGACATGACTTGGATAATATTTAAGCCAGCATCTCATCAGCAGATATGAGATATTGTATTTCCCGAATCCTGGCCTTGGCCTCTCACCCAGTGAAGCCAGTACTCTCTACTCTCTACTGATGAGGTGCAATCACCCCAAACCGTCTCTCTGCAGATGAGGTGTTGGCTTATTTAATATCCGAGTCATGTCTCAAGGCCTTCCAAAAGACTGAAAATTGATTTATAGGATATCTATCTACCTTACATCTGGTGACATTGGAGGCAGAGCTTGTTAAGAGCTCATTTCCCTACCCTCTTTACAAGACAGATAACGGTTTAGGTGTTGACGCTCCAGTGAGAGTTTCCCTTTAACTATTACAGGTTATAGTTACTAGAGAGGGGTCATTGATCCAGGGAGTAATTCTGATTCCCTGATTGAAGTCGGGAAGGTATTTTTTTCCCCTAAATTGGGGAAAATTGGCTTCTACCTCACAGGGGTTTTTTGCCTTCCTCTGGATCAACTTGTAGGATAACAGGCCGAACTGGATGGACAGATGTCTTTTTTCAGCCTTATAAACTATGTTACTATGTTACCCCATAGTGGCAGCTGCAGGTAGCCAGCATTTATGCATCGGATCTAAGTGTAGCCAGGGGATTGGCGCTTTCTATCAGAAAACATCTATTTACAAATTAATTTGCAAAAAAACATTGAACCCATTTAAGGCTACTTTCACACTTGCGCTGTAAGGATCCGTTTGTGAGATCCGTCACAGGCTCTTATAAACTGTCTAAAACTGATCAGTTTTGTCCTAATGCATTCTGAATGGAAAAGGATCTGTTCAGAATGCACCAGTTTTGCTTCACTTTGCTTCAGTTCAGTCTCCATTTCGTTTTGGAGGCGGACACTAAAATGCTGCTTGCTGTGTTTTGGTGTCCACATGAAGAAACAGATCCAAACTGATCCGTCATGACTCACAATGTAAGTCAATGGGGACGGATACGTTTTCTCAGACACAATAGAAAATGGATCCATCCCCCATTGACTTTCAATGGAGTTCATGACGGATCAGTTTGGCTATTTAAAAGATAATACAACCGGATCCATTCAGAACGGATGCAGACGGTTGTATTATCATGACGGAAGCGTTTTTGCTGATCCATGACAGATCCAGCAAAAACGCTGGTGTGAAAGTAGCCTAATCTTTACCAAATATATGCAATCTACCCTATACATTTGCAGCTCTAAAAACACAGCATATTGTTGACATGCTGAGGATTTTCAGATTTAGAGAATTCCCTAACCTTTACAGATCTGTGCTGCCAGATTTGCTCAATGCAATATGAACAGTGATGCAGATGTTGTTGTGGATTATCAGGCTAGTTCCAAGGTTCTGGTCAGGCATTCAGACCAGAATTTTCTTTTCCACAATTGCATATGATAATTATAGACAACGTAATGGCAGCATGATAGTTCTTTATTTCCAATAGCTGCTTCCAGTCCAGGCATGAAGACTGTCTAGTAAGCTATAAACTAGTACATCCACCCTGGTTTATTACCAATGCCTCATCATAATAAATGGGCCAAAAGAATTTAAAATAATATCTGAAAAGCCAAAGACAATATTTTCCGGGTTATCGTTTGGGTTGGATAAAATCTTCAGGTCGCAAGCAGAATGATAAGATTTGCTGTGATTTCTGTGCAATTACATGACACTCCTTCAAAACCAACAATGGAGAAGAAAGTAAATATCTGCTTAATTTTGGTTAAAAAATAGCAATTGAAAAAAATGTACATACTGTAATTTATACAGTAACTTTAATATTACTACGTAATACCCTGAAAATAATCAGAAAACAATAACATTTTTGTTTTATGCATATTTATTCTGTTGGAAAGAGAACGTTGTTCAAAACATGGAGGCGGTGATAAAACGAACTCCTTTGGATCCGAGTGTGCAGTATGTTGTGTGGCAGCTGCAACAAAGCTGTAATATCCTGCACTCCCACTACAGTGTGATCAGCATCCAGGACTAATATACAGTGCCTTGCGAAAGTATTTGGGCCCCTGGAACTTTTCAACCTTTTGCCACATTTCAGGCTTCAAACAAAAAGATGTAACATTTTAAATTTTTTGGTGAAGTATCAACAACAAGTGGGTCACAATTGTGAAGTGGAACAAAATTTATTGGATCATTTAACCCCTTCACCCCCGTAGCTTTTTTTGGTTCTGCATTTTCGTTTTGCGCTCCCTGCCTTCAAACAGCCATAACGCTTTTATTTTTCTGTTCACATAGCTGTATGAGGGCTTGTTTTTTGCGGGATGTAAAGGGAGATATTAATTATTGGTATTTTGGGGCGTACCAATAATTAATATTCATAAATAGGCAAAACCCGCTTCCGCTAGTTCCGCCTATTTATGCCTTAGTGCTACTCTATTGCCTTTCACACGACCTAAAAGGGACTCAAAGTACACGTTATAAAACAATAAACACTGCACACTGTATTATAAATAATAACAATATTTATTATTTATTAACAATACAGTACAATAAAAACCTAGCTACACTACACAATCCCGTTAACTCCAACCACGTTACTTACTAAACAATACACACTCACACACTTATAGCAGCCCTCCCCAGCCTATTCTAAATCACTGTCCCTGGGAACAAAGGGTTAAATTACAATAGCAATCAGGGGATAACGAGGGGTATTGGCAGGGAAGGGGTTAACGGTGTAGGGTTGATCAGGGGTAGAATGGTAGGGCAAGGGTACAGGGGTAAATCAGGGCAGGCAACAGGGTAGGGGTTAACAGTAGGGAGTTGGCAGGGCTGGCACAGAGGTAACTCAGCCTTCCAGGGGGATGCAGGGATCCAGGGGTTGCAGGGCTATAACACAAGGGGTTAGATGTCAGGGCAATCAGGGGTATATTAGGACAGGTCTGGCAGTAGGGCAGGGTTGCAGGGGTTACAGGGCAGGGTACCAGGGGTTAATGCAGGGAGCAAGGATCTGGAGCAGGGGTCTGGAGCAGGGATACAGTTTTACTCAGCCAATCCAGGGGGGTTGCTCCAAGGGATCTTCAGGGGTCTTCAGGCTGGGGTCTTCAGGGGGTCTTCAGGGGTCTTCTTAGCTGGGGAGGCACGGCTCAACTGCCAAGCGCAGCGCGATCGGGTTATTTAAACCCGGTCGCGCTCGCTCCCGTGCTCCCGCGCTGCCGGCGAGCGAGCGCGCCGGCAGCCGTGGGCACGAGCGCCAGCGCGGTGCTATGACGTCACCGCGCCGACGCGCGCTGTTTCCCGGGCGGAGGATCTCTTTGATCCTCCGCCTGGGGAGCGCACTGTATCTCCAGCGCTTGTAATTACAAGCGCCGGAGGTACGCGCCATGCAGAGACAGGGAAACCTATTGTTTCCCTGTCCTGTTAATTGCCCCCAGCAGCGCTGAGGGTAATTAACAGAAGGGACAGAAGATCATATCGATCTTCTGTCCCTTTGAAGTACCTGGGACTGGACTAATTAGTCCAGTCCCAGGTCTCCAGCTATCCCCAGCAGATGGCCATTGTCCATCTGCTGGGGGCTATGGGGGGGGGCACCCTGGTTATTACATGTATATAGATACATGTACATAACTGGGGATCATGTACATGCATCTATATACTACTGGATGAAAAGGGGGACATTATATAGATGAAGGGGGCATGAACAGGGGCCAATGGCATAACAGGGGGCATTATATATCAACAGGGGGCATTATACATATATATGGGGATACTGTATATAAATATATATATAGATATAGGTGCATGCAAATGAGGGCACATGCACACATATCTATATATATACAACCTTAGAGCACCTGGTGGATATCCACATCCACCAGGGCTTCAGGCCTTCGTGGCCATGGGGCCGCAGACCCTCAATTAGGGGCCACCCATATATGCATATACATATGGGTATATGCATATATTGTAGGCGGCGCCCACACTTCCTTCTACAATCCCCCTGTTGTCGGGAACACGACATATTAAAATGGGACGGAAGTGTGGGGATACATTTGCCTCCTCAACCCCGCCCATAATGGATAACATTTCAGGACAGACTGAAGAATGATCCGGTCCTTAGGTACTGAGACATCACCCCTCGTGGTTGCGCGACCTCTTCCCTGCCCTTCACCGTAACCCGACGTCTCCGTCCACTGATCAAACTATCCTCGTCTTCTCTCGGTATCATGCATCAGCGTCTCCCTCAGTCGTCTTTAGTTGTTCGGACTTCTGGGATGGCTACTCCCACAGTCTTCTTCAAGTGGTCGGACTTCGGGGATGGCTTCACCCTCACATCTGGGTAGTGATGGTCTTTAAGCCTCAGCTCTTCCCACTGTCGTCTTTTGTTGATTGGACTCTGGGATGGCTCTACTCGCGATCTTCAGGTGGTGTCGGTCTTCCAGTATCAGCCGCTCCCACTGCCTTCTCTTTGTCTATTAGACTCTGGGACAGCTTCACTCTTCAGTCTCTAGGCCGATCCACGTAGCACAGGTGGACGGCCTCCTTTAGTACTTTTCCTCCCGACACTTCTTATCTTGCTTGCAGATTCTGTCATTGAGGAAGTTCTTTCATGGACAGAAACGCAGGTCTTTACAAGGCAGGTCAGACTTTCTGGAATGTGAGGTGATGTCATAGCACCTAAATTCTAACTGCGGGAATAAACACCGCACTAACTGTCATTCAGTCCATCCCTTATGAACTGTACCATTCATAGGGTTGGAGTGGCAAATATTTTACAGAAGGGACCTGTCCCTAACGAGCCCTATTCTTTTCCCCACACACACACGGAAAACCACTTGTATACCCGTCCCCCTGTATAGCAAATAATATACATCAAATGCATATCCTATACTCCACTATGGGGTTTCAGGATGGTGATGGTACTACATCCTGAACCCTCATAGGATCAAATGTAGTCCCCGGCTCCAGGACTTCACAGGAGTTATGTCCTGAGCCATTTTCTCCGGTCATCTTTGTGATGTTCTATCTGGTTCTGGGGTGATAGTCCACAAGTCTCTTGCACAGTCCCATCCAGAACCAGACGAACCATCACCGGATTCATCAAAAAGAAAGGACGTGACCTTGGCTGAACCGTCATTCTCCTACCTGGCTTGCCAATGTAATAGGAGATATTAATTATTGGTATTTTGGGGCGTACCAATAATTAATATTCATAAATAGGCAAAAACCAGCTTCCGCTAGTTCCGCCTATTTATGCCTAAGTGACTCTCTATTGCCTTTCACACGACCTAAAAGGGACTCAAAGTACACGTTATAAAACAATAAACACTGAACACTGTATTATAAATAATAACAATATTTATTATTTATTAACAATACAGTATAATAAATCCTAACTACACTGCACAATCCCGTTTAACTCCAACCGCGTTACTAACTAAACAATACACACACACACTTATAGAGCAGCCCTCCCCAACCTAATCTAATTACTATTCCTGGAAAGTAAAGGGTTAAATAACAGAACAAGGGGTTTTGGCAGGGAAGGGGTTAACGGTATTCAAGGGAATGGTAGGGCAAGGGTACAGCAAGACAGGGGTTAAATGCTAGGGCAAGGCAGGGGTAAAATGGTAGGGCAAGGCGGGGGTTAAATGCTAGGGCAAGGGTACAGCAAGGTAGGGGTTAAATGGTAGGGCAAGGATACAGACAGGGGTTAGCAGGGGTCTGGAGCAGGGGTTGTTGGTGCTGCAGGGGTTAAATGGACTGGCTGGGCAGGTATAGGGCAGGGGTATCTGCAGGGCAATGCAGGTGCCGGGGTTAAACAGTAGGGGGTTGGCAGGGGTATAGCAGGGGTTCATTGGTGGTTCAGGGGATAGGGTTACTCAGCCAATCCAGGGGGTTGCTCCAGGGACTTGCAGCTCATCTCCAGGGGGCTGTTCCAGGGACTTGCAGCTCATCTCCAGGGGGTTGCTCCAGGGGCGTCTTCAGGGGGTCTTCTTGCTGGGGAGGCACGGCTCAACTGCCGAGCGCAGCGCGATCGGGTTATTTAAACCCGGTCGCGCTCGCTCCCGTGCTCCCGCGCTGCCGGCGAGCGAGCGCGCCGGCAGCCGTGGGCACGAGCGCCGGCGCGGTGCTATGACGTCACCGCGCCGACGCGCGCTGTTTCCCGGGCAGAGGATCTCTTTGATCCTCCGCCTGGGGAGCGCACTGTATCTCCAGCGCTTGTAATTACAAGCGCCGGAGGTACGCGCCATGCAGAGACAGGGAAACCTATTGTTTCCCTGTCCTGTTAATTGCCTGTTAATTGCCCCCAGCAGCGCTGTCGATCTTCTGTCCCTTTGAAGTACCTGGGACTGGACTAATTAGTCCAGTCCCAGGTCTCCAGCTATCCCCAGCAGATGGCCATTGTCCATCTGCTGGGGGCTATGGGGGGGGGCACCCTGGTTATTACATGTATATAGATACATGTACATAACTGGGGATCATGTACATGCATCTATATACTACTGGATGAAAAGGGGGGCATTATATAGATGAAGGGGGCATGAACAGGGGCCAATGGCATAACAGGGGGCATTATATATCAACAGGGGGCATTATACATATATATGGGGATACTGTATATAAATATATATATAGATATAGGTGCATGCAAATGGGGGCACATGCACACATATCTATATATATACAACCTTAGAGCACCTGGTGGATATCCACATCCACCAGGGCTTCAGGCCTTCGTGGCCATGGGGCCGCAGACCCTCAATTAGGGGCCACCCATATATGCATATACATATGGGTATATGCATATATTGTAGGCGGCGCCCACACTTCCTTCTACACGGGACAAGTTGTACTTTCCAACGCCACCATTTAATATTGCATACGGTGTAGTGGGAAGCGGGAAAAAAATTTGAAACCGGGTGAAATTGCAAAGAAAACGCTATTCCGCTACAGTTCTACGGGTTTCTTATTTACAGCGTTCGATGTGCATTAAAACTGATCCGTTACTTTCATTCTACTGGTCAGTACGAATCCGGCAATACCTAATATGTATAGTTTTTCCTGCGTTTTCATAGTGATAAAATAATTAGAAAGTTGCCCTTTTTTTTTTTTTTTTTCCTTGTCAAATCTTGACCCCTATAACTTTTTGGTATTTATGTGTACAGAGCTGTATAGGGGCTCATTTTTTGCGGGACGATCTGAAGTTTTTATTGATACATTCTGGGGTGTGTATGACTTTTTGATCACTTTTTATTTAATTTTTTTTAGAAAAAAAAAGCGACAAAAAATGGCAAATCGCCATTTGGACGCTTTTTTCTGCCACACAATTCGCCGTATTGGAATTTTTTTTATATTTTAAAAGTACGGGCGTTTTCGGTCACGGTGATACCCATGATGTCTATATTTATTGTTATTTAGGTATTTATTTTTTACTTATACGGAAAGGGGGGTGATTTGAACTTTTACATCTTTTTTATTTTTTATATATTTTTTTAACATTTTTTTTTTATTTTTTTTTACTGTTAGAAAGCTCAAATATGGGCTTATATATTGTGGCTTTTTTTTTTCTTTATGAGCAATTATGGATTCTATAGACTCAGAAATCCATGAGTTGCTCATTTCTTATCCTGGCCTGCCATCTAGTGGCCAGAATAAGAATTGCACTTTGAAAACTGTAATCCTCACCAGCGAGGATTACAGTTTTCATATGGTGTACAGACACCCCGATTGGCCACACGGGGTGTCTGTACACCACCCGGAAGCGAATGCTTCCGGGTTGAAACGCAACTAGATGCCGTGATCACGTGTGATCACGGCATCTAATCAAGCAGGAAGACGCCGCCGATGGCGGTAAGTAGCGGCAAGTCTCTGCTGTTAGAAACAGCAGAGACTTGCCGGCCATGACGCCCGCCGCACCCGCGAGCGGGCGCCATGTGCCCGCATCGCCCCAGCGCCGTACATGTACGGCGCTGGGCGCGAAGGGGTTAAACCTTTTTTGTAATAATAAAACTGAAAAGTTGGGCGTGCTAAATTATTCGGCCCATTTACTTTCAGTTCAGAAAACTCCCTCCAGAAGTTCATTGAGGATCTCTGAATGATCCAATGTTGTCCTAAATGACTGATGAAGATAAATAGAATCCACCTGTGTGTAATCAAGTCTCCGTATAAATGCACCTGCTCTGTGATAGTCTCAGGGTTCTGCATCATGAAGACCAAGGAACACACCAGGCAGGTCCGTGATACTGTTGTGGAGAAGTTTAAAGCCGGATTTGGATACCAAAAGATTTTCCAAGCTTTAAACATCCCAAGGAGCACTGTGCAAGCGATCATATTGAAATGGAAGGAGTATCAGACCACTGCAAATCTACCAAGACCCGGCCATCCCTCTGAACTTTCATCTCAAACAAGGAGAAGACTGATCAGAGATGCAGCCAAGAGGCCCATGATCACTCTGGATGAACTGCAGAGATCTACAGCTGAGGTGCGAGAGTTTGTCCATAGGACAACAATCAGTCCAACACTTCACAAATCTGGCCTTTATGGAAGAGTGGCAAGAAGAAAGCCATTTCTCAAAGATATCCATAAAAAGTCTGGTTTACAGTTTGCCACAAGCCACCTGGGAGACACACCAAACATGTGGAAGAAGGTGCTCTGGTCAGATGAAACCAAAATCCAACTTTTTGGAAACAATGCAAAACGATATGTTTGGCGTAAAAGCAACACAGCTCATCCCCCTGAACACACCATCCCCACTGTCAAACATGGTGGTGGCAGCATCATGGTTTGGGCCTGCTTTTCATCAGCAGGGACAGGGAAGATGGTTAAAACTGATGGGAAGATGGATGGAGCCAAATACAGGACCATTCTGGATGAAAACCTGTTGGAGTCTGCAAAAGACCTGAGACTAGGACGGATATTTATCTTCCAACAAGACAATTATCCCAAACATAAATCAAAATCTACAATGGAATGGTTCAAAAATTAACGTATCCAGGTCTTAGAATGGCCAAGTCAAAGTCCAGACCTGAATCCAATTGAGAATATGTGGAAAGAGCTGAAAACTGCTGTTCACAAACGCTCTCCATCCAACCTCAAAGAACTCAAGCTGTTTGGCAAGGAAGAATGGGCAAGAATTTCAGTCTCTAGATGTGCAAAACTGATAGAGACATACCCCAAGAGACCGCAGCTGTAATCGCAGCAAAAGGTGGCGCAACAAAGTATTAATGGAAGGGGGCCAAATAATTTAGCACGCCCCACTTTTCAGTTTTATTATTACAAAAAAGGGTTAAATGATCCAATAAATTTCGTTCCACTTCACAATTGTGACCCACTTGTTGATTCTTCACCAAAAATTTAAAATGTTATATCTTTTTTTTTGAAGCCTGAAATGTGGCAAAAGGTTGAAAAGTTCCAGGGGGCCGAATACTTTCGCAAGGCACTGTAAATGATGTAGAGGCCACAGCACACACACAGCCCCACGGCTTGGAGTATGGAGTTTGTATGTTCTCCCTGTGTTTGCCTGGGTTTCCTCCGGGTTCTCTGGTTTTCTCCCACACTCCAAAGACATACTGATAGGGAGTTTAGAAACACATGGATAGATCCGTCAAATAAAAATAAATGTCTTTATTACCTCAGAACATAGTAGAAAAATATTAAAACCACTGTCGCTTATGTGTTTCAGGCATATAAGCCCTTCCTCATAGCGTGACAGGGAGTTTAGATTGTGGGCTCCACTGGGGACTGCAGAATATGTCAGCGCTTTATAAGTGAGCAAAATGAATTAATAAAGTAAACCCCCTTGCTGTAGTGCTCCAGTTTCTGGTGTTAAAGGATTTGCCTGGTTTTACAATATTGATGACCTACCCTTTCAGTAAATCCTTCTGCATACAGATATACAGGTAAAGTGTAAATAGCATGAAGTATCTGCCGTCTGGATGTGTGTAGTAGCAGTATCTAGACCTGTGCACAGCCTGCTTCCGGCTGCTCTACATATTCACAGTTCTTCTGTCCTTCCTGATTAAATAGAAGGGGAACACATTTTCTGAGCCTGAACTATAAAGGGTTACTATTTATTGTTTTGTTTTGTTTTTTCCTTTAAAAAAAAAAACAAAGGGAAACATAGTAACAGACACAGTAGTTACTCACCCCCCTGGTGTGGCCATGAAGTAATCCCCCCCCCCCCGATATGTACAAAGCGGTCAGTCACACATGCACTCAGCATTTCCATTCATTTCTATGGGAGTTCCAGAGATAGCCAAGTACAGCATATGACAACTACTCAATTCACTTCTATGGGACTGACAAGTACAGTGGTCAGCTATCTTCAACGGACCCATAGAAGTAAATGGACCAGTGGTCACCCATGTACATTACTGCTCCATCCGCACATGGAATTTTATTATTCCTGTTCTAGTGATTTCTGAGTGGACGGACCCCCAGCTGTCATGCATTTATCATATATCTTGTGGATTGTGAATGGGTAAACCCCTTTAAGTTACCCATAGAGTGGCACCATAAACTCAGCCGAACCCACTGATTGGCCAGCCTTGTGTATGGATGTGTCTTGACTAGGGATGAGCAAAGTGAGCTTCAGATCCTAGATCCGAAGTCGCTTCGTTCAAAACTTTGTTTTAATGCTGTACCGAGACCCTACAATATTAAATCTTTTGGTGATCCAAGGCTGCTTTCCCAAGATATAATCCTTTTTCCTAACATGCAAATTAGGGTGTTTATTTTTTAGTGCAATGAGGGAGTCACTGTTTCTCTTGTTGTACCCAAGCTTCACTCCTTTCTGTGGCAAGTGCCTTCCTCGTCTTTCATTGACAGGACCAGGTAGTGGCAAAGCAGCTGTCACATGCCGGAGGCTCAAGGCAGACCTCTAGGACGTCTTGCAAACAGCATACAGGTAAGATTCAGAACAGGGACCAACAGAGTACTTTATTACACATGCAATAAAGGACCATGACAGTAAAGATATGCAGGTTTGGCAAAAGTGATAGCACTACCACAGAACCAAGTGTACTGGAAGACCAGAGCCAAAACCCAGAGGGCGGAGAGCAAGTGAGCCCCGTTCTTCACAGAGCCCCTGGTGGTGGGGATGAACTGGTAGCACCTCCAGGAAGGTCCTGGTATACTTGGCCGCTACCTGCAGAGAACCACGCTGGTGCAAGCACCAGCGGAAACAGACAGCAGGACTGGAACCCAAGCAAACACAGGAAAAGGATCAGACAACAAGACAAACGGGAACCAGCACAGAAGCAGATGCCTGGACCCCAAGCGGAATGGAAGCATGTTGGCCTCAGGCAGAGCTGCACTCTGTTCTGTGCTGGTTACTGTTTGTCTTGTTGTCTGATCCATGTCCTGTGTTTCTTGGGTTCCAGTTCTTTTGTCTGATCTGCTGGTGCTTGCACCTGTGTGGTTCATTGCAGGTATCAGTCAAATGTTTCTGGAGGTGCGACCAGTGAGCCCTCCGCCCAGTTCATCGCCACCACCAGGGGCTCTGTGAAGATCGGGGCTCACTGGCACTCTGCCCTCTGGGTTTTACCTCTGGTCTGCCAGTGCACTTGGTTCTGTGGTAGTGCTACCACTATTGCTCAACCTGCATATATTACTGTCATGTTTATTTATTACATGAGTAATAAAGTACTCTGTTGGTCCCTGGTCTGAATCTTGCCTGTGTCCAGTTTGCAATACGTCCTGGAGGTCTGCCTTGGGCCTCCGGAATGTGGCAGCAGCGAGGAAGGGGGTGGTCATAGAAAGGTGGCAAAGGTCAACAAAAGCAATGGTGATTCCCTCATTGCAACAAAGGCTCAATTTGCATATTAAGAAAAATCATCATAACTCGGGAATAGAGCCTCAGATCAACAAAAGAAAAAGGTGAACCACAGCTATGTGTCTATGGAAACAGTTTGATAGGGTAAGATGGGGAGAAAGGGTTTTAACCCAGACGAGCATCCACATGGCAGCAATCTTAACTTTATGGCCACCCTTTGGTCTCCTTGACCATGATGCTTTGGATATTTCCTCTCCCATATGTTCAGGAAAAGGAGTGCCAGATCTTACACCAAGAAAGAATGAAAAGAAATCCACTATGGAAATGTTTCCCACTGTCCTCCACCAGTGGCTCTCTTACCCCTGATTGCAACCCTAAATACTAATGCCCCCAGAGATGTCATCACACTGCTGAAACATCAATGGAGTTAAAAACCATAAGACTTGATCATACTATTAAAAGCCTTTTCCCCTGTTAATATCAAGGTCCTGGGACGGAAAAGCTCAGGGACTACTGCACGGACTAAGCAAAGCCTGTATTCCTAATACTTCCAATCAAATGCCCCCAGAAGCTACTTTCCAATGAGTATTGGCTTAGTTTTGGGTGGCCTATCCTCCCACACCTTCTTTTTGAACGCAGTGAAACAGGTGATTGACTTCTATCTATTAATCTGCATTCATTTACACTAAAATGTATTCATTTGATTGATTGTTATTAGTGACAACCAATAGATGTCACATCATATCATTGCCAGCATTACTGCTATATAGCACTGAGTGAATGCATTAATGGCAATCTGAAGATCAGATGCACTTTGTTAAGAAAAGCCCCAAATGACTATCCTTATACTATTAATGACAAGCTACAATATCCCTGCAGGCGGTAAAGCAATTAGACCATTGCAGCTGCAGACACAATGAATGGAGGCTAGTCAGATCTGCTCAAACTCCTTAGGGCTTTTTATTACCAAAGTTGTCTAGAACTGGAGCCAAGAAGCTACACCACTGAGAATCCTTGTGGAGCATACAAAGCTTATCTGTGGAGAATGGATATAAACAGATCCACAGGATGTAATATACGTTCTTAAAGTGCTCTGGTCCTCATTGTGGCCAACCATGAAAAAGCATGCATGTGGCCATTTGTATCTCTAAACAACAGAGCAAAAGACCCATAGACTGCTCCTGTATAGATGCCTCTAGTAGACATGATACAACCACCAGGGCGTGTATGTGAGTGGCCGGATAAGTGTGGTAGTAGTTATGGTACAGTTCTGAAGCTTCCTGGGCCTGCAGGCAGTGATGGGAAGGACGCATCGGTTCTTCCCTTCAGAACACATTCCTGTTCTGAAGTTCTCCTGCCTTATGAAGTCAAAGTGTCCTTGATGTTGAAGGTTTTATGGTGCAAAGCAGGGTCCCGGATGCCATGATGCCAACACTTAGAAGTAGTGCAGGAAGCAATGATGAGGCAGTAGTGCAGAACAACAGTTCTTTACTGAAGCTTTAGAATGCAAACAGATTGTGACAATTCTTATTTTGCACAGACTGGCAGAAGGTCACAAAATGCACTTTCCACAGATGTTACAGGTCTCATGCCCACACAGGTATTTAATAGGCCAAAAGTGATCTTCCTCACTTTATGCTTCTCTAGCTGACTCTGACATAAACATCCAGATGGGAGGTGTAGATTTTTAAATAAATGCAATGCAACCCACAAGACGGGTCTCCCTGACGGCAGGCAAACTCTTTTTCTCCATTCTTTGAACAGGTTTCTGTACTTACAGTACACTTCCACGAAATCCACCTTGGGATGTGGAGATACTCACAGCAGGCAAAACTGTGGTTTATTATGCTCGGGCACTGGCAGAAACTCCTTGAACATGGATGCCCTAGAGTCAATAAGTCTTTGTTAGACAGGTTATCTCTACTGGACTTTCCCTACATCTCTCTCTTACACCTGGTCTGTCTCTGTAGTACTTACGGCTCTTTCCTGTGTGGTATCAGGTCCAGAATGAGCAGAATGTTACAACAAAAGTGCATTGTTAACCTTTTACTTTGTGTTTTGCTGTGTACTGCGATGCTGGAGCAGGCTGCTACAATGCCATGTGTAAAGACCCTGTGTAAACTGCAACCCTGGTTGGACCTGTTCTGGTGCCTGGTTATATCTGCCTATGTTATGGCCCTTGGTTGACATCTGTTGAGAAACATTAACTTACTCTGTTCTCTTCTACAGTACATCTCTGGCAGGGGCGGACACAGACAGCAGAGGGCCCCTGTGCAAAGATTGTGCCTGAGCCCCCCCACCCCCAAGCTGAATTCACTCCTAACACTACATACAGCAATACATAAACATAGGGTGAGGCTGCTTTCACACCTGAAGCACTACGATCCGGCTGGACACAAACCACAGCATGCAGCAGTTTGTATCCCGCTGATTCTCAGCATTTTTGCCTGAATGTGGCCGGATCTCTGCCAGACCCCATTGTAGTTAATGGGGCTGGTGGGCATTCTGCATCCAGCAGTGCCAGATCCAGTGAATTCCAGCAGGCTGTTCTCTGCTAGAACAGACTGCCAGAATCACTAACGCAGATGTGAAGGTAGCCTAATACAGCTAATACAGTAACTCATACCTCTTACATCCAGTGACTACTTCTTTGATGTAGACGTTCTCTGTCCTCATCTTCTCCTTTCAGACCAGACCGCCATGATGATTTCTTTCAGCCATCTCTTCTCTCTGCGGAGTTTCACAGACATCTTAGTTTCCTACTTTTCCATCATCGTCTCACCTTCTGAACACCCCATCCTGCCACCTCTAATACCATGCCTGCCATGCCCCCCAATACTATACTGCTGAAACTACTAGTACCACACAGATAGCGCCCCCTTCAATAATTATTGGCACAGAGTGTCCTAAAATAACTGCACCAAGGAAACGGTGTCCCCGACACTAACAGTGTAACCATAAAGTCCCCCAAAAATAATGATACAACAAATGCCCTGTTGTGTGGCAGTAAAAATACCTCCTCTTAGCGCCCCCAGTGGAGGCAATGTCCCTATAGTGCCCTCATAATGTGTGCCAATGCCCCTATTGTGTGCCCAAGAAATCCTCTTAGTGTCCCCAGTTAAGGTCCTCATAGTGCCCCATACTCCTATATAGTGCCCTAAGAAGATGCCCCCATAGTGCTCCTCCCCGTCCCATGGTGCCTGACGTAATGTACCAGTATAAAATGCTCCTATAATGCTCCTCTCTCCTCCCCCATAATGCCCCCATAAGGTGTGCAAGTATAAAATGCCCCTATTTACCCCCACATTGCACATATAGTTTGTGCCAGTATAAAATGCCCCTATATAATGCTCCCCAGTAGATGCCCCCATATTGCTCCTCTCCCCTACTTCTCTATAGTGCCCCCATGTGACAGTATATAATGCCACTATATAGGGCCCCCAGTAGATGCCCCCATAGTGCTCCCCCTTGTGTGCCAGTATATAATGTCCCCTTGTAGATGCCCCCATAGTGCTCCTTTCCCCCATGTATGCCAGTATAATGCCCCCTTGTAGATGCTCCCATAGTGTCCTCTCCCCCCATGTGTGCCAGTATATAATGCCCCCTTGTAGATGCCCCCATAGTGCTCCCCCATCTGTGCCAGTATATAATGCCCCCTTGTAGATTCCTCCATAGTGCTCCTTTCCCCCATGTGTGCCAGTATAATGCCCCCTGGTAGCTGCCTCCATACTGGGCAACAGTGTGGTGTGAATTTAAAAAAAAATAAACACTTATACTTACCTCCATCAGCGATGCGATGCAGGCCTCTTCCGTCACGTGCTGTTCGGCTCAGAAAAATGTTCATATGTGCCCGCATTGCTGAGAAAAATGAAGTTTTAATATATGCAAATGAGCCTTTGGGAGTAACAGAGGCTTTGCCCTTACACCTAGAGGCTCTGCTCTCTCTGCAACTACGGGGTCCTCTGCACTTTTATTGACAAGACCAGGCAGGGAAAACGTCATCACACCTGTCAATCAAAGTGCAGAGGACGCGCGAGCTGAGCCTCGAGGTGTAATGGCAACGCCCCCCGTTGCTCCTAAAGGCTCATTTGCATATATTAAAGCTTCACTTTTCTCAGCAATGCGGGCACATTGGAACATGGGACCAGCACAGATGTCTTCAGCTGTCAAGCGCACATGTAACAGGTCAGCCAGTTTCATAGGTACCTTTAAGTGGAGCATAGTGGAGCTCCGAAGCACGGAGTGAGACTATTGATGTGTGGCATAGCTAGAATTTATGGTCTGATCTGCTGTTTAGGGACAGTAGGGTGGCCCCCCATGTCTGCCAATATATGGCAACTATAATGTATATGGGCAATTTGAAGTACTGCTATTGAAAGCTGCACATACAATATCCCTGCTGAGCAGTTGTCTGCTTTGGATGGCATCCTCCATTTTGAAACATGGCGCTATTCTGTAATTTCTATGAATAAATACCATTTTTGCTGTTGACCCCCGAGGCACCTTTGAATAAAGTCATTAATTATCTCTTTACAATGATATCACGATGATATTATAACTTTTTTCCACTATTAATCTCCGGATTTGTTAGTTCAGCTGTTCATAACCAACCTGGAACATGTCCTGAATTACCAGCTGTCAGACGGTGTGAAACATTGTGTAAGGCAGCCTGAAGGGAAAATACTGCATAATATGCTGCAGGCCTCTATACTATCCGACTTTTTCACCATTTTTTTACACCACCTAGGACCTAGGTATAGTTTTACCTCAAGATACACCCAAGTCTGTCTAAGATTGAGACACAAGAAGGTGTAAAGTGACACTAGACAAAAAGTTGGACAAAAAGTTGAATTGCGATGAGCATATTCCACAAATTCTGGCACAAGCAGTTGTTTTACTCACGCCTTTCCAATAATTGCCCTGATGACTGTCCTATGCAAAGTGGCATTAAGGGGCTGTTTAGATGGCCGTGGTATTGCGGATCCGCAAAAATGCGGATCCGCAATACCACTGATGCCGACCAGTGTGTGTTCTGCAATTTGCAGAACACACAGCCGGGCGCCCCATTCAAAATGCCTATTCTTGTCCGCTACTGCGGACAAGAATAGGGCATGTTCTGTTTTTTTTTTTACGGAGCTGCAGCTTCCTACTCTTATTGAAGTGAACGGGGCTGTATCTATTCTGCAAAATTGCAAACAAGAGTGTGAACGAGCCCTAATGCTCAAGCTCACAGTCGTGATCTGGTCGGGTCGTGGCTGGCTGCGGTTGAGAACCGTGTGGTCAATTTGGCTGTTGCTGCCTTTTATTTGACTACTGCAGACCGCACTGTATAGCCATTCTTCATTGTTAATGGCCATTAACAATGAAGACTGGCTACACCGTGTAGCTGCTGCCTACTTGACTGCACGGTTCTCGACTGCAGCCGGCCATTACCTGAACAGATCACAACGGCACCGCATGGTTGTACACTTAAAGGGGTTCTCTGAGAGTATAAAATGTCCCCCATATGCTGGGACCTCCATACGGAATATACCTTCCCCGCTCCCTGCACCGCTCCTGGTCCCTGCTCCACCGCTGCTTCTCCCTGTACATAGATGAAAACATCTGGTGTCGGGAAGGGGGGGGGAGCCAATGGCAGGCGGAGATGGGGAAGAACCTCCCTAGCATCACCAGCAATGCTAGGGAAGCTTGTCACTGTCCCCGCCTGCCATTGGAGGCTTCTCCTCCCCCCCGCCACCAGGAGTGGCGCAGGGAGCGGGGTAAGTAAATTCCGTGTGGGGGCCCAGCATATGGGGGGGTGGACATTTTATACTCTTGGATAACCGCTTTAATCTGCTGACCAGACTGCGAATAAAAGACTATATGGATGATGGGGATGATGGTATATCACTGTGAGTATCAGAAACTCATGTACCCAGCCACTGACTCCATACTTGTCCTCCGAATTCAACTGCTGTGGCCCACATCTCACCTCTTAAGCCCCCTGCTCCATATCTTAATCAGAGACAACTGGAGGAGGACAGAAAATGGCAGCTTTTGATGGCCACAACAGAGGGACAGCTTTTGGGAAAATATATTGTGCTGCTCTGTGGTATATGGTTCTGCTGGGACATTATTTTGCACTAGCGTGTTGCCCTGCCTTCTGTCAATTTGCACCCCCGTACAACATGGGGCCACCTATATATATATTTTTTTCCATGGCCATTTTAAATTCCCAGTCCTCCCCTGATCACAGGGACGCAAATTGATCAATCTGAATACGTATAGAATCAGTATCCTGTAGTGCTTGCGAAGTATCACTGATTCTTGCAGATAACTTTCATGGTTTCCATCTGTAGATCGACAGGTACATTGTTACGTTGATTATATGTCAGGAGGTGACGCTGGTCGTTCAGTCCTGTTCTAGCTGCCTGATGGTAAAGGAAATCAATTTGCACTTTGCTTCTAACGTGGGATTGCCTTTTAATCACGTGCATTGTCTGCCTTGCAGGACAACCTGAGGGAGCACAGTTCAGGAAGCCACATGAAAGCGATTTACTCAGAAATATTATTTTTACTTGGCCACACAGTCAGGTTTTCTGATGCAATTTTGCAAACCAAATACCCTAAGATGGTAAAGTCACAGATCAATCATTGGTAATATAGGAGCGTAGTCACACATACCGGTGTCATCTGTTCAATATCCATGTGGATAGTTCTGAAAATATTCAGCTTGATGATCATTTGGTCAACACATTTCTATTGTATTTTTATTTCTGGAGCTAACTCAATAAATCATTTTAATAGAGTTCCCTGATTGTACATAACTAAAGCTGACATATAACATAACTATAGTGGAAATATAGTAATAACTACAATTAAATATAGTATTAACTATATCTAAAATATACTACATAACTATAGCTGAAATATAGTAATAATTATAGCTGAAATGTAAAACAAGTATAGCTGATATATAATAATACCTATAGCTGAAATATAGTAATAACTACAGCCGAAATATAATACATAACTATAGCTAAAAAATATAATACATAACTACAGCTGAAATATGGTAATAATTATAGCTTATATATAATACATAAGTATGGCTGATATATAATAATAACTATAGCTGAAATATAATAACTATAGCTGAATTATAGGAATAATCCTTAGATTGTCAGCCCCATTGATACTAATGTCTGTAAAGCGCTGCCGAATATAGTAGCGCTATATAAACATGTAAAATAAATAAATTACAGCTGAAATAAAGTGCATAACTATAGCTAAAATATAGCACATAAGTATAGTTGAAGTATTGGAAATATAGTAGATAACTAGATCTGATATATACTCCATACTGACAGCTAAATCATAGTATATAGCCATAAGTGAAATATAGTACATAACTGCAGCTGAAATATCGAACTACAGCTGAAAGACAATACACAAGTATAGCTGAAATATAGGCAGCAGCATGGAGAGGACGTCAGTGACCAGGATACTGGATGGCATGGTGAGTGGCGCAGCATCCACACCCTCAGGAGGCAGCAGGGCAGCGACGGGCATGGACTGCAGACCTAACAGTTATTACTCGGGGAATGGAGGTAGTTACTAGAACAGACATGTCAGCAGAGGTGACAACTACTCTTTAAAGTGGATCATTGTGACCTGTACAGTTTTACAATTGGTATTACCATGTACGGTGACACACTCAGGCCCCATTCACACGACTGTATTTTTGGTCCGCATATGATCCGCATTTTTTGTGAACCCATTCGTTTTAATGGGCCACAAAAAAATGCAGACAGCACACCGTAAGTTCTTTCCACAATCCTGCAAAAAAGATAGAACATGTCAGTTTTGTGGACAGAATAGGCACTGTACAATGGATACGCAAAAAACACGGACATCATACAATCATCATCCGTTTTTTTTGCAGATCCATGTTTTTGCATTGTAAAATACATACAGTCATGTGAATGCGCCCTAGGGGTGATCACATTAGCATCTTTCAGGTTAGCGTTACCCTTTGTCAATGTCTTCTTTTTCTATCACCGTCTTTAAGCCCATAGTATAATTCTCATCATTATTCATAATATTCTTGATCCGAGAACTAGAGCTCTATGTTTTTCCAGCACAAGAGTTCAACTTTCTGATCCGAGGTCAGCGAAACTGTTCTCACCAGCCGAGCCATTCTATATCTTCATTTCACACAATGAAACATTGGCGCCCAGTATCATCCGTTTATAGGTTCCGGGCCTAAGCCACATCAAAGGGATTCATTTACATAGTTTGACAAGAAATATTGCGCCCTTAATCCCATCATTTCTCATTGATTGTTCTGGGAGATACTTGATACTTTTGCTCTTTTCAGGCTGTCTTCTGGCGACTGGTGACACAGAGCAGACATCTCCTCGTTTCACGTGTGTATCATGGGGGTACGGTTACATTGTGAAATACTTCAGTGATTCTTCTGTTGTGAAAGAAGAAATGACATGGAACTTCCTTTTATAAGTCTTATTTGACAACATAAACCCTGATTAACCCTATACCCAGTTATCCCCACACTGTGGAGGCATATGACTGTAAATTCCAAACTTTTGCAGCATTTTTGATTTTTCTATCACACCATTTTCTGTATTAAGGGGGCACCTCTGTCACAAAAGGGTATTTTTAAAACTCAATATTCATAGAAAACATTTTTATTGAATTTTTGTCTGTTTTTCATTTCAGCAATGCTATACCATTGACAATAAAATACAAAATATTGCCCTTCTGTAGCAGAGAGATAAAACTCTTAGTCATGTAACCTATTGTCAGTTTGCTGCTGCTGTAAAGTTACAATGTTATCCTCATGATAATAGTATGTGTAGAATTGGTATAACAGTATAACAGCTCTGTTGTTTTCTTGAGAGATAAAGATGCCCACAAAGGCATGAGTCAATGCTGGGGGCATTCACTGGCCGCAGGCTGTCTGTCATGCTAAAAGTCCAAACGCTTCTTTCCCGACAATCGACCTTTAGGCCCCTTTCACACAAGCGAGTTTTCCACACGGGTGCAATGCGTGACGTGAACACATAGCACCTGCACTGAATCCTGACCCATTCATTTCAATGGGTCTGTGTACATGAGTGTTTTTTTCACGCATCAATTCTGCGTTGCGTGAAAATCGCAGCATGTTCTATATTCTAAATTTTTCACCCGACCCTCACCCCATAGAAGTAAATCGGGCTTCAGTAAAAAAATGCATTGCATCTGGAAGCAAGTGCAGATGCAATGTGTTTGTCACTGATGGTTGCTAAGAGATGTTGTTTGTAAACCTTCAGTTTTTTATCACCCACATGAAAAACGCATCAAAACACATCGCACCCGCGTGGAAAAAACTGAACAACTGAACGCAATCGCAAGCAAAACTCAATGAACTTGCTTGCAAAATGGTGCGAGTTTCACTGAACGCACCTGAACGTATTCGGAGCCAATCCGTATCGTTCGTGTAAAAGAGGCCTTAGAGTCATAAAGTGTCAGATTTCAATATACTTCTTGTACATTATAGAGTTGCAAAGCAAAAAATATATAAATGAATAATAATATATTATTATAATAATAATGTTTTTAATTATCAACCATGACTACTATCATGCATTATCATAATTTCCTTTATGCAATCTAGTAATAATTATAAGCAGAAGAAGAACATAAATCTTTCTACCACAAATATTGAATGAGACATTTACTTCAGAGTTTTGAGGTTTCTGAAGAATGTAACTCACTTCTCACTTAGAAAAATCAGTAAAGCTTTGGCGCTCAGACCAGTGAGCTCTGACACCTTCTCTAAACGTTACAGGGTGCAGAAATAATAAATGGCTATAGCATTATGCTAGATCCCTATATGTGCCCTACCAATCTCTGTCTGTCTCCATGCCTAAGCATAGCGCTGACAGTAGATATGCAGGAACACAGTATACTTACTGTCAGAGCTAAGTGCTGCAGTCCCCTTTTCCTTTCTGTTTTTTTTTTCTCAGTAACAAACAGAGAAGCTCAGGGAACAAAAATATAGGACAGGGATCAACAACCTTTGGCACTCCAGCTGTTGTGAAACAACAACCCCCAGCATGCTCATTTCACTTCTGTGGGAGTCCAGAGATCAGCCAAGCAAGTATGCATGATGGGAGATGTAGTTTCACAACACCTGGGGTGCCAGAGGATGCTGATCCCTGATATAGGAGCTGCAGGTGGTCAGTTAGGCAGGGAGACAATTAGAAATCCTTTGGGCACTTACAGAGAACCAGGGGCTGAGGTATTGAGATAAGAGGCAGACTGAGAAGCCTGCCTCTGTATGTTACACATAGTCTTCTTCAGCATCTGGAGACGCTAAAGACAGGCTCTCTTTAGAAACACTAATTTACATGCAGTTTTCTAGTAAAAAGAAACACTTTTCCCTAATAAAGTATATTACAAAAATGCTTAACAACCCAGTTTCTTCACAACATGAAACAAACTGAAATGAAAGGTACACCTTAAAGGGAACCTGTCATCAACTTTATGTTGCCCTCACTGAAGGCAGAATAAAGTAGTGACAGATGCTCTGATTTCAGCGCTGTGTCACTTATGGGCTAAAAATAAGTGGTTGCAGTGAACAAGCATCATAATCATTGCAGCCCGATATTGGAAAAGAGTCACGACAGGCTGAAAAGAGTCATGGTTATTCAACAGCTCCTGCTCTCCCTGCCACCTGCTGATGATATATAGTGTTCTCCTTAGTTTTCTCCTTTGGAAAGGACTGCCAATGATCAGCAGGTATTGGCGAGAGCAGGAACTCATGAATAACAATGACTCTTCTGAGGCACCCATGACTCTTTTCCAGGCCCAGGTTGTGATGGTTGCGATGCTGGATCTTGGGAACCACTTACTTTTGGCACATGAGTGACACACCACTGAAATCAGTGTTTCTTTAACTACTTTATGCTACTCTTAGTGAAGTTGCATAAAGTTGATGACAGGTTCCCTTTAACTGCTTCCAGACCATCCATTGACTAAATACATCCAAGCAGTCCATGCTTATCTCTGTAAGGAGAACATGTGATTGCTGGGGGCTTGGAGTCATACTGTGGAGGAGCGATCTCCTCCACAGTATGGGCAGTGGACAATCACAGTGAGATAAAGTTGTCACTGTAATTTTGTAGTAGAAAGGTCACAGAGAGGCACAGAGCATTATCAATCATGTTAATGCTCCATGTCCCTGCTGTCCGGAACGGGGCTTGACACTCTTTCACGCAGCGGATTCCACGCACGGCATCCGCTCGCGTGAAAAAGCCCTTAGACTGCCAGATCATCACTAACAAGCGTTCCTACGAACGCTCATTAGTGATGATCTGGCAGACTATCAGCCAGTCTAATAGAGCCTTTAGCCAACCTAGACCAGCTCTGTAATGAGGCTTTACAGCATTCTAAAGCCTCTGGGGCCTGTACTCATCTTGTAATTGGGGCTAATATGTCAGCCCCAGTTACAGGAGAAATCAACGATAAAAAATACAAAAAAAAACCCAAAACACTACACCCCACACTGCAGCTTCTAGCTCTGCTCCCAGTGACCATAACTCATACTTCCTCTATATGAAAACAACTGTAATAGAAAGAGGACATTTGAAAAGAAGTATTTTAGTTGCACTTTGTGGTAGTATAAAAATATAAAATTAAAAAAATTCTAAAATAAAAATGACTTAAATATAAAGTCTATTTATTTAGAGAGAAAAATAAATAAAAACATAAATAAATATTTACATAACCAAACAGGGAAAAAAGTTATGGCCTTCAAAGACACATGTTCCAAAAATACAGAAAATGTGCCTGGTCAGGAAGGGCTGTGAATGGCCCCATTTTGAACTGATTAAATAATGTGTAATCAAGCAAACCATGTATTGCTATGTTTCAAAGAAAGATGATTGTCTCTAATTTACAGGACAAAATAGGACTGGGCAGGAAAGAGACACGGCTTTAATATTGTTTGTCTTCTTGTCAGAGAAGAAAAAACTCTCATGAACATGGTGGCCGGTGGTATTGTATCACTGATTTCCGGGTGCCCCAGGGAGCTATTGTGTTAATGGTATTTTAACACAGGCAAACTCACGAAAAAAAAGGTGGTCTCAAATGGCAGAACATGCTCAAAAACCCCAATGCTGTAGCGCATATATAACCGGGGGAGCAAATCCCGCACATGTGGCCCGCTGCCGAATGTAATCCCCAGCAAAAAATGCGTACAATGGAGGATGCCTGCAGCGGACCACATGTACCACAAAGACATCCTACACAGGGTAGACAAATGTGCAGATGTGACAATCTACATAGAAAAACAATTCACAGAAAATGGTGCACTACAGCGGAAAATGCAGTTGACAATATATGGCTAAACCCTCACTCTGATGTTAAAATGAGACTTTCGCCAGTATATCCTTATATCAAAGACACACCGGAGCCTGAGCACCGCGTCAAGGTATCTCAGTTGGCATCGGGACCTACGCTATCCCTACTATGGTATAGGTAATGACAGGTGCATGAGGTCCGAGACACAGCGACCAGCTCCTAGTTACCTCCAGCGTGAAATCACACATATGGTGGGAGGGGGGCGGAGGCTGTATTTCCCACATTGCCCTGACGTCATGTGACCCAGGCTGCACAGGTGCACCTGAATGTTACCCATTAGTATAATCAAGGCACATTCAACCTGGAGTTGAATGACGGAACTCAATACCGGAAAAAGAAAACGCTAGTGTGAAAGTAGCCTAATACTGCCTTAAGGGTCTTGCAGTTATGACACCTTCAAAAATAGAAGCAGTGACATTACATACAGTAGAAAGCTTTCGAGACAACTCAGGTATCTTACTCAGGCATAATGCAACAGTATCTGAAGAAACATATATATATATATATATTAAAAGAGCAGAGGCATGGTATAATGAATGGACATTTAAAATACAACAGAATATCAAATAGAGAGTGAGAATGAGTCCATAATTATCTTACAGATAAGCCATGGAAACGTTTTATGGTCTATAAATTGATGTTGGGGCAGAGACCTGGTACCCCCCTTGTCTCTGGTGTAGATTCTTTAGATCTTCAAGTATGCCATAAATCCTTAGGACAAATTCACTCCTGTTTTCAGCACGTCAAACAGTATTATAGATTTATTTTCCCAGACTTTTATCTGTTAAGTGCACTGCAAACTTACAGGGGTCATTTGGGAAAAGATATTGATTTTTTTATCTTCAGGATAGGTCCTCAATATCAAATCTGCGGGAGTCCAACACCCGGGACCCGCGCTGATCAGCTGTTAGAGGAGCTGATCTGGTGCTCTGTGAGTGCCGTGGCTTCTTCCTAGGCCATGTGATGTCACCGTACATTGGTCACATGGCCTAGTTGCAGGTCAGCCCCATTCCAGTCAGCCGCTATACAATATACGGCGCTGCACTAGGAAAGCTACCGGTAGCCTGCAGTGCTCACCAGAGCTCCAGTGAGCGAAGCGGCTCCCTGAAACAGTTGATTGGCGGGGTGCTGGGACTCGGACCCCTGATGATGACCTGTCTAGACATGCTAAAAATGTTTGCAGTGGATGATAATGAATGATATAGCTAGTGCGCCTTTGGCCACCTATTAGGTGGCTTACTTTGTACCACAATTATGCTCCTAAAGTTTGGCGCATATTTACTTCCCGTTGAATGAGGCAAAAAAAGTGTCTGCAACTCTTTAAGAGAGTCTGTCACCAGGAAATTCACTATAGGGCTAGCTCGGCTGAATGTAATGATACCTTTCATTTAGCGATCCGCTGGTTCATTCTGCAGAAAAAGTACTTTTGAACCATAAGCAAATGAGCAGTTAAGTGCACCAAGGGCGGGCCCAAAAAACACCTAGTGCCCTTTTGCTCCTCCTGTTTCTTCTGCCAGTCCCACCCTCTCCTTCTTTACTGAAGGCAGGCTGACTATGCAGGAACCTGGTCCTATCAATCAAGAAGGAGATGTAGGGGCTGGTAGAGGAAGCAAGAGGAGCAAGGGTCCACAGACTGACGTGGGCCCGCCCTCAGTGCACTTAACTGTGCACTTAACTGCTCATTTGCTTATGGATGAAAAGTACTAAGGCAATGGATCGCTAAGTGAAAGGTATCATTACATTCAGCTTTGCTAGCCCTACAAGACATTGTGCCTGGTGTAACAGTGGATTTCCTGGTGATAGACTCATCCCTTTAATAAATGAGGCACATGGACTGAGCCAGAATTCTGGGGCATTTACAACAGTTAAGCCTCATTCACACGTCAGTGTTTGGTCAGTGATTTACATCAGTGATAGTGAGCCAAAACCAGAATTGGAGCCTCCACAGAAATAAGGTATACAGGAAAGGTCTGTACTTATTATGTGCTTAGAGCTGCACCTGGTTTTGGCTCACAATCACTGAAGGAAATCACTGACCGAACACTGACGTGTGAATAAGGCATAAATCTAACCCACTGTGCTTTGTAGGTGTTTCTTATACAACACCTGATTCCCATAGGCAGAGCTCAACTAGTGGCGAGCTTCAACCCTTGTACTGCGCTGCAATCGCACTTCCAAGAGACTTCAGGGCCAGGTGTGAATATGTTTCACTTTAGAGAGTGAGCGGGCAATTAGGTGCAACGGCAACGCCCTTGTTGCACCCAGGGACTAATTTCCATAGTATTAAAAAGCTGTTTTCTCTGCAGTAAGACTACGGAGCGAGAACATTAGATACAGCCGGCGAGGGCTCATCAGGCACGTAAGCTGATTTTAATAGGATGGAGTTGATGACAGATTCCCTTTAAACCTTTGATAGTTGTAACTATGAGAAGAAACTGCTCCTTTCTCGGTATGTGCTGTTAGTGATGGAGGCATCTTGTCCGTGCTCTTCTCTACATGATACATGTGGGTGTTTTTCTATGATATCACTTGGCAGAAATCTAAGCCGGGACAAATGAGGGGGCTAACGCTGCCTCCATCACCTTCCTGTTTTCCTTTCTACATCCTCACTATACTCCAGGGATCCCCCCATCCCGTTAGTAGCAGTTTAGTAATAAATGTGACCTATAAACACACATGTGAACTAGAAGAAGTGAGCGCATAAAGAGAAGTGTGTGAGAAACAGAGCGACAGCATGGGTAAATATTGTATATGCTGGGTAGGGCTTAGCTCCACCATGGAGATACATGGGTATTCACACACTGATCCGAGGGTATGGTGGCAGTGCCATTCCTATAGGTACTACCACGTTTTATAATGCTACCGCAGACTGATAATTTAATACTGGGTAAAGATAAATTCATTAAAAACTATGAAACTGAATAATCACTGGGCATTGGTTGGTAAATTTCATTTAAAGAGGACCTGTCCCCTCTCCTGACATGTCTCTTTTAGTAACTACAGTACTTGCATTGCCCATGTAATAACAATTCTGATGCATCTATTCTTATGAGTCTATGTTGTGTCATTCTTCTATTATTCCTACTAGAAGTTATGAATGAATTATTAGCGGATTTCACTGAAGAGTTATCTGAGCGTTAGCAGTTGTGGGGAGTGTCCCTGCAGAGTCCTACACTGTCAACATGGATTGGACAATGTCAGATTGTGCAGGGACACGCCCCTAACTTCTAGCAGGAATAATAAAAAGCAATAAAGCAAGTAGTTGCTAATGTTGACATGTCAGGAGAGGTTACAGGTCCTCTTTAACAGGGACTAATACGGTAATTTGAGATCTCCTGCTTCCATGGTGGATGCTCAACTGTAGACTTTACTTGCCATAGATTGAAATGGCTGAATGCTAAGACTGAGTTCACATTGGGCTTGAGGTGTCTGTTTGGCAGGAAAGTTCTCACCGCTTATGTTTAAAGGGGTTTTCCCACTAAAAATATTCTACATTTTTAAAAGCAGCACCTGGATCTGAATACTTTGTAATTAAAGAGAGTCTGTCACCACTATATGACGTTATACACTGCTCACATGGCTCTCTAGCACACCTATCCATGATTCAAACGGTACCTTTGTAATTTTCTTCTAACTTTGACCAGCAGGAAAAACGCAGTTTAATCCATAAGCACATGGGGGCTCACAGGGGCGTCGTTCGGTGTGTAGGAGCCCAGGCTGCTCTGCCTTCTTTTTACATAACTCCTCCCCAGCCTCTTCCTTCGCCCGCCCTACAAGTCCCTTGCTTCAACCACAGGACCGACCGATATCCAAGCGCACTGTGATGCCCATTGTGGGGACAGCATCGCTACATGTAGTGTGCATGCGCCGGCCTCCAGTCCTCCTGTTTGCTTCTGGTTTGCTGACGCATGCACACTTCATGTAGCGATGCTGTGCCCACAATGGACAACACAGTGCGCATTCCCGGGCCAGTGGTGCACTGCGCACACGTGGGATATCGGCCACCTCACTGAAGTGGACGCACATGCTCAGTTCCATCCTTTAACTGCTGCCAGCCCCCTGACAGAAGACACATCCCCTGAGAAAAGACACCTCCCTGAGCTGTCAGCTTGATATCAATCTAGCAGAGCAATGAATGGGGAGATCTCTGGATCCATGTGAGGTACAGGGCAGGTTCTAGCTTTGTTAGAGACTGACATGTACTATATGATGTCTGATTTTTGTTTTTTACAACTCCAATTCCAAAAAAATCTGTCTGAAATAAATAAATTCAGAATACGATGATTCGGAGATCTCATAGACCATTATTTAATTCGCAGTAGATTATAGAACACATATCAGACATTTTACCAAGAAAAAATGAACTAATTTCTTGTATTATATTGGACAGGAAACGCGTTGGATGAGTGAGGGACACTGGTATGGCAGAGGAACTTTTTCTGGGTGTGCATATGGTTTATAATTCTATTCTATGTTTGGACATATGGTTATTCTTACATCCTATTAATAGAACTACCTTCTGTATGTCAATAACTATGTGCCACCATGGTTTTTGCCTACTTTGATAAAACTATACAGTATTACGGTTTTTGCTCGCTCTGATGTGTAGAGCGATCTTAATAGCCTTCTTACCAGTTGTCTCTCACTTATGTAATTCACTTTTGTAATGTGGACTCTTTTTGATGGGTTTAATATTTTGTGATAATGAAAGAAAACAATTGTTATTTTTTGGTCGTTTGGACTTCAAATGATTTGGGCATACATCATACCATTGTCATTGGAGTGAGAGTGGGGGCCACTATGGGGGACATTATTACTGCTGGGGCCACTATGAGGGACATTATTACTGCTGGGGGCCACTATGAGGGACATTATTACTGCTGGGGGCCACTATGAGGGACATTATTACTGCTGGGGGCCACTATGGGGGACATTATTACAGCTGGGGGGCCACTATGGGGGACATTATTACAGCTGGGGGCCACTATGGGGGACATTATTACTGCTGGGGGCTACTATGGGGACATTATTACTGCTGGGGCCACTATGAGGGACATTATTATTGCTGGGGGCTACTATGGGGGACATTATTACAGATGGGGGCCACTATGGGGGACATTATTATAGCTGGGGGCCACTATGGGGACATTATTACTGCTGGGGGCCACTATGGGGGACATTATTACTTCTGGGGCCACTATGGGGGACATTATTACAGCTGGAGGCCACTATAGGGACATTATTACTGCTGGGGCCACTATAAGGGACATTATTACTGCTGGGGCCACTATGAGGGACATTATTATTGCTGGGGGCTACTATGGGGGACATTATTACAGATGGGGGCCACTATGGGGGACATTATTATAGTTGGGGCCACTATGGGGACATTATTACTGCTGGGCCACTATGGGGGACATATTACTTCTGGGGCCACTATGGGGGACATTATTACAGCTGGAGGCCACTATAGGGGACATTATTACTACTTGGGGCCACTATGGGTGACATTATTACAGCTGGGGCCACTATAGGGGACATTTTACTACTGGGGCCACTATGGGTGACATTATTACAGCTGGGGCCACTATGGGGGACTTATTACAGCTGAAGGCCACTATAGGGGACATTATTACAGCTGGGGCCACTATGGGGGACATTATTACTGCTGAGGCCACTATGGGGGACATTATTACAGCTGGGGCCACTATGGGGGACATTATTACAGCTGAAGGCCACTACTAGGGGGACATTATTACAGCTGGGGCCACTATGGGGGACATTATTACAGCTGTGGCCACTATGGGGGACATTATTACAGCTGTGGCCACTATGGGGACATTTAGTGGCCTTGGGGATTTACAGCTGGGGCCACTATGGGGGACATTATTACAGCTGTGGCCACTATGGGGGACATTATTACAGCTGTGGCCACTATGGGGGACATTATTACAGCTGGGGCCACTATGGGGGACATTATTACAGCTGTGGCCACTATGGGGGACATTACTACAGCTGGGGCCACTATAGGGGACATTATTACAGCTGGGTCCACTATAGGGGACATTATTACTGCTGAGGCCACTATGGGGGACATTACTACAGCTGGGGGCTACTATAGGGGACATTATTACAGCTGGGGCCACTATAGGGGACATTATTACAGCTGGGTCCACTATAGGGGACATTATTACTGCTGAGGCCACTATGGGGGACATTACTACAGCTGGGGGCTACTATAGGGGACATTATTACTGCTGGCGGCCAATAGGGGGGACACTATGTATACTGCAGGGCTTGGGATTTTATAAAAAAAAAAAAGCCAATTAAATTCATCCATTTTTAACAGCCATGAAAAACGGATGCAAAAAAGTCATTAAAAATGGCCAGACGGTTAGAGAATGGATGCACAAATGGTTGAAAAATGGCGATGAAAAACCGACATGTGCACATAGCCTTATGGAAGTTTGGCATATCCCTGTATGTCTACACTGGGTCATATGTCATAGCCTTCCTCCAGAGGTACAGGAACTGACATACTAATGTTATGTGAACAAAACCGTATATTGCTCTTATAAGGATGTATTATTAAAGTCAATATCCCCCCTTTAATAGCAGTGCAGTATTCAAAGGGTTAAGCGGTGGAGATTTTTCTGATAGCTGCCATCAGATCATAGTGGCGAGGGTGACAGTCCTTATCCAGCTCTTAATACATGGACATGGCTACAAGTTTCATAATGTGGCCTGCAGCTCATGTCACATACCCGTCTTGTGTCACCAACTAGTTAGGCCTCAAGTAGGCCGCCACACCCGTATTCCAGTCCACAAACAGCAGATCCGCAAAACATGGATACCTCCCGTGTGCATTCTGTATTTAGGACGCTTCTTTTCCGCAGTACAGACCAGATTGGGACATGTTCTATAATTTGTGAAAGGGCTAACGTAAAGAGTTTTCTAGGAACTAAATACTGATGACCTGTCCTTACCTGACCAGAGGGGGTCTGTCTCCTGGCACCCCTGCCGGTTTGCAGCGCCCTCTTCTTCGCCTTGTGATGTCATGTTTACACATGACATTTCTTCAGCTCAGACCCATTCAAGTGAATAGAACTGAGCTGCAATACCAAGCACAGCCACTACAGAATGTATGGCGCTGTGTTTATTATCCTCTAAGTGGTGCCGCCTCTCAAACAGCTGATCAGCGGGGTGCAGGGACCATCAGATATTGATGAGCGGTCCTGAGAATAGGCCATTGATATTTCCAGAAAAACCCCTTTAAGCATGCAGATTACTGAATGGGGCTAATCTATGGTCAGATTACAAATCTGCAGCAGAAATCTGAGGGACAGTTTAAGATTCCGTAACAGAATCCCCAATACGTCACTGGGTCACATGTTCCTTGGAGGACATGTCTCCTCCGCTGCCAGTCATTCAGTGCAGCAGCACATGTGACCCCATCTATTCTGAACAGGAGCGGACTGGTCATAGACCTTACAGGGAAATTTCCTGGTGAGCCGAAGCCCATGGGTACAGCCGGGTACATAATGATCTGATGCTCTCAGCATTAATTAATGCTAGGAGAACCGGTTACATATGAACCCATCCAGCGGCTGCAGGTCCCTCCTGAATTCAACTGTACCAGCATCCTCAAGAATTGAATATGGCGGCAAGGGTGTCAGTATTTTATGCTGCACTGTGGTATTTGGTTCTGCAGGGGCGATATTTTGTGCTGCACTATGGTATTGCTGGCCCCGCCTACTTCTGTTGTCCCTGCTTACTTGCATTGCTCCACCTTCTGTCAATTTGGATTTACCTACCACATGGAGCCTAGTTTTTTCCAGGGCCTCTTTAGGTTCATGGTCCACCAGATTCTGAAAGATGACCGCATGGACGACAGCGCAGTGGACTAAAGAGGGCAGAACTGAGCAGCGCAGGTACAGGAAATATGCTTTCCTGGACAACCCCTTTAAGTCATGTAAACACTCCTTCTATCCATGTACTACCCAGTCTCATATAGCACACGGACCCACTAAAGGGGTATTCCCATCTAGGACACTGTAGAAGGAAGTGTGGGTGTAGCCTATAATATATGTATATACCCCTAGGTATATACATATATGGGTGGCCCCAAATTGAGGGTCTGTGGCCCCACGGTGTTATAGGCTTGTAGCCCTGGTGGATGTGTATATCCACCAGGTGCTCTATCTATATGTATATATATAGATATGTGTGCATGTGCCCCCAGTAGCATGCACCTATATCTATATACTTATATATATCCTATATATATATATTATAATAATGCCCCCCTTTATTCATTGCCCCCTGTTTATGATGCCCCCTTGCCTTATATGCCCCCTGTTATGCTATAATGTCCCCTTTATCATCCAGTAGTATATAGATGCATGTACATGATCCCCAGTTATGTACATGTATCTATATACATGTAATAACCAGGGTGCCCCCCTATAGCCCCCAGCAGATGGACAATGGCCATCTGCTGGGATAGCTGGAGACATGGGACTGGACTAATTAGTCCAGTCCCAGGTACTTCAAAGGGACAGAAGATCGATATGATCTTCTGTCCCTTCTGTTAATTACCCTCAGCGCTGCTGGGGGCAATTAACAGGACAGGGAAACAATAGGTTTCCCTGTCTCTGCATGGCGCGTACCTCCGGCGCTTGTAATTACAAGCGCCGGAGATACAGAGCGCTCCCCAGGCGGAGGATCAAAGAGATCCTCCGCCCGGGAAACAGCGCGCGCCGGCGCGGTGACGTCATAGCACCGCGCCGGCGCTCGTGCACACGGCTGCCGGCGCGCTCGCTCGCCGGCAGCACGGGAGCGAGCGCGACCGGGTTTAAATAACCCGATCGCGCTGCGCTCAGGAGTTGCTCCGTGCCTCCCCCAAGCGAGGATCTCCCCTGGACAATGAGCGACTCCTGGACAACGAGCTGGAAGGCTGAGTAACCCTGGGTTCCCCTGAACCACCAATGCTTTTAACCCCCTGAACCACCAATACTGCCCCCTGCATTCCCTGCCCTGTAATAACCCTGTAGTCCTGCAAACCCCTGGATCCCCTGATTTAACCCCTGTAACCCCTGCAACCCTGCTGCTCTGCACCATAAACCATAAACCCTGGTGCCCTGCAGTTTCCCTGCAACCCCTGGATCCCTATATTAACCCCTGATTGCCCTGATATTGAACCTGCCACAACCCCTGCCTTGATCCCTGCTGTACCCTTGCCCTACCATTACAATTAACCCCTTCCCTGCCAATACCCCTTGTTCTTGTTGTACTGTGATTTAACCCCTTTGTTCCCAGGGACAGTGATTTAGAATAGGCTGGGGAGGGCTGCTTTATATGTGTGAGTGTGTTTTGTTTAGTTAGTATTGCGGTTGGATTTAACGGGATTGTGTAGTGTAGTTAGGGATTATTACTGTATTGTTAATAATTAATAAATATTGTTATTATTGATAATACAGTGTACCGTGTCTATTGTTTTGTAACGGGTACTTTGAGTCCCTTTTAGGTCGTGTGAAAGGCAATAGAGTAGCACTAGGCATAAATAGGCGGAACTAGCGGAAGCGGGTTTTGCCTATTTATGAATATTAATTATTGGTACGTCCCAAAATACCAATAATTAATATCTCCTATTAACATTGGCGAGCCAGGCCCCTTGCGTGGACTTTTGTATCCGTATTTGGCAACGACATAGGGAATTCGCTTATTCTGTGAATTAGCCAGGCAATAGGGACGCGGACAGTGGTTTCTGTGCGTCCAAGGGCCTGGTAATTCGGACAGGTAACGCGATTTCTCAGGTCAAAGCTAAATAAGGTGCAAGATCTTTCGCAAAAAGAACCTAGATTAATATTTTGTCTTTTGCATTTACACGACCCGGGACGAGTCAGCGTACACGGGACCAGAGGAGGAAGACCCATACTATCACCAAGAGAGGACCATCGCCGGTGGACTGAGCCAAAGAAGTCCAGCTGGACGGGAGAAGGCGTTCCAGATACTACAGGACCTTCTCCAGGCAGCAACCAAAGGACAACTGGGACCAGCTCCAGAGAAGATGGCGACCTCCAAAAAAGTGAGTAGGGACTTCTCCACACTGCTACACCTAGCTAAGAAGAGCACTTTCAATCCCATCCTCCCCACCTCATACACCTCCACAGAAATGTTGTGGTCCGATTTGTTGGCACAGACTTGTAGTTATGACAAGCTCTGTGTCAACAAACGGATGGTATTGAACAAGGATTCGAGGCGACTCCACATGCTAGCCAAACTTGTGTATACATTTGAGGATAGCATTTGGAAGCCTGAGCATGTCGCGCGGGTTTCTCGGTCAGCGGAGACGTTTCCTCCGACCATTCATTGCCAGTGCTGTGCCAGTAATGTGCAGCAGGTTTCGGCATTGCGGACACAGCTGGCAGTGAATGTGCAGTCTTCTGCTGACCGAGAGACGCAAGTGGCTGAATTAGAGTCACAGTTGGTAGAGTTTGCAGAGGCAAAAGGAGGAAATTGAGGCTCAGTTGACTCAGTCTTATGCTGAGATCAAGGCCTTCAAGGAACGGGCTGCCTCTACTGCCGTGACTCTCGCCAAACTAAATGATGAGGTTGCTATAAGGTCTCGCTTGATGACCGGCATGCAACAAGTCATTAGTAACTTTTCAAAATTGGTACCGGCCCTTTCTTTTTCTGTAAAGGACAGGGCCAGACTCTCCAAAAATTTTGCCCTGTTCAGGGCAAAAAGGGGGGAGAGATATCTGTAACAGGCCAAATATACCTAAATTTGAGCCTGTTCAGATAGAAAAAAGAGTCCAACGATTTGTTTGTAATAGAAATACTGTGAGAAGTGCGTCCCTGAGAATGGAACAGTATAGGAGAAGGGAGCACGACTGCAGTGTGGACAGACCTAAGCCATGCAGGGCGGACATCAGGTGTTTTGCATGTACTGGCTTAGGTCATATAGCGAAACACTGCAGTCAGGTAAGAATAGGACACAAAGACCAATTAGGTGTTTTAGGTGTGGGAACGGAGGACACATTGCAAGGAATTGCCCTTGTGCAAGTCATTGCAATGTGTCCAGTAAGACTACCCCGGTAACAGACTGTACAGTTGGGACTAGTCAGATTGGCCATAAAAGAGTCACACTCAGCGGATGCCTCATCAGGTGCTGAGGGGTCAAAATGGCCAATATAGGCTAGAGAATGTTTGATACCCCTGTGCTATTTGTTACATCGTTCGTTCCCTGTGTATGTCCGTGTCCTGTGTTACCTGTTTGTATGTTTCAATGTTGATGGCGGTAGTCCTGGTTTACATGTGTGTTCAGCTTTGCTGATTTTTGTAATTTGCATCCCCTGCTATGAGTCCTGGTCGCGTCTGTTTTTGGTTCATTCTGGTGTCTACTGTGGGTAGAGCAGTGCTATACTGTGGACTGAGGAAGGTGTTGGTTTGCGAGCAGGTAACATCGGTGCAGTGTGATGATTACTCTGGGCAGCCAGGACCTCAGATCGATACAGGTGACACTGTTCTGCTCAGGGTTTTCAGTGGGGCTGTGTTATGCTCTGATCGGGGCAGGGAGTGGATTGCGGACAGGCAATATGGGCACACGGATCAGTGTGACGTTGCACTGTGCAATCACTCTCTAGTCCAGACAGGCGGCATAGCCCTGACTGAGATTGGACGCCGGGTGGTCGACGACAGAATGTGACCTGTGTTTTTGTGCTGTGGAGTCCTGCAGAGCCAAGGCAAGATCCTTGCCACGGATATTGCTGACCTCCACAACACAGGATAACAGGGGGAAGTCAGACTGGAAACACATGAGTAAGACAGGGATGCCGTGTCATCATAAAAAAAAAAAAAAAGATGGTGCTTCGTCCACAGCTCCCCTCGGTGATCCTAACCTATTAGGGTGGCCATCCTTATCTGTTGGTTCAGAGGGATATGCGGCAGAGGATGGGATCCTCTGAAGGTTGGTGTTCTTACACCAGTGTTAGGATAACGAGGGGTCCTGTTGGATGAAGGTCAACCCAATGCCTTTTCTCATCACATGGGTCAAGGGTATTGGTGATGGAAGTATGCCACTAAAAAGGCGCCATGAGGGGAGAAATCCCTCAGGAGCGCTGGGTATTTTCTTCTATCCTAGGAATAACACCATAGGACGATAAGAAAGTACCCAGAGGAGGACAAGGAAGGAACTGGATGGTCCCCCCCCCGACACTATCGTTTGGCTCCTGAGGATCCCGCTCAGTTTTGGCCGAGATCTTCAAGAGTCTACAAGAACGAAGACGCGATCCGGCTGGAGCGGTTGAAGAAGACGGACGTGTCCTGGTGGGAATGACGGTTCAGCCAAGGTCACGTCCTTCTTTTTTGATGAATCCGGTGATGGTTCGTCTGGTTCTGGATGGGACTGTGCAAGAGACTTGTGGACTATCACCCCAGAACCAGATAGAACATCACGAAGATGACCGGAGAAAATGGCTCAGGACATAACTCCTGTGAAGTCCTGGAGCCGGGGACTACATTTGATCCTATGAGGGTTCAGGATGTAGTACCATCACCATCCTGAAACCCCATAGTAGAGTATATGATATGCATTTGATGTATATTATTTGCTATACAGGGGGACGGGTATACAAGTGGTTTTCCGTGTGTGTGGGGGGAAAAGAATAGGGCTCGTTAGGGACAGGTCCCTTCTGTAAAATATTTGCCACTCCAACCCTATGAATGGTACAGTTCATAAGGGATGGACTGAATGACAGTTAGTGCGGTGTTTATTCCCGCAGTTAGAATTTAGGTACTTTGACATCACCTCACCCTCCAGAAAGTCTGACCTGCCTTGTAAAGACCTGCGTTTCTGTCCATGAAAGAACTTCCTCAAAGACAGAATCTACAAGCAAGATGGAAAGAGGTGTCGGGAGAAAACTGATAAAGGAGGCCAGTCCACCTGTGCTACGTGGATCAGCCTAGAGACTGAAGACTGAAGCGGTCCCCGAGTCTAATCGACAAAGAGAAGGCAGTGGGAGCAGCTGATACTGGAAGACCGACACCACCTGAAGATCGCGAGTAGAGCCATCCCAGAGTCCAATCAACAAAAGACGACAGTGGGAAGAGCTGAGGCTTAAAGACCATCACTACCCAGATGTGAGGGTGAAGCCATCCCCGAAGTCCGACCACTTGAAGAAGACTGTGGGAGTAGCGGAAGCTTAGAGACAATGGTGTGCCATCCCAGAAGTCCGAACGACTAAAGACGACTGAGGGAGACGACCGAGAGAAGACGAGGATAGTTTGATCGGTGGACGGAGACGTCAGGTTACGGTGAAGGGCAGGGAAGAAGTCGCGTAACCACGAGGGGTGATGTCTCAGTACCTAAGGACCGAATCATTCTTCAGTCCATCCTGAACTGGTATCCGTTGTGTGGGGGGGAGGAGGCAAATGTATCCCCACACTTCCGTCCCATTTTAATTTGTCGTGTTCTCGACAACAGGGGGATTGTAGAAGGAAGTGTGGGTGTAGCCTATAATATATGTATATACCCCTAGGTATATACATATATGGGTGGCCCCAAATTGAGGGTCTGTGGCCCCACGGTGTTATAGGCTTGTAGCCCTGGTGGATGTGTATATCCACCAGGTGCTCTATCTATATGTATATATATAGATATGTGTGCATGTGCCCCCAGTAGCATGCACCTATATCTATATACTTATATATATCCTATATATATATATTATAATAATGCCCCCTTTATTCATTGCCCCCTGTTTATGATGCCCCCTTGCCTTATATGCCCCTGTTATGCCTATAATGTCCCCTTTATCATCCAGTAGTATATAGATGCATGTACATGATCCCCAGTTATGTACATGTATCTATATACATGTAATAACCAGGGTGCCCCCCCTATAGCCCCCAGCAGATGGACAATGGCCATCTGCTGGGGATAGCTGGAGACATGGGACTGGACTAATTAGTCCAGTCCCAGGTACTTCAAAGGGACAGAAGATCGATATGATCTTCTGTCCCTTCTGTTAATTACCCTCAGCGCTGCTGGGGGCAATTAACAGGACAGGGAAACAATAGGTTTCCCTGTCTCTGCATGGCGCGTACCTCCGGCGCTTGTAATTACAAGCGCCGGAGATACAGAGCGCTCCCCAGGCAGAGGATCAAAGAGATCCTCCGCCCGGGAAACAGCGCGCGCCGGCGCGGTGACGTCATAGCACCGCGCCGGCGCTCGTGCACACGGCTGCCGGCGCGCTCGCTCGCCGGCAGCGCGGGAGCACGGGAGCGAGCGCGACCGGGTTTAAATAACCCGATCGCGCTGCGCTCAGGAGTTGCTCCGTGCCTCCCCCAAGCGAGGATCTCCCCTGGACAATGAGCGACTCCTGGACAACGAGCTGGAAGGCTGAGTAACCCTGGGTTCCCCTGAACCACAATGCTTTTAACCCCTGAACCACCAATGCTGCCCCCTGCATTCCCTGCCCTGTAATAACCCTGTAGTCCCTGCAAACCCCTGGATCCCCTGATTTAACCCCTGTAACCCCTGCAACCCTGCTGCTCTGCACCATAAACCATAAACCCTGGTGCCCTGCAGTTTCCCTGCAACCCCTGGATCCCTATATTAACCCCTGATTGCCCTGATATTGAACCTGCCACAACCCCTGCCTTGATCCCTGCTGTACCCTTGCCCTACCATTACAATTAACCCCTTCCCTGCCAATACCCCTTGTTCTTGTTGTACTGTGATTTAACCCCTTTGTTCCCAGGGACAGTGATTTAGAATAGGCTGGGGAGGGCTGCTTTATATGTGTGAGTGTGTTTTGTTTAGTTAGTATTGCGGTTGGATTTAACGGGATTGTGTAGTGTAGTTAGGGATTATTACTGTATTGTTAATAATTAATAAATATTGTTATTATTGATAATACAGTGTACCGTGTCTATTGTTTTGTAACGGGTACTTTGAGTCCCTTTTAGGTCGTGTGAAAGGCAATAGAGTAGCACTAGGCATAAATAGGCGGAACTAGCGGAAGCGGGTTTTGCCTATTTATGAATATTAATTATTGGTACGTCCCAAAATACCAATAATTAATATCTCCTTTAACAGACACTGATTGGATATTACTAGGATATGTCATTAATGTCAGACCTCTCGGACCGGCTCCTATCTCCAGGAAGGGACCTCTTAAGTAAAAGACAGTGCACCTCTATCGGACTGGCGGAAATGGCCGAGCCAGTACTCAGCTATTTGTGGACCTCCCATTGAGGTGAACGGCGCATGGGCAGTGTTCTCTCCCTTCACTTCCAGAGCCTTGTTATGCAGATAAGATGGGGTCTGTCTGACATTGATGGCATATCCTACAGACATCACTGTCCATCTGTGCAGAGAACCTCCTAACATCCCCCAATCTTGCCCGTTTTCCATCGGAGATGCGCTTATTTACGAGAACGGGTCTGGATAAAAAAATTACTGCCATATGGATGTCCACATAGGGTATATCCACATTTTGCGGACGGAAGTCAGACCGATAGTCCGAATCTGGTCTAGTCTCCATCACCACAATGCCTGTCTCTTAACTTAAAGGGGTTCTGTAGGTCTTTAAAACTGATGATCTATCCTCTGGCTTAGCCCGCCCAGGCCAGTGATACTAGTCGTGATGTCACTGGGCCTGAGGAAAACACAGAGAAGGCCGTGGCGCTCCTGCAGCGCGGCTGCCTTCTCAAACAGCTGATCGGCGGGGGTTCCGGGTGTCGGACCGCCGCTGATCAGATGCTGATGATCAGTGGCGTAGCTACCGGGGGGGCGACGGCTCCGGGCCCAGTGACTCAAGGGGGCCCATAAAAATAAAAAATCTTACTTACCTGTTCTGCGCTGCGGCTGCCCTCCGGTCCGCGCTCTGCTCTCTTCCCTGACGGCGCGCACTATGACCTAACGCTGCACGCAGCGTCAGGTCATAGTGTGCGCGGGCCAGGGAAGAGAGCGGAGCGCGGACCGGAGGGCAGCCGCAGCCGCCAGCGCAGAACAGGTAAGAAAGGTTTTTTATTTTTATCTTATGTGGCTGGGTGGGCTGATCTGAGGTCTGATGGGGGCACAATACGCTCATCTGAGGTCTGATGGGGGCACAATATGCAGATCTGAGGTTTGATGGGGCACTACGCTGATCTGAGGTCTGATGGGGGCACATTAAGCTGATCTGAGGTCTGATGGGGGCACAATACGATGATCTGAGGTCTGATGGGGGCACAATATGCAGATCTGAGGTTTGATGGGGCACAATACGCTGATCTGAGGTCTGATGGGGGCACAATACGCTGATCTGAGGTCTGATGGGGGCACAATACGCTGATCTGAAGTCTGATGGGGGCACAATATGCAGATCTGAGGTTTGATGGGGCACAATACGCTGATCTGAGGTCTGATGGGGGCACATTAAGCTGATCTGAGGTCTGATGGGGGGCACGATACGCTGATCTGAGGTCTGATGGGGGCACAATACGCTGATCTGAGGTCTGATGGGGGCACAATACGCTGATCTGAGGTCTGATGGGGGGCACAATAGGCTGATCTGAGGTTTCATGGGGCACAATAGGCTGATCTGAGGTCTGATGGGGGCACAATACGCTGATCTGAGGTCTGATGGGGGCACAATACGATGATCTGAGGTCTGATGGGGCACAATACGCTGATCTGAGGTCTGATGGGGACACATTAAGCTGATCTGAGGTCTGATGGGGGCACAATACGCTGATCTGAGGTCTGATGGGGGCACAGTAGGCTGATGTGAGGTCTGATGGGGGCACAGTAGGCTGATCTGAGGTCTGATGGGGCACAATACGCTAATCTGAGGTCTGATGGGGGCACAGTAGGCTGATGTGAGGTCTGATGGGACACAATACGCTGATCTGAGGTCTGATGGGGACACAGTAGGCTGATGTGAGGTCTGATGGGAGCACAGTAGGCTGATCTGAGGTCTGATGGGGCACAATATGCTAATCTGAGGTCTGATGGGGGCACAATACGCTGATCTGAGGTCTGATGGGGGCACAATACGCTGATCTGAGGTCTGATGGGGGCACAATACGCTGATCTGAGGTCTGATGGGGGCACATTCTGCTGATCTGAGGTCTGATGGGAGCACAATATGCTGATCTGAGGTCTGATGGGGCACAATACGCTGATCTGAGGTCTGATGGGGACACAGTATGCTGATCTGAAGTCTGATGGGGGCACAGTAGGCTGATCTGAGGTCTGATGGGGGCACATTCTGCTGATCTGAGGTCTGATGGGGGGCACATTAAGCTGATCTGAGGTCTGATGGGGGCACAATACGCTGATCTGAGGTCTGATGGGGCACAATACGCTGATCTGAGGTCTGATGGGGCACAATACGCTGATCTGAGGTCTGATGGGGCACATACACTGATTGAGGTCTGGGGGCATTAAGCTGATCTGAGGTCTGATGGGGGCACATTAAGCTGATCTGAGGTCTGATGGGGGCAGGGGAGTGATGTAAAAACTGGGGACACGTTTCCTTTAACATAGGAGTCCCCTTGTTTTTTACTCCTATTAATCCTATATTTTACTGCATTATGTGGTAGAGTATTTAGAGTAGGGTATGTAGAAAGTCTATTGTACTGTACTTAGCAGCATAGACGATCTTGCAGTTTATACAGTCATCTTTCTAATACAATATTATAACCACAACTAGTAGTATGTGCCTATGAAGTTGGAAACGTGCGTTTGGGAAGCCAATAAGTGGGGGGCCCACTCAAGTATGTTTCGCCCCCCCCTGTGCTGAACCTCTAGCTACGCCTCTGCTGATGATCTATCCATGGGATAGATCATCAGTTTTAAAGAACTGCAGAACCCCTTTAAGGGGGTTGTCTCACTTCAGCAAATGGCATTTATCACGTAGAGAAAGTTAATACAAGGCACTTACTAATGTATTGTGATTGACCTTATTGCCTCCTTTGCTGCCTGGATTCCATTTTCCATCACATGGCTATGACCACCTTCTAATCCATCTGCTGTGGTCGCTTGCACACTGTACGAAAAAGCATCGGCCTCTTTGGTGGCCGGAACCATATTGGCACACTTACATTAGTGCTTTTTCCATAATGCACAAGCACGACCACCGCTGATGGATTACAGGGCGGTCGTAACCATGGAAACGAGCAGTGTATAATGTGACGGAAAGATGAGGCAATATGGACAGTCACAATACATTAGTAAGTGCCTTGTTGTAACTTTCTCTACATGATAAATGCCATTTGCTGAATTGACACAACCCCTTTAATGGTTCATGAAGTTAGTATTAATCCCATATGTGCTGTGTGCAGACTATGCGGCCCTGCGGTAACGTCAGTCCATGAACAGCTCTGGCGGGGATTCCCGGGTTACCCGCTTTCACGTCTCCATGTCCCTAAACCACCAGGGACTGTCTGACCGGGAGTCTGGAGGGGGCGGGGCTGTGACGTAAGGGGGCGGGGACAACCTGAGGAGGCTGCTGCTGGTAGCGCTGCTCTCAGAGCACGTTCAATGAGAGTGGGGGAGGGAGCCCCGGAGCAGCACGCCGGATAACGGGAGCAGTGGACTCTCCATCCCGCGTCCTGGGTGAGTGCACGTAATGTCTCTGTCTTGGATGGGAGAGGCACAGCTCGGCGTCCCCATGCAGCTGAGGAGGAGAGCTTCTCCTTAACCCTTGCAGCCTCATGGGATGCATGTAGCACTTTTTGCATGAAGGGTTAATCGGGTCGCCTTCTGTGATGGGGGTCCTCCTGCTGCACCCCTTCCCTCTCGTCTGTTCTTGGTGACCCAGTCTGGAGAGTTTCCAGCTACTTGCTTTTATGGAGGGCAATTAACTTCAGTGATTTTCTCCTTCTGTAGTGGTCGTTCCCCCTGAGCTGTGCAGGGAGTGTGCCCTCCCCAGTTATCTGGCTATAATGGTCGGTTATTAACCCTTCATGCCAGGACTGGTAAATTCTTGATCAGGATTTTGGAAAATGTCCCTGAAGACGTCTTCTTATGAGCTGGAGTTGGTTGTCAGGACTGTGAATCAATGAAAATGTTCAGTCTGATTGATCTCTGCTGTGATTGGGACAACTTGCCCAGTATTTGTGTATGGCTGTGTTCACACAGGTAGCTTTTTTTGTTTTAGTCAAAGAATGAATGGGAAATATAACGGCAGAACTTACACGTCTCCTTCCTGCTGGATCCATGTCTGTAATTGGCTCAAGAAATGCACCAAAAACAGTTTTTTTTCATAATGTTGCACCTGATCTGGGGTAAAATAAACCTGTACTGTGTGTGTGTATGGGTGCTAGGCTGCTAGCAGTGTGTGCCGCTCTGCTCTCCTCCTGTATATTCTAGGAATAAGGGCAATAAAAGCGCAGTCTAGGGATTGCCTTTCTCTTACAGCTGCAGTTCCCTTTGCGTCCAGCAGGGGCAGTAGAGTTCCCTCCTGGTCCACTCCTGACAGCTGATGTACAAGGGTTCCATCAGTGACTTCCTATAGATGTCCCCAGCCCTGGATCTTCAGGGACGTGTTCTCTCGGGTGCAGCAATGTAGACTTGCACTTGAAGCGTTATCATAGTTTTAGGATGAGGTCATATTCTTACAGAACTGTGACTGAAGCCTTGGGCGCATAAGACCACCCAGCTGCCCATGAAGAGCTGACCAGCTGGGAGTTATCCTCCATTGTTCTCTGCATCTTCTAGACTAGAACGTATTTCTCATCATAGTGAAGAAAGGTTTCCATCTGTAGTCTGGATGATAAACTGTTACTTCTGCTGCTATACACACTTAATGTATCTATGGAGTTGTGTGGTTGTCAGATTGGTCAGATACATGTATTTATGGAGTTGTGTGGTTGTCAGACGTGTATCTATGGAGTTGTGTGGTTGTCAGATTGGTCAGATACATGTATTTATGGAGTTGTGTGGTTGTCAGACGTGTATTTATGGAGTTGTGTGGTTGTCAGACGTGTATCTATGGAGTTGTGTGGTTGTCAGACGTGTATCTGTGGAGTTGTGTGGTTGTCAGACGTGTATCTGTGGAGTTGTGTGGTTGTCAGACGTGTATCTGTGGAGTTGTGTGGTTGTCAGGGACGCCCTTTCCGGATAATTAGCCTTTGTAGGCCTCATGCGCATGACTGTGTCTGATTTGTGCTCCATGTTGCCATTGACTTCAATGGTTCTGCATTTTGGGGCTCAAGTATGGGACATGCTCTTTTTGTGGAATGGACATACAGATATGGAAAGCATGTGGATCATCCCGGTGCTTTTTGCATCCGTATGTCCGTTTTGCAAAAAGATAGACTATGTCCGCAAAATGCAGACCACAGACCCACTGAAAATGATGGCTCCACAGATAATATGCAGGCGGCACATGGACTAGATGCCTATTTTTGTGGATCTGTGTTTTGGGGATCGCAAAAATGGATGCAGTCGTGGTGCATGGGGCCTAAGGTGTGATTCACATGACCCTGCTCGGTCCGACCGTGGTCCCGCTGCCCTGGACTCACTGCATCCTAGTCATTTATGATGTGAGTGCAGTAAACCTGCGATCAGATATGTGGCCGACACGTGAGGCGTGTTTCCTGGACAGCACACGTATCCATGTATATTCACACAGCCTTGTTTTTCCTGTCAGTCAGTGGGATAGTCACGAAGACAGGCACCACTTTGATATGTGACGTGGACCAAACACACCCTTTGAAACCTATAGGTCCATGAAAAAGCACTGACAGAGCATGGATGGCATCAGTGTTCTGTCAGTGATTTTCACGGACCATTGGTAGGAGATGCCTGGCAGTGTACGTGGAATACAGAGGGCAAAAAACGGAAACAAGGACCAAACATGGATTCTTCATGGAGGAACCACTGACGATCTCGTCATGGATGTCATCACGGGTGGCCTTTGGTCAGTGATTTCCATCAGTGATTGTGAGCGAGGTCTACAACACAGCACAGGAGCAAATCTTTATACCTTATCTGTGTGTAGCCTCCAGTCCTGGTTTTGGCTCACAATCGCTGTTAGGTCTTATTCACACAGTCAGTGTTCAGTCAGTGATTGTGAGCCGAATCCAGGGTTGTAGCTACACGAGTATAAGGGAAAAATTTGTACCTGTTCTATGTTTAGGGCTCCAGGTTTTGGGTCAAAATCGCTGACTAGACGCTGATGTGAGAATAAGGCCTAGAGGTGCTGTTGATCACTTCTCATCATATGGCACTTGGTAGTACCGTATGTCTATACAGTATGGTCCGGTATATCTGTGTGCCTTCATTCTGCTACATGTTACAGTGCAGAGGTACCATGTGGCAGCACACATTGAGGCACCGTATATCATCTCCTCATATTACTCCTTGTAGGGGAGAATACCTCTGTAAGGGTTGTTTTACATGGGCTTGTGTGCAGCCGTAATGAGCACTGCAAGTCGATACATAAGGCCAATAGAAACTGCTTAGGGAGCAAACGATCGTTTATGCGATCATTCCTCCCCCATACAGTTTGCCTTTTGTCGGCAGCACATTCCCAGCTTTACACAGGGAAACATGCTGCCAACAAATATCATTTTGGCGTTTGCTTGTTTGTCGGCTGATCGATGGGTTGGTTAGATGGGATTTTATTTTGGTAGATCCAGAAGAAAGTCATTGGGGGTCATTTACAAAGACCTGCGTTTTAAGCTAGTCATTTATTCCCTCCTTCCCTGCTGAAGGATGCACTTAAATTATGGCGAGATGTGCGACTCGTCAAATTAGGCGCACCTTGGGCAGTCCGTGCCCCTGGAGTAAAGACTATTCTAGCTCCTGACTGTAATCGTTATTTGCTAACATTTACCCCCTTTTTCAGTCAGAAATGTTAGTAAGGGCTCATGCACGCGACCATATGTATTTTATGGTCTGCAAAAAATGGTGCCACCAAAAATACGGATAACATCCGTGCGTATTCCGTATTTTATGGAACAGCTGGCCCCTAATAGAACAGTCCTATCCTTGTCTGTAATGTTGACAATAATGCATGTTTTATTTTTTTGTGGGAACAGGCATATGGAAACGGAATGCACACAGCATAACTTCCGCTTTTTTTGCGGACACGTTGAAAAAATGAATGGTTCCGCATATGGTCCGCAAAAAAAAAAAAAAAAAGTAAGAACAGGAAGAAAATACCGTACATTCATGTGCATGAGCCCTAACTTTGTCAGGGCCGATACCCCTGCCTAGCCCACGACAATGACAGCGTAAAAATGTATCTAGAAAGTTGCAAAAAAGGGATCTTGCAACTTTTTTGCACCAAAAACTGAAATAAAAATGTTAATAAATGACCCCCGTTAAAGAGGTTGTGTCACTTCAGTAAGAGGCATTCATCATGTAGAGGAAGTTAATACAAGGCACTTACTAATATATTGTGATTGTCCATATTGCTCCCTATGCTGACTAGATTCATTTTTCCATCACATTATGCACTGCTCGTTTCCATGGTTACAGACCACCCTGCAATCCATCAGTGGTGGTCGTGCTTGCACAATATAGGAAAAAGCACCAGCTTGTGTGCGCTCCCTCGGTCCCGGCTACCAGAGAGGCTGACGCTTTCTCCTATACCTATAGTGTGCAAGCATGACCACGCTAGTGGGTTGCAGAGTGGTATGTAACCATGGAAACGAGCAGTGTATAATATGATAGAAAAATGAATCCAGCCAGCAAAGGAAGCAATATGGACAATCACAATACATTAGTAAGTGCCTTGTATTAACTTTCTCTACATAATAAATGTCACTTACTGAAGTGAGACAACCCTTTTAAGTTTTTGTTTGATATCAGACCTGTCCGATCTCTGACTGTAGACATACCTTCCTTGCGCAATGTAGGAGACGATTGTTTACTTGATAAAATAGGGGAAAAAAAGCATCGCAAAGAAAAACCTTTCAAACATCTGTGCAGCATTACGTGGCTCCCCGCAGCATTTCTATTTGCAATGAGCTAAATCCTTATTGATTTTACAATCTGGCCACTTCTCTATAGAAAGTAAATGTCCCGGTGACATGGCGCTCTCCAGGTAGAGAGTAAGGCCCCTTTCACACGAGCGGGAGACTCGCATGTCTCCCGCAACGCATCTACAGGGCTGGACTCCGCACGGACAGGGATCGCATATAATGCTATGCGATCCCTGTCAGTGCGGAGTCCAGCCCTGTAGATCCGTTGCGGGAGACATGCGAGTCTCCCGCTCGTGTGAAAGGGGCCTAATGGAGGGTAGTGAGAATATGTCCTATTTGTACGGAACGTCTGCCGTCAGCTGCAGCATTGTGTTTCTGCAGACGTGACTTTGCAAACAAACTGCCAATTTTGTGGTCCGCAAAACACTGATCTGCAAAAAATACGGATGACGTCCATGTGCATTCCGTATTTTGTGGAACAGAACAGCTAACCCCATCATAGAAACATAGAAGATTGACGGCAGAAAAAGACCACCCGGTCCATCTAGTCTGCCCTTTTATTATCCTTTTATTGTTATTTTAGGATAGATACATGTTTATCCCAGGCATGTTTAAATTCAGTTACTGTGGATGTATCAACCACCTCTGCTGGAAGTTTGTTCCAAGCTTCTACTACTCTTTCAGTGAAATAATATTTTCTAATGTTGTTCTTGATTTTTTTTTTTTCCCCCCCAACTAAGGCCTCATGCACACGAACGTGTGCCGACCGTGCCCGTGCTGCGGTCCGCAATGCACGGGCACTGACCGTGAGGCCACCGCATGCGGATCGCGGACCCATTCACTTGAATGGGGTCCGCGATCCGCATCCGAGGGTCCGCACCGCAAAAAAGTAGTGCTTGCGCTACTTTTTTGCGGTGCGGAGGCACGTCCAGAAACACCACGGAAGCACACCGTAGTGCTTCCATAGTGTTCCGATCCGTGCCTCCGCTCCGCATCTCCCGGATCGTGCCACCAAAAATACGGACCCATTGAAGTGAATGGGTCCGCGATCCATGATGCGGGCTGCACACGGCCGGTGCCCGTTTATTGCGGACCCGGCGCATGCGGCCCGCAGCACGGGCATGGCCGGCACACGTTCGTGTGCATGAGGCCTTACCCTTAGATTGTGCCCCCTGGTTCTTGTGTTCAGTTTCTTATTAATAACCCTTCCCTCCTGAACTTTATTCAGTCCTTTAACATATTTAAAGGTTTCAATCATGTCCCCCCTTTCTCTTCTTTCCTCCAGACTATACATATTAAGAACTCTGAGTCTTTCTTGATAAGTTCTATGCTTTAGACCTTCCACCATAGGATATGTTCTACCTCTTTGCGAAACAGACTTAGGGAATGCACACTGAGTAACTACAGTTTTTTTGCAGACCCATTGAAATGAATAGTTCCTCATATGGACGCGGAAAGAAAATACGTTTGTGTGCATGAGCCCTAATGCAGCCGTTTCTGAGCTCTGTGGGAAACGTTATAGATTACGCTCTCCTTCCATAACTGTGGGATCTCGGTATTCTGTTGGTAACATGTGTTATTGAGCAACCATTGTATAGAATGACTGGCTGCATGTGCACTTGGCAGCTGAAGACATCTGTGTTCGTCCCATCTTCATATGTGTCCTCATTGCTGAGAAAAATTATGTTTTAATATATGCAAATGAGCCTCTTGAGCAACGGGGGCGTTGCTGTTACACCTAGAGGCTCTGCTCTGCAAATGCCACACCGTCTGCTCTTTGACTGACAGAGCCTGGCAGTGTAAACTTCTCCTGAAGTCAGTCATAGTGCATAGAGAGCTGACCTTCTAGGTGCAATGGTATTGCCCCCGTTGCTCCTAGAGGCTCATTTGCATAAATTAAAACTTCATTTTTCTCTGTAATGCAGGCACATATGAACATGTGACCAACACAGATGTCTGCAGCTGCCAAGAGCACATGTAACAGGTCAGCCAGTGTCATAGGTACAAATCTGCTGACAGATGTCCTTTAAAAGGCAGCCTGTTTTTCCTGAGTGGTCATCATGTCGAACATTTATAACATTCAAACCACCCCCAAATGACTAGCCGTGGTGATCGTTCATCCTCACACGGAGGGGAAGACAGCTTTATGTGAATGCAGTTGAATGAGCGGGCAATTATCAGGAATGAACAGTTCAATCCTGATAATTGCCTCAGTATCTGCTTGTGTAAAAGCGTACTTAAAGGGGTTGACCGCTCCTTCACATGTCATGTCATAAGCCAACACTATCTGATCTTCGGGTGTCTGAGACTGCATACCCCTGCTGATCAGCTGTTCTATAGCTCCGGCATTACACAGCTCCATCCGTCATGCTGTGAACAATGCTGGTTACTGCAGCGCTGAGCCCATTGAGATGTCGTCCAGAGCTACTGCAAGATGGCTGATCAGCAGGGGTGAGTTGTGTTGGACCCCCCCTGATCAGATAGTGGTGGCCTATCACTTGTAAAGAAGTAGACAACCCCTTTAAGGTGCCAATCACATATCAGCAAAGTCATAAAATCCACCAATTTCTGTGGAACCAGGCAGATCTCATGTGTAAATGAGAGGGTCTTTCCCCGCCAGATAATTTGGAAAGAAGGATCGGACATAATGAGTTTCAGTAGGCCCAATCCTTTGCTCCATCATAAGCCACCACCAGAGGTCTGGGAACGGCTTATTCCCCTGTCCACACTGAAACGACGTGCGAGATTTGCCTCTTCCGGGTGTCAGGAGGAATAGCCCAAAGATACGCACAGTCGGACCGGTTTCCCAGTATGAAGTAAGATTGTGAGGGTCTTATAGACCGGCAGAGGTTGTGTGTTCTGTAATACAAAGCCGTCCAGTCCCGGACTCCATGTTGCCTGTGTGCCATCTGCATGAAGCCAGAAGGGGGGCAGCACTAATGCCTGTCTATGGCTTGGACTGCTTATGGACTACAGAGGCTTCACTCACCAACTACAGGGCGTTCTGAAGGGGAAGAGAAGCATTACACAGCACCCATTGAGGTTGATGGTTGTAGTAGGGGTCCCCACTCTATACGTGAATATGCCTTATTGATATGGTGAATGTATGGATCCTGAATTAACCACACACAATGGTGGAGACTTATCAAAATTGATGTGTAGGCAACCTGGCTTAGTTGCCCATAGCAACCAATCAGATTCCACCTTTCATTTTTCAGAGCTCCTTTGCTTTGATTGGTTGCTAGGGGAAACTAAGCCAGTTTTCCTTTACACCAGTTTTGATAAATCTCCCCCATTAGGTTCCTCCTAGCAGTCTATGTAATCAGAAATATATTTTAATGCCTTCAGGGAAATGGGGATTGTACGGCTGAGATGATGAAAGGTTTTTCCACTCTATTGTAATATTAGCTGCTCTGAAAGACCTCCATGATGAGATTGTGCGGCCATTGATTATTTAGCCTATTAACCCTTCTCATTACTCTTTGTCGGCTTCAGTGTTTGGTGATAATAGTATTCAGCTTCTATTTACTTGGTTCCAGTGAATTAGTTGTATTTTGTAATTAAGAACAATGATTGTCGTCCTACTGCCGTACACAGAGACCACCCCTGGCAGAAGCAGCCCCCCACCGGCACAAAATGACCTGGTATTGACTGAAGGCTATCTCATGGATGCCATACACATAAGACAGCTGTCGGCCGACCTCCCACCTTGTGCAGGAGATAAGCCAGACACTTCTTCCAGTGGGAAAACAATCAATCAGGCATGTTGCTATCCAAAGGGGTAACAAGTCATCATGGGGTCCAGCACGCTTCAGCAGTAGGGTCAGAATAAGGCTACATGCACACGACAGTGAAAAAAAAACGTCAGTTAAAAACGGACACACTGTCAGTTTTTCATGGCCATTTTGCATCAGTGTGTGCATCCATTTTCTGGCCGTGTGTCCATTTTTAATGTCCGTTTTGCATCCGTTTTGTATCAGTTTTTCATGTCCGTTAAAAACGGACATGAAAAATTGATGAATTGGATTGGCAGTTATTTCTTGCCCCCAACTATAATCATGACCCCCATGATGCCCATAATGTCCTCCATAGTGCCCCTAACTAAAATAATGTCCCCCATGTAGGCCCCCTGGTAAAATAATGTCCCCCATCGTTTAAATAAGTGCCCCCACAGCTGCTTTTTGATGATTTAGAAAAAACAAAACAAAAAAAAAAAACGCAATGTGAGCGATGACATCACTGAACGCGTCAACGTGATGACATCACCGTGCATAATGCAGGTCCATCGGCAGGGCCTGCTCAATGGAGTCTGCACTGCGCGAGCAAGTGGGTAGGGTGAGTGGCCATATGGTACCCTTTTTAACGACCGGTAGAGGGAGCACTCCTGTCAATCGGCCCTTTAAAAACGGCCCCATTTATTTCAATGGGGCAGTCGGGCTGTGGAAACGGGCCAGAAATAGGAAATGTCCTATTTCTGGACGGACGCTATTCTCTGGTCATAAAAAAAAAACGCCCATGTGAATAGCCCCATAGGCTGACATTGGCACAAAAAATGGCCGTGTGACGGCCACTACACGGCCATTTTTCACTGTCGTGTGCATGAGCCCTAAACTTCTGATTATTTTAATGTCCATAATGCACACAGTCATGTCCCAATATGGCGCACACAGAGATGTCACATTACAGAGTAAGGCTACATTCACACGAACGTATTTTGTTTCCTTGTCCGTTCCATATTTTTATTTTTTTTTGCGGATTGGATGAGGACCCATTCATTTCAATGGGTCTGCAAAAATGCATTATACACTGCTCGTTTCCAGCAGCGGTGGTCGTGCTCGCCAGTCTATGCGCACACCTACGGTCCCGGCCACCAGAGAGGCCAGTGCTTTTTCCTATATTGTGCAAGCACGACCACCTCTGATGGACTGCAGGGTGGTCGTAACCATGGAAACGAGCAGTGTATAATGTGATGGAAAAATGAATCCAGCCAGCAAAGGAAGCAATATGGACAATCACAATACATTAGTAACTGCCTTGTAGTAACTTTCTCTACATGATAAATGCCACTTACTGAAGTGACACAACCCCTTTAATAGTGTTATTCAGTTGTCAGTGATCTGTCATTAGTATGGTCAGTGTAACGATGACAGACCTTTCTCTACATTACATGTGGCTCCATTGTGTGCTTTTTTTTTTTTTTTTTTTTTTTTCCCTTTGCTGTTCCCCTTAAAACGCCTTAAAGCTTCAAGTGATGACCTCTGACTTTCCCTACTTAAGGTTAATTCATGCACGAAATAAACAACGTGCTTTAAAGTAGGGGGTCTGGGGTTTTAAGGGTCACATTTGTGTTTAAAAGTCCCACTCGTCATCTGGCTGAGAAGGCTGCAGTCATGCCGGATTAACCCATCACGTTCTGAAAACTGATCAACGGCAAGGTGGTAAATAGTTGTTGACGTGTGAGGCATTTAACACAATAGGGCTATTTACGAAAACCCGAGGCGGTGTCCTCTAGAGCCAAGTGACTGGATTCCATGGAATATCCACCCTGAGCGCAACTTAGAACATAATAAGTAATAGTAATCAATTTAAAATTCTGTGTGGATTACTTTCTTAAAGGGGTTAGCCCACGTCATGCATTGGGGGCATATCGATAGGTCCCTTCTGGAGCCCACACCTATTTCTAAAATGGAGTCTGCAAAGAGAAGGAGAGTGGGCCGCACATTCACAGCCGCCCTCCATTCATTTATATGGGACTGCCGAAAATATTCCGAAATTTTTGGTAGTCCCATAGAAATGAATAGTAAGCCCACTGCGCCATTTACTTCAATGGGGCTGACGGATATAGCAGAGCCAGCACTCGGCTATTTTCGGCAGTCCCATAGAAATGAATGGAGGGAAGCCGCCCTTACCCTGTTTGCTGGCTCCGTTTTAGAGATGGGTGCGGGTCCCAAAGGTGGGACGTGCACCTATCAGACAATAAGGGCATATCCTAGTGATGAGCCTGCCCCGGAGCTGAGTACTTCCAAAAGAGAGCTCCAAATTGCCTGTAAAGGCATAACCTTAAAGGGGTTCTCCAGGATTTAACAATTGATGATGACCTATCCCTATCATAGGTCTTCAGATTGGTGGGTGGTCCAACACCCCACCCCCCCAACGATCAGCTGTTTGGGAGTAGTCCCAGTGCCAGGACTTCATGGCTCTCTCCACTGTGTAGTGAATGGAGCTGGTTAATGCAGCAATTCTCCCATTCACTTAAAGGGGTTATCCAATCCCTAAAATGCCTCCCCATATACCTGGAACCCTCACACAGGTTGTACATACCTGGCTTCCCGGCACCCGCAGCGCTTCTGACCGCCACCGCTGCATCTCCCCATCGCATGGATGAAAACATCCGGCTTTTGGGGATGGTGGGGCAGCCAATAGCAGGCCACGACAGGAATGAGCCTCCTTAGCATCACGGGTGATGCTAGGGAGGCTGGTCCCCTTCGCGGCCTGCTGTTGGCTGTGCCCCTCCCCCTCAACAGTCCCGGTAGTTTTCATCTGTGCCATGGGGAGATACAGCGGCGGGTGTCAGAAGCGACTCGGTTGCCAGGGAGCCATCTATGGGGCATATGGGGAGGCATTTTAGGGGTTGGATAAACCCTTTAAATGTGAGCATGGCTGCATATGTGGTTCCTGAACCTGTTTCCTCTGCTGGAACTACTACCGAAAAATTGAACGGCGGTGGTGCTAGGTTTTGGACTCCTGTCGATCTGATATTGATGACCTATCCTAGTTGATAACCCTCCCCTGCTCCCTCTAGTGGTGGCTGCAGGCAGCTAGCATGTTGTCTTTTGACTTTTGTCAGTGCTGGACTGCTATAAAGATGTATTGAGACATTAATCCGCACAGAAAAATGGACCTAAAATGCTATAATAAAAAGCCTAGGCATGTTTTAAATCAATTTGGCATAAACTACACAAGTGAATAGCCTCCAAAGACTTCACCTTCAAAGTTACAGTCACTGGTAAGAATTCCCCTACTTGTCGCACATTGTTGTCACATGACCCCTTCTGACAATGGCCTTCTTGTTGGTCTGTGGTTGTCGTGTGCGGTTTCTCAATGCCCCCACTCAAAGCCGTGGCCGTGGGCTGCGTGCACTGTTGACCCCCTTGAACAGATCCCTCCCTCTGCAGTATTTTTCAGACGTGTCCTCTAATATTTCATCGCTGCCCTGTATTAGAGAGCCCCGCACGCAGGAGTCTGTTTATTTGTCAGGTCCTTCTCTTCCCGGCCGGAGATTTGGATTAACATGTATAAATAAATGAGGCTTTTTAATGAGTTTGCTGTGATGTGCGGAGTGATCTTCAGCTTTTCACGTTATGTCGGGATTTTTGTGTTTGTTTTTGCTTTTCTAATAGTGACAATCATTTCCTTTCTTGGAAAGCGTTTGTCACTATTTTATATACAGAACTGAAGCCACATATGTTAGATTTCTAGTAAGTCCAGACCTGCATGTGATGGGAAAGCTGGAGGTACGTGGGAAGCTGTGGTCTAAACTCGCCCTTAGGGCCCTCTTACACGGGACAATTATCAGAAGTGAATCCTAGGTCCTGATAATTGGTCTGATAATTGCCCCTTATTTCTTAGAATTGTATGTTGTGCTGTTTCCCTCTTATTCCTACTAGAAGTGTTTATGAAAGGGTGTTAGGTGTGTCCCTGCACAGTCTGATACTATCTAATCAGTGCTTCCAGAGTCAGACTGCGCAGAGACATCCCCCACGCTGTTAATGCCCAGTTGTGCCTAGCAGGAATAACAGAGGAATGGAGCCACGTAGTTATATGAAAAGATGCTCCAGAATCGTTATTACGTTGGTGTTACGAGTAGTTATTAAAACGGACATGTTAGGAGAGGTGACCGGACCTTTTTGCAGAACATTCACTATCCGTATTTTGGCGCCCTAATCACGGATCCACAAAATACAGATGCGGTCCATGGGCATCCCGCAGTTTTGCAGGCCCCATTGAAAAAAAAAATGTCTGTTCTATCATTTTCGCCAGTAGGGCATTTTTTGCGGCCCCGTAGAAATGATTGGGTCACGTGTGATCCGCAAAAAATACAGATCGGACACAGGCTGCAAATACGTAGCCTTAAAGGGGTTGTGCAGGCGGTACGTTTTACACTCCTCAAAGGGCATAACTATGATCTATTGTGAACATGGCATCGCCTGGTGATGTGGACCATGGAGAGAATTGCAGTCTCCATACGTTTACTGTCGGCTTCGCCTTCCTCTGCAGCAGCTGTGATGGAGACCGCCTAAATAGACGCTCAGCAGGCAGGACCCCCGCTGACAGGCACATGAGTGATCAGGTCGTGTTTGCACCTCTTTGCTGACTGTAGGGGATAGCCATGGAAAATTCCCGGATGGCCGCTCCCTGTTTAATCACACAAGTAAATATGGCTGATTTCAGATATTGATGTGAGTTTCTTTCTCTGTGAACGACAGTGAGTGATAGATACGGCAGACTGCTGTAATTATCCGACATTCTGCATATTTCCATCTACCGTACAGATACCAGGCGTGTTTCTACTTTTTTATTCTCCAAGTTCTTTTGGCTACAATAAAGGGGGTGGGGGTTATGGCTGTGGAAGCTGGTGTTGTGGTCCTAATTGCATCCAATGGAACATGCCATGAATTTTATATACAGGACGTGAAAACTGTATGAAAAACCCTCCATGTGAGAATATGGCGTCATACAAAGGTACAAAAACCTCCATTGCTTATTGCACAAGGAGCCGCTGAATTGTCCATTTTCCCTGTGCTGACTTATAAGGGTCCATTCACACGTCAGTATTTTTCTTTTCCAGATTTTCGTTCAGTTTTTAGCGGATCTGTGTTTCCACAAAAACCTTCCGTTTTTACCAGTTGTACATCCGCATCCATTCAGTTTTTCCATAAAAAAAAAAAAACGGAAGGAGGAATATATGTTGTTAGGGTACAGAAAAAATGTTTTTTTCTATTTCCTCGAAACTGATCCATAATTGAAGATGACATATTGATGCTTTCCACATGTCATCCGCATTTTTGCGAACCCATTGACTACAGTGGGACCACGGACCGCATTTTGAAGACAATAGTAAGACCAGCTCTATTTTTAGTTCGTTTTTTACGGATCCGCATAACAGAACAACGGATGGGGACAGCACGCCGAATGCTGTCCTCATTTTTTGCATGGGCCATTGAAATGAATGGGTCTGCATACGGACTACAAAATACTGACGTCTGAATGGACCCTAAAGGGAATGTGTCGCCTACGATTCTTATCCACCAGTTAGTGATTCATATCCTTCTTACTAATCTGTTTTATTTATTTTTAAAGGAAAATTTTTTTTATTCTGTTTTCCTGAACATGATTATGGGGGTGGCCATCTTGTCTGTTTAGAGAGATGCTTTACAGCAGCCACCATGGTCCATAGACACAATGGAGGGGACTCATTGACGTCACCACAGCCTTCTCTTACTCGCCAAGCACAGCGCCTTACATTGCATAGCACAGCGGTCAGCAACCTTTGGCACTCCAGCTGCTGTGAAACTACAACCCCCAGCATGCTCACTTGGTTGGCTTTTTTTTTTTTTTTTTTTTTTTTTTTTTTTTAACTCCCATAGAAGTGAAGGGAGGATTCTGGAAGTTGTAGTTTCAGAACAGCTGGAGTGACGGAGGTCGCTGATCCCTGGTTTAGCGGATGTTAATGGTATCGCGCTCAGCCCCATTCGCTGCGCCTAGGACATGTGACCGATGAACATGACGTCACTCTGCCTAGGAAAAGCTGGAGAAGGCTCCAGCTCTCACAGGAGTGCCTTTTCAAATAGCTGATTGGTGGGGTCCCGGGTGTCGGACCCCACCGATCAGATACTGGTGATTATCCAGAGGATAGGTCATCCGTTAAAATATCTCTGAAATGCCTCCTCTGACGGCGCAGGCTGTCAGGACCAGAATAGCGCACTCCGGTCTTGATAAATCTGGGCCTAATGCCCCTTTCACACGAGCGGGAGACTCGCATGTCTCCCGCAACGCATCTACAGGGCTGGACTCCGGCACTGACAGGGATCGCATATAATGCTCTGCAATCCCTGTCCGTGCCGAGTCCAGCCCTGTAGATGCGTTGCGGGAGACATGCGAGTCTCCCGCTCGTGTGAAAGGGGCATAAGAGTTGTGATTATAAAACGTCATTCTGGACTAATTGAATCCCTGATTCCAAGCCAAACACTAACTAATTCTCCATCAGACCAGTTCTCTCCATAATACATGAACTTACGCCCATTATAAAGTGCACTTAAAAACCAGCCTGGGAAGGATCGATAACCTCACGCGGACAATAAAAGTGATCACTGACACTGTGTACATTCAGTCTATGTAATATCTGTTGGCTTGGATTCAGGGGGTGAGATATTCTTACAGTACAGAAGTGACGAGAGGCACTCGCGTTTTTCCCATCCATTTAACATATACAAAATTTTTATATGTTAAAAGGATGCCTCAGACTGATGCCATCTGTCCCCATAGAGATCCAGATATATATTTGTTTTGTTTTTTTCTTAGTTTTTTTTTTATACCAGACTCTGCAGGATACAAGAAAGTAGTGTGTTGCGTTTTTGTATTTTTTTTTTCCTAATGTTTACGTCAAACGGAGGCATAAAATGTCATATGAATCCACCCTTAGTGACGTAACGTTCATCAGTCACGTGGCCTAGGCACAGCTCATTCCCATTCATGCGAATGGGCCTGGGCTGCAATACCAAGCTTAGCCACTATACAATATATGGCGCTGTGCTTGGTTTAGTGCAAGGAGGCCGCAGCGCTTACTAGAGCACCGCGGTCTCTACAATCAGCTGATTGGATGTCTGGAGTCTGACCCCCACTTTTAGTATGGGTCCTCAATATTGTACTCTCTGAAAACCCTGTTAATATATGGATGTTATACTGTATACTATATGTTTACACAGTTCAATGTAATTATCATACATACCATACAAGCCATGACAGACTCTAATTAAACGTATTAGTACCGCATGGTTGTATTTTTCACGGCCAGATGGGACTTTCTGCAGTGTGAGGTGTAATTTTTTTTTTTTTTTTTTTGTGGCTCAAGCAGAATGGGCCACTAAGTAGGGCATTTTTCCTGGAGCACAAAAGGGGCCATTACTCGTATGGTGTGTGTGGGGGGGGGTCATTAGTGGGGGCTATTAATCATAGTGGGAGGCCATTATGAGATGTGGGCTGTTATACTGGGGGCGCAATAAAGGGGCCATTAATCATTGTGGGGGCACTATGTGAACCGTTTGAGGTTTAGGTGGAACTATGAAGGAAATTGTGTATTGTGAGGGCACTACAGAGGTGGGATGTAAAAAAAAAAAAATGTGGCATTGTATTAAGCCTCATGCATATGACCAAATTTTGTATTCATGTCATGTATTCATTTTTTATGGATTGCCCACAAACCCATTTATTCCTGTGTCCACAAAAAAAACCAAACAAAAGCACACAGATGTCATCCGTGTGTCAGTTCCGCAAATTATAAAACATATCCCATTTTTGTCCCTATTGCGCACAAGAATAGTCATTTTTAGTAATGGGCGTGAGAAAAGTGAATTGCACACGGAAGGTTTCCATATTTTGCGGATCTGTGGTTTGTAGGCCGTAATACGGACACGGTCGAGTTCACTTACTGTATAAGCAGACAGACTGTGACTAGACCAGCACTGAGCTGCTTGTATAATTAGATCTGGATGGCAAGGTCGTCTGTACAAGGAAAAATTGTTCTAGTTTTGTTTTGTTTTTTCCACTTTTTGACTTATTTTCAGGTTGAGTCACTTTATCATGGACCCTCTCGCATTGTATATTCTGTTATTTGCTCCGTTTTTGTACTGCATGTTGGAATGTGGCGGAGCTATAACATCACAATGCATTTTTGTTCTTCTCTCTCCATGCATATTTAGCCCATTCTGCCGGGGCCAGAAATATTATAATAGTGTCCTGGAGAGGGCTGTGAACTTGAAGCGAGGAATGTCGTTTGTACACTTAAAACAGGAAGCTGCTGGAATTCCCATTTCTATTGTATGTTTTGGAGGGGGGGGGGGGTTCACCTCTCTTCTGTGTACCGGCATGCTGGGGGACTTTTATTGAGCTGTGAATCACCCAGATACAGTAGATGGCGAGCGTAATCACATTCATTTAATCATCACTTGGCCTATGAAAGAGAACCTTGGCAAATTTGTATCCTTTAAGTTTAAAGTGTTGCTTTAGTACTTAAAACAAAAAACACTGCCAGAGGCATATCAAAGGTTGTGACCAATGGGGTCCGAGTCCTGAGATCCCCACTGATCACTAGAACAAGGAGAGAGAGAGATGCTCGCAAAGCACCCTCTCCTCAGGAGTTCAGACTTTCTATTGATCCTGACTCCTGCAGCGAAGAGAGTTCTAGCGATCTGTGTTAGACGTCCACCGATCCAAGCCTTTGATATATCCCTATGGGTCTTTTTTGTTTTTATTTATTTGTTATTTGCAATAACCTTTTTGCTTATGTTTCCAACTTCAATCAAACATTCTGTCTATTCTTCCTCTGAGTGCCCTCGCAGTTTACCACTTAGATACTGGTCTTGACTTTTGGCTAAGGGCTCATTCCCACGAATGTAAGGGCTCCATGCCTGTACTGAAAGCGGTAACCGGTGGGCCCTCAATATACGGGCACTGGCCGTGTGCCCTTTACTTGAATGGGTCCATGATACGCAAGATGCGGTGAAGATAGGACATGTCCTATCTTTTGCAGAGAAGAGGCACAGGTCGGAAGCCCACAAAAACACTACAAAGCTCTTCCATGGACTTTCAGGTCCGTGCCTCCACACTGCAAAAGTTGAGACATGTCCTATCTTTTGCCATATCTTGCAGATCGTGGACTCATTCAAGTCAATATTGGACATCATGGACATGGAGCCCTTACATTCATGAACATGAGTCCTAAGGGCTCATGCACGTGACCTGGGTTGCCAACCGTCCACAAATTTCTGGAGAGTCCGTAATAATAGGCAACTTTTTTTTTTTCTCTGTCCGTGAAAAAAAAAATAGGTGTCCGTTTTTTTGTTTTTTTTTGAGGCTGTGATAGTTGACTAGATTATTTTGGTGGTAATTATCATCATCTCACAGCTCCCAGTAAATGCAGGTAATGAGTTCTGATCAGTATATTGAGCTATAGATTTGTATTACTTATAATCTTTATCATTCATTATGGTTTTCCAATTTGTCCGTAAAAAAATTTTTGTTGTCCAGAAAAAAGAAAAAGTCTGGTTGGCAACCCTGCACGTGACCCTTGGATGTTTTGTGGTCCACAAATTGCGGATCCGCAAAACACGGATACCTGTCGTTTGCATTTCGCACTTTGCGGAGAAAAATGTCTGGCCCCTAATAGAACAGTCCTATCCTTGTCCGTAATGCGGCAAATAATAGGACATGGTCTATTTTTTTGTGGAATGGCCATGCGGACATGGAGTGCACCCAAAGTAATTCCTTGGTTTTTGCAGCCCTAATGAACTGAAGGATTCCGCGTACAGGCCGTAATAAAAAAAATAACAGAACGGACACAAACAAAAAATACGTGCTTGAGCCCAAACAGAGATGGATTTCACATGGAAGCCAAATTTAGAAAGTGTAAATTGTTCTACTGGGGCAAGAACCCCCGTGAATCCATTCTATGTATTGTTTCTATTAGAATGTTTTGCTGTTCTGTATTTGTGTAATACTCAGTATCTTGTTGTTTCCCTGTGAGACATTAACCGTTACAAGATGCGCCGTCTGCTGCTATAAAATCTCTTCTCAGACCAAATATACTTTATGTGCTCTATAAGGGCATTTTATTGAAATTGTTGCCTTTTTTTATTTGGCGCGTTCTTGATTAAGCTTTTTCCACTAAGAGATTCCAGAGCTTTGCCTGGTTTCAGTGTTGATGTAGCTGCCGCCCGTCTGTCATGGCCTTCCTTGTGTGTGGCATGCTACGTGGACTCATGTTGTGTTACCCAAGACTCTAGCTAGTGAGAATACTGCTAATGCCGTGACTATATCTTTACAGAAGGTGTACGTTTACACCCCCTGCTGAAGCGAAGGGTGTGACCCATCCTTGATTACAGGATGTTGATTTTGGGCCATGGTGATGATTTGCTTAGATTTAGATCCTAGACTTTGCTTAATTTCCTCTCGACTCTTCCTGACCTGCAGAGCAGGGTCCTTTAATGTAATTTTCTGTAATGATTTGTTAAATTTCAGAGGTTTTATGGCCATTTGTCTAATGTTTTTCAGGCCCCTATAAAGTGACCCTCTGGTTCACAGTAATAATTTCATTATACACGTAGAATGTATAGGTGACATACCAGGTGCCCTCCTGTTTAATATTTCTGCCAGGGTACATCTCATTCCAAGTCTCCTCCTCATGTATGATGATTTCTTACAAAACACCCTTTGTACCCCTTTTTCAGTTATTTCTGGGTGAGGCGGGGAGAGAAAGATCATAATTTGTGACCTGCATCTCATGCATGGAGGAGTAGACTTGGCTTTGTGCCATCTAGCAGGTCACATCTGCTGCCATCATAGACTGTGCAAGAGGGAAAGAACCTGGGAAGGTTGTGATTAGATGAGCACTGCATCAGTATGGAGATGGAAGGTGCATTATTGGGGCGCATTTACTAAGACTGACTTTTTACACCAGTCTTAGTCCCCCCCCTTCCCTTGCGCTGCCATAAGATCCATCTCATTTATGATGAGGTGTGTCCCTCGTCATAAATTGGGCACATCTGTGGCAGCCCTTGTGACTGATGTCGAAGGGCCGTGTGGTGAAGAAGGTGGACGTCTTAGTAAATGTACTCCATAATCAAAGCAGGACGGACTGGAGCTAGGACTGGATGATTATTTTTTACTTAAAATGGGTTATCCAAGACTAAAAAATGTCCCCCATATGCTAGGGAGACTTGTGCGTCCCCGTCACCGCCTGCCATTGGTCCCCCCCCCCCCCCAACACCAGATGTTTTCAGGATGAAGAAGCAGTGGGAAGTCAGGCAAGTAGAATCAGTATGAGGGGCCCAGGCATATGGGGGACATTTTTTTGTATTGGATAACCCCTTTAAGGACGATTTATTGTTTTTTGTTGTTTTTTTTCCGATAATTTTTTTATTTATTTATTTTTTTATTTTTTTCCTGGCAACAACTTTATTTTTCTGTTGATAGGGCAGTGTTCTGTAGACAGAGGGGGTGCCCTGTATGTTGAGGGGTGCCCTGTATGTTGAGGGGTGCCCTGTATGTTGAGGGGTGCCCTGTATGTTGAGGGGTGCCCTGTATGTTGAGGGGTGCCCTGTATGTTGAGGGGTGCCCTGTATGTTGAGGGGGTGCACTGTATATTGAGGGGTGTCCAATATATAGAGGGGGTGCACTGTATGTTGAGGGGTGTCCTATATATAGAGGGGGTGCTCTGTATGTTGAGGGGTGTCCTATATATAGAGGGGGTGCTCTGTATGTTGAGGGGTGTCCTATATATAGAGGGGGGTGCTCTGTATGTTGAGGGGTGTCCTATATATAGAGGGGGTGCTCTGTATGTTGAGGGGTGTCCTATATATAGAGGGGGTGCTGTGTATGTTGAGGGTGTCCTATATATAGAGGGGTGCTGTGTATATTGAGGGTGTCCTATATATAGAGGGGGTGCTCTGTATATTGAGGGGTGTCCTATATATAGAGGGGGTGCTCTGTATATTGAGGGGTGTCCTATATATAGAGGGGGGTGCTGTGTATATTGAGGGTGTCCTATATATAGAGGGGGTGCTCTGTATATTGAGGGGTGTGTCCTATATATAGAGGGGGTGCACTGTATGTTGAGGGGTGTGTCCTATATATAGAGGGGGTGCACTGTATGTTGAGGGTGTCCTATATATAGAGGGAGTGCACTGTATGTTGAGGGGTGTCCTATATATAGAGGGAGTGCACTGTATGTTGAGGGGTGTCCTATATATAGAGGGGGTGCTCTGTATGTTGAGGGGTGTCCTATATATAGAGGGGGTGCTCTGTATGTTGAGGGGTGTCCTATATATAGAGGGGGTGCTCTGTATGTTGAGGGGTGTCCTATATATAGAGGGGGTGCTCTGTATGTTGAGGGGTGTCCTATATATAGAGGGGGTGCACTGTATGTTGAGGGGCGTCCAATATATAGAGGGGGTGCACTGTATGTTGAGGGGCGTCCTATATATAGAGGGGGTGCTCTGTATGTTGAGGGGTGTCCTATATATAGAGGGGGTGCACTGTATTTGTCTTGCCTCCTGGAGGCACCGTCCACGGGTCCAGTAAGAGGTTGGTGCCAGGGCACAGCGCAGTCTTGGAAGTCTAGTAAGATGGTGCAGATGGTGGTCGTGATGATGCAGAGAGTTAAATTATTTTGATTAATCTCCAAGCACGGGTGCTATACAATGGACGCCACTGTTTTTGGTGAGCAGAGCTCAGCAGTTGTTCCGTTAAACGTTGAGACTTTCTCAAACATCTGATGGGCTGGGGTGTCTGACCTGCCGATGTCCTATTGATGACCTGTCCTGAGGATAGGCCATTCATATGAAGATTGTGGAGGACCCCTTTAGGGTGCATTCATACGACCATATGTATTTTGCAGACCACAAAACTGACAAGAATAGGACGACATCTATCTTATTTTTGGGACTGCGGAATGGACATTCATATGCGGACAGCACATTGTTGTTGTTTTTTGTGAACCCATAGAAATGAACAGGTTCTTGTGCGATATGCAAAAAGTGCAGATCGAATGCCGACCAAAATTACGGTCAGTGGAGCCTCAACTTATTGTTCCAAATGTCTTCTCTTTCCGGACCTCATAAGACTGGAAAGAGCAGAGATGTTGAACAATAACCTCTTTTTTTTTTTTTATTTTTTTTATAACCAGACTCTGCAGCATACAAGAACGTGGTGTGCAGCGTTTTTGTATCCTTTTTTTTTTTTTTTCCTGACATATACGTCAGAGGCATAAAACGTGATGTGATCCCACCCTAACATGCTGCTTTCAGCTCAGACATCATATTCATTGTGACTGGTCCTCTTTAATAACCTATGTAGGAAAACATTTTTCCAGAGAGTTTGAATCTAGCACAATGAAAAGGGATAATGAAACAAAAAAACATTATTGGTTTGGACAAGAATTACCGTGGAGTGGGAAACAGTGATTGGTACCAGTTTAATTAAATCTGAGGATTTTAGTTTTTCCACTTTTCTTTGCCGCAAGCGACAAAAACAACTGATGTGCCAAAGCCAACTGCTCATTCTGCCATGGTGACTAGATTTTTGTTGGCTTTTATGGTTCTTTCCTTTTAAAGTCAGTGGAAAACAGAATGAGGGCTGTAAACTCACTCCTTGTGTTTTCTGAAACAAATCTTTTTATAAGACTTGCTGTTAAAATCATAAAATGATATGCAGGAGCACATACTCATATGATTACATTTGTGAAGGACAGTCCCTATGTCCTTACAGGAGCTTAAAAACCTGAAAAAAGTGGGAGATTTATCAGAATTGGTATAAAGTAGAACTGGCTTAGTTGCCCATAGCACCCAATGAGATTGATCCTTTCATTTTCCAAAGGAGCTGTGAAAAATGAAAGGTGGAATCTCATTGGCTGCTGGGGGAAACTAAGCCAGTTCTACTTTACACCAGTTTTGATAAGTCTCCAAAGTGTTCTGTAGAGGAATGCAGATTATAATATTATCTGCTAATGTTATTTTTACAGACATGATTCAGTAGGTTCTCTGACGTGGACATTAATACCATTGGATAATGCTTTAGTAAGCCTCTCTACAATGTATGTTTCCAATTCAACCCTGAAATGGCTTCTTACAGAGAGCAATAGATTTTAGGGCCTATTTACACTGGCAGATCTTCTGCCGGTAACCAGCGCCGATTGACAACACAGCATGTCAATCAGCACTCCTTTAGCTCCATCTACATGGCAGTCATTGTCCCTGTATGTGACCGTACAATCAATTATCATCACTTTTTTTTTTTTATTATAGTCATCATTAGTGATAAGCGAAGTGAACTTCGGATGCTTCATCCGATGTCACTTCTTTCAAAACTTTGGATTCGTCTCTGTACAGTATTAGAATGTATGGGCTCCGATGAGCTGAAGTCGCGTGTGACTTTGTTGGATAACTTTGGTACTTGATTTTTAAAGTGTAAAACCACTTTAGAACTTGGAACAGAACTATGTCAACGAAGGCCTCATGCACTACTACTACCATATCCGTTTTGGGACGGGGATACGGATGCGGATGGCTCACAGATGACATCTGTGTGCTGTCAATCTTTTTTCCAGACCCATAAAAATGAATGGGTCCATGCGTGATTCTTCATGAAATGTGGATTGGATGCAAACCCAAATTACAGTCATGTGGATGAGGCCTAACAACAAAGATCTTAGTGTCCGCATCATTTGCTTGATTGTCAGCTGATTGACCGACATTTACATGTGGCATTGATCGGGTATGAACTTTGACCCAGTCGAATGTTAATCTTTGACCTGGTTATAAATCAGCGTAGGACGGACGTTGAGGAGAGAGGAGTTGGAGACCTGGGCTATGAGACAGCTGCAGAAACCAAACGGTCCGAAATTTTTAATAAAAACCCGCTAGAAGAATTATCTAAAACCCAAAATACATGCAATTAGATAAAGGTATTTAACCTAAAGTGATAATAGGGATAAACCCTTTAAGTCTTCAGAAAGGCACTACAATACACTTAGGCCTCTTTCACACTAGCGGCAGTCCGGATCCGGCAGGTGAAGGGTGCCGTCGGATCCGGACTGCCGCAGGGACATGTGTGGGGCCGGAACCGCGTTCTGGCCCCACACATGTCACACAGTACCATATACAGACATACATACATGCACATACACACACATACATACATACTCCAGGCAGGCCGCACGTCTTCACGCCCAGGAGGCGCGCAGCTATGACGATTCCCCACAGCGCCGACTTGTATTGGCGGTCATTCCGGATCCGTCTTGGTGCGGATGCCTGGACCAGAGAGAAAACCGCAGCATGCTGCGGTTTGTTCTCCGGTCTGAAGACGGAATGGAATGCTTTCAGGAGCATTCCGTTGTCTTCAGTTCAGTTGTCAATGGGGACAAAACTGAAGCGTTTTTTTCCGGTATTGAGCCCCTATGACGGAACTCAATACCGGAATTTAAAAACTCTAGTATGAAAGTAGCCTTACATGGCAGTACTATGTGGAATTGTACAGCTTATCTGATGCACTGGGAAAAATGCCCATTAACCATGATTGAAGCAGATCCTTATAGTTCACCACCACGGGAATAGTAATGGTGTCACAACATTTTATCTTAAGCTACCCCTTTTAATTATTGCTAGCAGGGTCTTCAGAAACTCTCAAATGTATAGAGGAGCCTCCAGTCAAAGCTCCCCCACCCCCCTATGCACTGAGGATGAAGCATCAGTTGAATTCTGACCAGGTGTGCATATTGATGTGGTCATTGGAGGATGGAAAGGATAAGTTTCTTAGATGTATCATTACATCGTGCACCGCAGAACCCTATTCACTATAATGGAATCTGGCGGGGATCGGGACGCTTTCCGGCATATATGCTTGATATAGCGATCAGAACAAAGTGCCGTGAACCACATGCAGCGATCTACTTCATTGTATGAGGATGGGAGATCGATATTGTGAATGCTTGTCCTGATACAGCTGCATTGTTTCTAGGCAGCAGATCGGCGTTTAGACCACGTGATCTGCTGCCCAGAAACTAGGATCAGCGGTGCCTTCATGAATGACAGGATCATGTGATGGGCAGCACAATTACATCAGCATATGTTAATTGTACTGTATATTTGCCGATCCCTCCAATGTTGACCAGTTGGATCAGCCGTCCAATGTGTATGGGGGGCCTTCCAACTCTCTCATGATGGTAGTTGTCAGGTTGTAGGATCTTATGGCCAGCATTAGAAGAAAGAGGCTATAATCCTAGTTGAGCACTCACTCATTTGCCCGTTTTTTTTTTTTTCCTGCACAACACTCTTCCGGATACTTGACGGGCAGGGAACTACAACACAACCCCAGTCACTTGACAAGTGTCATGCAGTTCCCTGCACAATGGGTGTCAGGAGAGGGTTGCTGTCAGGGGCGGACTGGCCATAGACCCTACAGGGAAACTTGCCCGTTGGTCGATGCCCAGGGGGGCCACCTGAGCCCTCCTTATGGCTTCCAGCCATGGTAAGTAATGATCTAACACTCTTGTCCTAACTCCTGAATTCAACTGTATTGCCATCTTAAGGCAACTGGAGTAGGAGGACCAAATGTGGCAGCTGGCCCTGGCCACCACAGAGGGGCAGCTTCTGGGGAGGTCTTTTGTGTGGCTGGAGCAGTATTTTGTGACACACTGTGCTGGGGTGGTATAATGTGCCACAATATGGGATTGCTAGCCAAGCCTACGTGTGTAGGCCCCGCCTTCTGTCAATTTGGATCCTACTACAAAATGGGGACACTTTTAGTTTTTTCCAGAGCCACATTAAAGGGCTTGTCCAAGTTATATTTTTTTCCTTTTTATGTTTCTAACTAGGCAAATATAATGTTTTGATTTCACTGAGGGTCACATGACCTGTGATGTCAGATTCTCTCCCTGCTCTACTGATGGTGCACAAGCCTGACAGATCAGTCGCTGTGCAGGCCACGCCCCCCTGCACAGGCTGCTGCTCTCTCCCTGGTTTCTTTCAGATAAAATTTTAACCCCTTCAGCCAGCACAGGCTCAGGGCTGAAGGCTTTACTGAGTAGTTGCAGGCAGTGAGGAGACAAATGCTGGGCACAGGAGCTAACAGAGGAGTTCTGCAGAGCACTACACAAGAACAGGTAGGGAGAAGATCCTGTGTGTATCAGCAGTGTCATTGTACAACTGGGACTTGAAGTCCTACACATATAACATGCTGCTGAGTCTCCCAACAGGCAGACATGTCACTCAGGGCAGCACTTGTATTCACTCCCTTAGCAGAGCAGAGGGAGAGGCAGAGACTGTTGTTATTGCACGTAAACAAAGGCCAGAAGAGAACCAGGGAAATGAAGAATTATAGAATTTTTTTGCCTAAAACTTGCTTAACTTAGTTATATATTGCTGCCCATCAGATTTACAGTGCTATATATTTTTTTTCATAACCCGGACAACCCCTTTAAGTTTCAAGTCCACCCCTGGTTGCTGAGCGGGGACAAAAGCAAAGGACTCTCTGACCCCTGTTTCTCCAGATTTTCAGGGGTCTCCGTGGTTGGTCTCTCACTGATGATAATATTACGGCATATCCTAATGATGTGCCACAACATTAAATAATAGCCCTTTAAAGGGGTATTCTCATCTTAGACAATGGGGGCATATCGCTGGGACCCGCACCTATAGCCAGAACGGAGCGGGGAGCGCTGCGCCTGGAGGACCCCAGGTTTCCGGGGGTCCGGCCACCACCAGGCGCAGCTCCCCGCGCCGCTCATAGAAATGAATGGGAGCCGGCTATTTTCGGTGGCCCCATAGAAATGAATGGAGGGCGGCTGCGCATGCGCAGTGCGCCCTCATTCACTTCGGGGGCTCCGTTCTCGATATAGGTGCGGGTCCCAGCGGTGGGACCCGCACCTATAAGACAATGGGGGCATATCCTAGCGATATGCCCCCATTGTCTAAAATGAGAATAACCCTTTAAGTAAAATCACTAAGTCGTTTAATTGGATAAATTCATTGGGAGCGAGGAATCTTTCTAGGCCATGGTGCTAGAACAGCGTCCAAAATAAATATCTGTCAGCTTCCCCCTATGAGCTGTGAATGTTGGATATTGGACTGACTTTTTTGTTTTTCAAGGAAATTGGCAGATTTAAGTCTTTTACATTATCTGATATTATCTTAAGTAAAAAGTGAGAAGCGTATAAATGTATGGCTTGGCACCAGAAAGGAGAATCCCCATGTCCTGTTTCACAGACAGAAAGTCTGTCCAAGCGTTCTTATATCTTGTTGATTTTTAAGTGGTAAAGGCATGAGAGGACATCGCCTCCTAAAAACCTGCCGTACAGGAGGACTCTATAAAATAAGCCATTAGTGTTTATGGCAAACATCAGTGTTCTTGGAGATGTTCACTTCCAGGCTTGCAAAATCTCTACTTTATAAAATGTATAGTCTCCTATATTCTGATTGTAAAGAGCAGAGGAATATGTTGGCGCTATATAAATATTACTATTATTATTATTGCTGTAATATATGGATAGAAATCTAACATGGCAGTTTTGTTCTCTGGACAAGGGTGCATAACAATGCATTAAGTGTCCATGTGCCTTCAATAGTAATTGGCACATGGACCAAACACCCTGACAGTGATCTTTCCTGACTCCCCGTAGACATACACGCTCTGTTCTCCAAGGTTGTTTGTATTTTCAACGGGGCGAGAGGAGAAGAGAGACACTTTGGCGGCAAATTTCCTTCTGTGGGAACAAATAGATTGAGAGGGTCATTAATAAAGCCCCTGCTCTGGTGGTGGATCCACCGAAGTTACGTAGAGGCGCCGGCCTTTACATAACTTTGGCGCATCCAGCACCACTTCTAAATGTAAGACAGCTTTCTACATTTAGATCTTTTTGAAGCCTAAACCAGGCGTAGAAAATGATGAATGAGACGGGCCTTCTTGCCCTTTCCTGCCCACGTCACTGTTTTTGACCTGGCATGAGTGGTGAAAAGTCGCACTCTGCACCTGAAATACGCATAATGTAGGAATATTTCAGGTTAATAAATGACCCCCTGAGTGTTGAAATTCAATGTGCCCGATCCTCTCACCCAACCTTATCTTTTAGAGAAGAGTTGAAAGCTTCCCATATTCATTATACTGTTGGCTGTCCCACCTAAAGCAGTGGGGTTGAGCAGCCGTACTGTAATGTATTGGGGGGGCTTGAAGAGGTTTTCTGGTAATATGGTAATAATCATACTTGCCTTGCTCCAAGACGCTTCGGTCCTCTACTGTTTTCTCCCAGTCGTACATGGTTACATGGACCAGTCCAGCCAATGACTGGTTTCAGCAGTGTTGTGGTCACCAGTCAAGCCAATCATTGGCTACAGCCGTGCAAGTGACTATGACCATGCACCACCAGATGTAAACAGTGCGAAGTGGAGCAGATAAGTATGAATCTTTTTCTTTTTCTTTTTTTTTTTTTTTTCAGCAGGCAGGCTGCGAGCACTTGCTTAAAAATCATTTTAACCGGAAAACCCCTTTAAGATCCAGCAGAATCTGTTGAACAAAATTTGCCTAGTCAATCACTTGACCGTCACTCCAATAGCAAGTTTTAAGGTAGTTTGTTTCCTTTTCATCATATGGTACTTCCATGAGTTCCCCTTGGCAGAGCTGTTAATCTGTGCAGCTAGGGTTGGATGTGGTTGGAATCAGTCTCCTTCCCCCTCTGAAAGCTGAATACAAAGCCCTTTGCCATACTAATGCGGAGGCTCTAGTCCTTTCCTGATGAGCAGGGTAGAAAGCTGTTTTATACTTCTGTATAAAATCAGAGGCACAGTATGTCCCATAGGCTTCTTTGGGTGCTGTATTACAACACGGTGCATGCTGCCGTTGAATGGACTTGACATACAGTAATGGAGTCCTAGTGTAGATAATGCTGGATGCATTACCGGTACTTTGTTGTGTTAAAGCAGTGTAGGAGATCCAGAGTTGTCAGTTGACGGTCTGAAATCTATTACAGCTAAGTAGATGATGGTGGGTTACATCATTGTACTATAAGTTTTCATGTCCCTGCCCACTTGAGCAGAGAGCATATTTCCACCTCCTGCAGCCTAATTGAGTTGAGCGCTGGTAATCGCTTACCCTGCAGCTTGCACGCCTCCTGCTATTACAGGAAAGCTTTCATTGAGAAGGAACTAGCTGTGTCGTGTTATATGTAATGTAATAATATGTCATATCCGTGTTGTTCTGTTCACCATTAAGGATTGTTTTACAGCCTTGAACTGTTCTGGAGGATCTGTCACATGAGCCGTTTCATTGAAAGCAAGGCAGGCCATTCTCCAGCTCTGGTGAGAAGGTTCTGATCTTGTAGAAAGTTGGCTGATACTGCCATCAGGTCAAGAATTCAGCTTTGTAGTAAGAAATACAAGAGCTTCCACAAAGCAATGATTGCAAGTGTCACAACAGTCCAAGAGTCCAAACTTTGGACCAAGGAGTACTAATTCTTTCTCCTTGTGGAGAGCGCCTAGTAGGCGTTAGGAGTCCTATAGGCCGGGTAATGCTTCTTTGGGGGAAAAAAAAAGGTAGGCAAATTACACGTAGCTGTCCTTCGACAAGAAAGGAAAGGTGAGTCACTAATGCCAACAAGATTAGAATATGGCCACATCTGCTGACATTAGAGGCTTCGCTTTCTTTTCTTGTTAGGAAGAAGGCTAATTTGCCCACTTTTTTTCTAGAGGAGCATTGGCTGGCTTAAGAATCCTTACACCTACTGGGTGCTCTCCCTAAAGATAAATGGTATCCCCTGAATCTTGCCAAAGACCCCTCAACCAGATAAAGGGGTTTTCTAGGAGATGCCCCCAATGTCTGATAGGTGCGAGTCCCACCTCTGGGACCCGCACCTACAAGGAGAACGGAGCGGGGAGAGTTGTGGCTGGAGGACCCCGGGGTCTGTCGACCACGAAGCGCTGCTCCTATAGAAGTGAATGGGAGCGCACCGCGCATGTGTGGCCCCTGCTCCCATTCATTTCTGTGGGGCAGACGGAAATAGCCGAGCCAGCGCTTGGTTATTTTCGGCTGCCCCATTGAAATGAACGGAGGGCGCATGTGCAGTGTGCCCTCCATTCATTTCCCCGCTCCCACACCTATCAGACAATGGAGGCATATCCTAGCGATATGCCCCCATTGTCTTTGCTAGGACAACCCCTTTAAGTCTGTTCTCGCTGCCATGCACTGATGAGGTGCAATCGCCCACGAAACAGATGAGATATTGGCTTCGCTATAATCCTAAATTATATTTTAAGGTCCATTTAAAAGGTTTATCATTGACTTATAGGATAGCCACCTTACATCTGGTGGCATTAGAGATTTAGCCTTCTTTTCTTTTGGTACGAGAGCTAATTTGGACCATGAATAAGCAAAAAAATATATATTAAAAAAAAAAGTAGTAAAAGAACCATGCAAACAAATGAGCGTTGGCACTTGGACAAATTGAGCAACTCATTGGACAAATTGACTTGTTTAGTGGACAGCAATAAAGAAACCAAAAAGTTAGGCACGAGAAGCAACTTTTAGGTGCCTTAGCTACATGGCTTCAAGAATTCCCTTTTTCTTTAAAGGTGGCCATACAAATTAGGCTAGGTTCACATCTGTGTTTGTATTTTTTGACGGACACCACTGTTGATAATGGGGTCCCTTTCGGTTTCCGTCAAGTTGTCTGTTATTTTACCGTGAAACATAGCGCAGCATGTTAATAGATCACCCAATCTCCCAACGGAGATGTGAACGTTGGCCAAAGAAACCTGTTTTGGCATGATCAGCTAACCATCTAATGTGTGTGGGATGTCCAGGCTCTCCCCCAATGTTCGGGTGAAAGAAGGGTCTTTCAGCTTATTTCCCTCTTCCCATTAAGAACACATACATGAACAAATGGTTGGCCGCCTGATATGTACTGGACAGTTTAAGGGGCCTGTGTGCCTCTTCATGGGTTGCTTTCCTACAGAATGTAATAGCGTTGTCTTTGGTTTTCACCCTCTTAGAACAATGTGCTTTTTTAGTCAGACCTAAAAACGTCTTCCTGTATGCATGTGATCTATGGTAGGCAGAACATAAAGCGGGTCTGTTTTACCATGTGGTTTCAGAAGTCCTTGGGCCTACTAGCTGAAGTCATACATCCACGTCTTTACTAATCAGTTCATCTCTCCATCACCAGAAAGGGGAAATCTAATCTGCTGACTTCCATTTCCTTTCTCATTTCAAAAAGTAAAATGAATTGGAACGGGACAAAAGCAAAGCTTTTCAGTTTTTTGAAATGTTAAAAGCAGGAAGGTTAGGGACGGGTGTGATGTGCTGCAGCCCGATACACTGATACAGATGCTTGTGATTACATCCACCGCAAACCATTGTTGGAAAGCTTCATCCCATTTCCAATGGCTGTCGAGTAGCAGATGTGGAATTAGGTTTCAAACAAAATGTGTATGTAATGGTTTGCATGTGGGCAGAAATGTGTAACATCAGACCGGTTGTAGGGGAAAATGAGCACAACCGCCACTTTCTTCCTATTACAAATCAACGCAATGGCTTTCTGCAGGTCCAGTGAGGAAGATGTGTGTCATCATTGAGGTTATTTACGTCTGTAATGTGTGTTCCTTCAAGGCTTTTCCATTTAAAAAGCCACTAAAAGAGCAAATGCTCTGAAAAAGAGTTCTCCTGGATTTTGATATTGATGTCCTATCCTCCTCAATAAGTCATCAATATCTGATTGGTGGGGGTCCGACTCCCAGCACTCCTACCGATCAGCTGTAAGAGGCCACAGCTCTCCATGAGTGCTTAGGCCTCTTCCTAGGCCATGCAACGTCACTTTCATAGGACACTTGGCCCAGACGCAGATCAGTCCCACTCAAGTGAGTGGGCCTAAGCTGCAATACCAAGCACAGCCTCTATACCAGTGATGGCTAACCTCCGGCACTCCAGCTGTGGTGAAACTACGACTCCTAGTATGCTCAATTCATTTTTATGGAGTTCTGAGAAGAGTCAAGCAAGTGTGCATTCTGGGAGTTGTAGTTTTATCACATCTGGAGTGCCGGAGGTTGGATCACTGCTCTGTACAATGTATGGCGCTGTGCTTGGTAAGCTGCGAGAAGGCCGCGGTGCTCAACAGACAACTGCGACCTCTTCAAACGCCTTACTGTCGGGGGTGCCAGGAGTTGGACACCTGCTGATCTCGCATGATGCAGACTCATTCATATGGTCGTGTGAATAAGCCCTTAGGCTACTTTCACACCTTCGACCGAGAATCAGCCAAACAAAAACCTTAGCGCCGTGATCTCTGCCATTCCCCATTATAGTCAATGTGGTCTGGCGGGAAGGCAGTAGTGTCCAGAAATGCTGGGTCTGTAGAGCTCCGGGATGCAATTGTCTAACGGAACAGACTGCTGGAGATCTCTCACGTATAGTGGCATGACTCGCATTTCAATTTATAACCAAAGTAGTTCTCATGGTCTGCTGTTTTTAGGAAAATTTCCACTTTCTGTAACTGGGTTCAGAGTGGCCTTTTGCTTTCAATATAAATCTATATACCGTATGTATTGTCTTTTTATGCATGTGTTTTATTACTTGGTCCCTGGGTTATGGTAAATTATGATTGTTTTAGCTGACAATTTCGAGCTGTGCCTATTGTTTGTTCTGTAAAGTGTAATAAAGTTTAGTGGATTACGTTCCTGGACAGGCCGCTGGGTAGGCAGTGTTGATGGCGCTGCGCACCATTAGGCGGAATGTTTTCGCTGTGTTGTTTTCATTGGTCTTTGTAAACACGGAAAGAATGTTATGTGGAAGTGTTTATAGCCTGGTTTATGGTGACTTGTGATGTGAGATGATGGAACATCCCATATGTGCTTCTTAAAAGCATGGAACAATAAAACAAAGCCGCGCTCCTCAGTTTTAGTGGAGTCCTGATGAGATCTGTCAGTGTTTGTCTGTTTTCCTGGTATTACTGCAGTTATATGTCCATCATCACTCATACTTTTAACGGAGGGTGTAATTCAGAGCCAGTCGTATAACTTTACATAATGCCCACCATAGTTTTAGTATTCGGGATTAAAGTGCATTTACCCATAGAATAGCTGTAAATAGAAGTCCCTGGTAAGAAGTGTCTGAAAGGGCCCTTGTGGAGACAGACCTTTTTATTCATAAACTAAGCTAGTGCATGTTATTGCACCCACTGAACCCTTCCCAAACCCCATTTTGGAGGCTACAGAGGTTTGACCTCTAAGATGCCGTATTATAAGGAGGACAAAATTATTGCTTAAAGGGGTTATCCCATGGCTAATGTAAAAAAAAAAAAAAATCAGACATCATATAGAACATGACAATCTCTTTCTAAGGCTACTTTCACACTGGCGGCAGGCCTGATCCGGCAGGTGAAGGGTGCTGCCGGATCAGGCCTGCCGCAGTGACGTGTGAAGCCGGAACCGCGCTCCGGCCCCGCACGTCACACAGTACATACATATACATACACATAAACATACACACACATATAGACATACAAACACACATACATACTTACATGCTCCCCGGCAGGTCTTCGGAGCGTCAGGACGGCTCACACAGGTCACGATTCCCCACAGCGCCCTCTGCTGGGCGCCTGGTGGAATCGTCATCTGACGATTCCACCAGGCGCCCAGCAGAGGGCGCTGTGGGGAATCGTGACCTGTGTGAGCCGTCCTGACGCTCCGAAGACCTGCCGGGGAGCATGTAAGTATGTATGTGTGTTTGTATGTCTTTATGTGTGTGTATGTTTATGTCTGTATGTGTCTATGTGTACCCGGATCCGTAATGGACTCCATTGAAAGTCAATGGAGGGCGGATCCGGTTACCATTATGGTCACACCAGACGGATCCACCCCCATTGACTTGCATTGGGGGTCATTCCGGATCCGTCTTGGTGCGGATGCCTGGACCGGAGAGCAAACCGCAGCATGCTGCGGTTTGTTCTCCGGTCTGAAGACGGAACGGAATGCTTTCAGGAGCATTCCGTTGTCTTCAGTTCAGTTTTGTCCCCATTGACAATGAATGGGGACAAAACTGAAGCGTTTTATTCCGGTATTGAGCCCCTATGACGGAACTCAATACCGGAATTTTAAAACGCTAGTGTGAAAGTAGCCTAAGAAAGCTAGAACCAGCCCTGTACCTCACATGGGTCCAGAGATCTCCACATTCGTTGCTCTGCTAGATTTATATCAAGCTGACAGCTCAAGGAGAGTGTCTTTTCTGCTGCTGCTCAGGGGGCGTGTCTCAGCTCTCCCTATCACAGCTCAGGAAGTTGAAGGATGAAACGGAGCATGTGCGGCCTTCTCAGTGAGCAGGTCAAAGAAATAAGAAAAAAAAAAAAACAGCAGGTGGTGCTAAACAGATACATTTTATTGAAAACCTCAGTGGCTGTGCAAAATTTTTTATGACATGCAATCACAAAAGTATTCAGACCCAGGTGCTGGTTTGAAAACTATAGAAAATATTTTGTGGGACAACCCCTTTAACAAAGGGTTGCTTTCCAAATCACTAGTGGTAGCCGTTACTGTATTTATATCGGTTTTGCCTTGGAAGGGAATGTGTCATCAGAAAATGACCTATTGTTTAAATCATGTTTTTATGTTAAACATATTTAAAAAAAAAAATGGGTTTATTTTTAATATTCTATGTCAGTATCTGTATTAAAAAAATACAAAAAATCTTGCAGTTTTCGAATTGGCAACAAAGCCCTAATAAAAGGAGGTGTTTCGTGGTCTGTACAAATCATTTTACTGCAGCTATCTGCTTATTACAGGCAGGATTAGAATGACAGATATCACTTATAAAGCCTATATACATAGATAACACAGGATCCACTCTTCACAATAGGTGATATCACAGCTCATCTATACCTTCCAGACCTCTGCACAGGTCCCACAGCATGCTAGAAAACTCTCTCATAGAAGTCATTGTGTCCATACCCCATCTGGCTGCTGTAAAGCATATTTCTAAATACTGTTAAGAACAGTTTAGGGAAGATGTCTGTCCCTCATAATCCTGCAGGACAAAAAAAATTAAAAATTCTTCAAACAATGGTGTTGTCTCACTTCAGTAAGTGGCATTTATCATGTAGAGAAAGTTAATACCAGCATCTTACTAATGTATTGTGATTGTCCATATTGCCTCCTTTGCTGAATGGATTCATTTTTTTCATCACATTATAAGCTGTGCATTTCCATGATTACGACCACCCTGTAATGCATCAGTGGTGGTCGTGCCTGCACACTATAAGAAAAAGCACCAGCCTATGAGGCACAAACACCACTGATGGATTGCAGAGAGGTCATAAAAATGGAAAACGAGCAGTATATAATTTGAAAATGAATCCCGCCAGCAAAGGAAGCAATATGAGTAATCACAACACATTAGTAAGTGCCTTGTATTAACTTTCTCTACATGATAAATGCCACTTGCGTAAGTGAGACAACCCCTTTAACTGGCAGCAAATATTTTCAGCGACACATCCGCTTGGGCTCTTATGACTAGAGCCTCCGATTGGCTCCCCGATAGTCTTGTCATTTAAGCCTTGTCAGATCTCTATCACGGCTCGTTCTTTCCAAATACACTCACTACCTTCCATGTTTAATTGGATTTTAACACTACTTCCGTTAGTCATCTGGAAGCAATCAAGGAACAATTTTTTTTAGGTTTTTTCTTTGTGTAATTACTAATTGTGGTTTATGCAGTCAGTAAGGTTGTTAAATCATTGGGACTAAAGAAATCTCATCCCGTATTGTTTTTACACTGTCGTTTGTGTGTGGCTTGTTTTTATTAGTGAGTTGGATGACTCATAAAAGGGCTAGGGCGATACCGCATCTCCCTGTGCTCGCTGCCGTAAAATCACACATGCAAACCTAATGTCTTTATTATAGGGAAGATTCGCAATAAAAAAATGGAGGAAATTCTCAATGCTTTATCAGTAGCAAGAGAGCTGAGACATTTTATTGGTTTCTTTCTCATTGTTATATAGTGCTAATATCCTGCTGCTTTGTCCAGAAATGGTCGCCATCTCCGACGATTTGATAGGAAGCAAATTAAAAATGTGTATGTTTTTGGAGAATGGTAGGAAACCAGAGTATGCCGGGGAAACCAGTACAGACTTTGGGAGAGGTTACAAACAACATGCAGGTTGGGCCCTTGGTTGGATTCAAACTCAGGACCCCGGTGTTGCAAGGCTAATTATGGAGCCACTGTGCTATCCACAACAGTCTTCTCCTTGTCTTCTGGTGTTCAACATTGATTGCCTATTCTAAAGATAGGTCATCGGTGTCAGGTTGGTGCGGCCTCTTCCTAGACCAGTGACATCACATTCATTGATCACCTGACCTATTTGCAGCACAGTCCTATTCAAGTGATTCGGCCTTGGCCGCAATACCAAGCACAGCCACTATACAATATACGGTGCTGTGCTTGGTAACTTGTCTGGAGGACCACTGGAGCCACGCAGCCTCTTCCAACAGCTGATTGGCGGGGTGTTGCTGGGAGTTGGACTTCGATCGATCAGATATTGATAAGCTATCCTGACGATAGGCCATCAATCCTGAACTCCTGGAAAACCCAGTGAGTAGAGATGAGCGAACGTGCTCGAAACGAGCACTGTACCGCTCGGCTCCCCTGCGCTCGCATGGGCGCCGACAGCCGCTTCCGTCCACCAAGTAAATAAAACACAATGACAACTTAATGGAATAGAAATGGCTGCAGTGCTTTATTAAGGGTAACCATAAATAAATACTATTAAATAATTCAAATAAATTAAATATTTAATGAGCATGAAACCATATCAGTATAGACCAATATTAAACCATCCATATAGACCAAGATCCACTCAGTATCAGCTGAGTGATACAGCCCCTCTAATAAAGCAAAGCGACAAATAAACTTAAAATTGAGGGACGACAGGCGTTGTACAAATCTTCTTCAACTGGCCCCCGAAATGGTGCAGATCCTGGAATATAAAGGGAAAAACTTCCTGCCATGGGGACGAGAACGAATCAAAGCACTGGAAATCTCCCCCAGCATCTGGCAGCAACCAATCGGGAGCCTAGCTTGACTCGCCGTACATCTTCTTCTGAAGCAAAAACCAGCTCAAACCGGACCAAGCTTAATCTGAACCTTGTCTGAGGTAGTTTTCGGAAAAATAAAGGTGGGAAAAACAGGACAAGAAAAAAGAGGGGAGGGGGGGGCGAACTACCCTTATATATAATAAAAAGGTGTCATTGCCCCCATGTGTCCTCCAAGCTTATCGCTCTGGGGGGCCTGTACATTTGAAGGGAATCTGTCAGCAGGTACCTTCCTGTCAAACTGCATAGATAAATAGCTGCGATTTAAGTGAATGGGCCAAGGAGGCAATACCAAGCACCGCCACTATACGATGTGTACAGTATAATGTTGTACTCGGTAAGCTGTGAAGAGTCTGCAGAGCTCACTGCCATGACCTCTTCCAACAGCTGATAGGAGTGAGTGGCAGACGTCAGACCCCCACGATCAGATAGTGATGACCTATCCGAAGTGTAATTTATCATGTACTCCCAGAAAATCACTTTAATATGTTCCCACCTGGATATGAACAGCCATGACTACATTTTTACACAGTGCTGCTGGTAATAAAATAAGAACAGCGCTCAGCTGGATGCATTAAAGTTTTACAAAATAGTCCATTTTCTTGTTTTACGCAACTTTTATGTGTGAGCCGGTTATAAATTGTCTGTGTTTGCAATATTTAAAGAGCATGACTAACGTTTTATGGTTTGTCGATGCAAAGACAAGAACGGGTTGTTGAGTTCACTTGAATCTTAGAGAATGATAAAAGAAATGTCTGCATGAGAACAAGGCCAAGAAGGCACCTGCCCTTAAAAAAATAATAATTCAGAGTCCCTGTTATAACTGAAGAATAGTTGACTGTCCAACAGAGGACAACCACAAAAAGATAAAACCAACCAGAAACCTCCTCATGTTCTCAAACACAAAAAACTAAGAAGCCGTGTCTCAGCTACCATTGTCATTTGAAATTGATATGAGCCGAGTTAAAATAGCAATGTTTTCATTGGGAATTTATTGGTCAGACAACCAAGTCTGAACAGAAATATGGACATGCCAATTAATGTTTTATCCTATTGGAATGGCAATCTTTTTCTATTGGACCCTTGGTCATAATGCATTCAAAAATATTTAAAAAAATGTGTTCTAGGCAGACTTTTAAAAAAAACAAAAACCTCAAACCATACTTATTTCAGTCTCCTGCTCTGCTGTTCCTATGCTCTTCACTTCCTTTCTCCAGCTTGACACACAGGAAGTGGCTTGGAATGCCCTCTTACCCAATCACTGGCCACATCATTGACCCGCCTCAGTCAGTGATTGGCTGAGTGGGCATTCCAACACATTTACTGTGTATCAAGCAGAGATGAGGAAGTGGAGAGCAACAGGGACTAGAGCAATATTTGAAGCGGTGAGGTGAGTATTTGGTATTTTATGTTTTTAACCCTTTTTGGCTTTTTCTTTAAAAAAAATCTTCATCTAAAACCCATTTAAAAACATTTCAGTTTATCTTAAATTTTTTCTCCTAAACTCGGTACAATACTAAAATTAGGATGAAAGGCGGTTGCAGTGGACCGCTAATGCTTCTTCCGGGAGATATTATGGAATTGTACTATAACCTAAACTGGCCCATACCACAAATTACCACAGATGGAAATTAATAACCCAAGACAGATAGAGATGACTAGAGGGTCGCTAGAGATGGCATGTTAACCTAAATTACGAAGACAGCATAGGACTACCCAATTATGGTGCCTACTCACAATAGACAACAGGATAGTTTATTGCAAACTACCATAAAATGGTGGAAAAAGCCACTCTATGGTATTACCAAACCTATAACGTTCACCTCCTTTTTGTGGTGAGGAGAGTCCCGGTTACGTGATTAAACACGTCACCATCAGTGAAAAGCCGCCTATAAGCCGCCGCGTTTTCACTGAATTCACTCTATTGCAGGGGTTTAAAAAGGGGATTAAAACTCTACTGAATATATGGGCTGCATGTAGAAAATTTTTTAGGAGTATAGCAAGGGGGTATGGGTCCCCCGTTCTCATGATCTGTGGTGCTCACAGTGGTAGGACCCCCACTGATCTGATAGTTATCCCCTATCCACAGGACTGGAATACCCCTGTAATGGCCCTTGTATTATAATACAATACCGCTGGGACCCGCACCTATATCGAGAACGGAGCCCCCAAAGTAAAGGAGGGCGCGGTGCGCTCCCATTTATTTGTATGGGAGCAGTGGGGGAGCTGCGCCTGGTGGTGGCCGGACCCCGGGAAGTGCTCCCCCTTCTCATCTCGATATAGGTGCGGGTCCCAGCGGTGGGACCCACACCTATAAGACAATGGGGGCATATTCAAGCGATATGCCCCCATTGTCTAAGATGAGAATACCCCTTTAATGTGGGCATGATATATTTAATATCTTGTCACATTAAGCAACCGTATGATCTGATATAACTAATATATAACATTGCAGCCAATCTGCTGTTTTGAGTATTTTCTATGGAAATGGTGTGGCTCCCTATAGAAGGGGGAATGTGTTATTGGCGAGAGACTAGCCATTGTGGTCGTGGTTAGTGACGTGGTGTCCACATACAGCATTAGACATTGAACAACGTGGTCATGCAAAGTCAGGGCAGCACATAGTTATCTCTCTATCTATATCCAAACTAGAAAATAATTAAAGATGGATGTTCCTGGGGCATAGCAATAGCTGCTTTGATCTGCTGAGAGTTGTAGTACCGCAAGAAGGAGTTAAACTTGTAATTTAGTGATTTTTACACCTCCACTTCCTGTAAAATCCAATAAGCAGAGGTGTTTCCTTACTCGTTGCTTTTGACGTGCTGTCAAAAAGGAAATCTCTTTTCCATGCAGGCCATGGCTGTGTTCTGTAATACAACCTATTTAATGAGATGTTTGCAGATGCCGCCGCGTTCCCTGTAATCCCCAGATTATCTGCGTAGGCTTCTAGTGAGATACGTGGCAGGTCTGTTTAATAGGTCATACGCCAGCGGATCGGATCAAATAATTGTGCTATTGCCATACACAGATATTATGTGTGTCTGATGTAATGCATTGTGTTTCTGGGTCAATGTGTGTGCTTATAGGGATTAGGAAAAAAGGGCTCCCCCCTCGAACCAGCTGGAAGTCTTTTCATCTTCAGAATACCCACTGAAAACAACGCCGCTCTTCTCTGTGTGCTGTATCCCGTATCAAAGCTCTGTGTTCCAGGTGAAATGGTTTGAGATAAAATATAGTACATAGCCCATGTGAATGGTAGCAGCCCTGCAGTAACCAGCTCTGGCCACTACACAATGGATGGCGCTGTGTAGTTCCAATGCCTATTTCTAGAGCCTGAGCTCCTGCAAAACATCTGATCGACGCCACCACTGATCTGGTATTGATGGCCTATAGTAAGGAGAAGTCATCGACAAGTAAAACCTGGACAGCCCTTTCAAAAGGTGTTGATCTTGTGGTAGTCCAAACTGGTCCGTCCAAATAATTATTTAGGTCTTGAATTGCCTTAGTTACATAATGTCTCATCTTTGTAATAGAGATATTATATTTATCATTTCAGGAATGACTGAATACGTATCGGGCTGGATCCTTGGACATGTTCTGAGTGATGTGAAAGGTAGGTGAGATGTTTTAAGTAGTTAATATTTACCTTGAGGTTTCTGAGGAGTGGAATATCCTTGAGTATTATGGCGGATCACAGCCTTAAAGAACCTTCCTGCAATAGATCGAAGCAATTTGACCAGGGTGGTTGATGGGTCACTGACCTTTTGGTTTTGGGCATGGCCACTAATAGGGAGCCATCATATAATGTATTTCTCCTGTAGCAATCATTGCTGCTCCAGACTGTAAACCTCTTTCTAAGACCCAAAAAGGGTCTTCTAAGAGGTGGTCTTCTGAAAGAAGATGGCCAACTTGCATAATCTATGGTTGTAAAGAAATGTGACAGGAGGTCTTTTAGAAAGGCCTCATTCTATTTTCTGCCATTTAGATGAATGTCTGTCCATCTGTTGAAAGGAAAGGTTGCAAATCTATGAGAGCCTTACTTAGTAGCTTTCTGATCTAGTTCATAGAAGAGACTTGCAGGTCAGTTTAGCCATAGTGAGTGTTTGAGGTCAGGAGATCAGAGATAAGGCTTCACATAAGCCATCAGCTGACGGGACTGAGAAGCGATACTCTGCAAACTTTTCAGCCGTTTTTTAAGATACAGGGGGTTAAAAATCAGTCAAATCAGTTAGTAAAATGTAATTGAATTGACTGATTCTTAACCCATGCATCTTAAAAATGGCTGAAAATTTTTGATAAAGACCAATTGAAAAAATATTTTTGGTTGTCCATAACCTTTAATTGTCCATATGGACTGGGGTTGTCTTGACTTCAGTTTGCACTTTGTAAGGCCTCATGTACACGAACGTTGTTTGGGTCTGCATCATTTCACTGCATCATTCATTTCATTGGTGCTGCAAAAGATGCTGTCCACATCCGTTTCTTCATGGCCCGGCAAAAAAAAAAAAAAATAGAACATGTCCTATTCTTGTCGGTTTTGCATTTAAGGCTTTTCTATTTAAGGGACGGCCTGTTCCATTAAGCAAATTGCGAAACGCACACAGGTAGCATCCATGCCGCGGTTGTGTGCATGAGGCCTAAGGCTGGTTTCAAACCAGCTTTTTCTTTCCTTGAAACGTGGTTTGTGTGACAGACACATTTCCTGGACCGACTGCAGCTCAGCTGATCCAGACTCAATGCATCATAGTCATCTTTGACACTACTGCGGGTCTACTGTCCTTGTCTCAAATTATACTTTAAAGGGAGTCTGTCACCTCATTTTCACCTATATAACGAACAGCACTGCCCCACACAAGATTGCAGATGCATCCCAGACTGTGTGCACTGTGTGTCTGTATTCCATGTCACATCCCAGACATACCTGTGTGCACTGTGTGTCTGTATTCCATGTCACATCCCAGACATACCTGTGTGCACTGTGTGTCTGTATTACATGTCACATCCCAGACATACCTGTGTGCACTGTGTGTCTGTATTACATGTCACATCCCAGACATACCTGTGTGCACTGTGTGTCTGTATTACATGTCACATCCCAGACCTGTGTGCACTGTGTGTCTGTATTACATGTCACATCCCAGACGTACCTTTACATGTCACCCAACTGTGTGCACTGTGTGTCTGTATTACATGTCACATCCCAGACATACCTGTGTGCACTGTGTGTCTGTATTACATGTCACATCCCAGACATACCTGTGTGCACTGTGTGTCTGTATTACATGTCACATCCCAGACATACCTGTGTGCACTTTGTCTCTGTATTACATGTCACATCCCAGACATACCTGTGTGCACTGTGTGTCTGTATTACATGTCACATCCCAGACATACCTGTGTGCACTGTGTGTCTGTATTACATGTCACATCCCAGACATACCTGTGTGCACTGTGTGTCTGTATTACATGTCACATCCCAGACATACCTGTGTGCACTGTGTGTCTGTATTCCATGTCACATCCCAGACATACCTGTGTGCACTTTGTCTCTGTATTCCATGTCACATCCCAGACATACCTGTGTGCACTTTGTCTCTGTATTCCATGTCACATCCCAGACATACCTGTGTGCACTTTGTCTCTGTATTCCATGTCACATCCCAGACATACCTGTGTGTCTGTATTCCATGTCACATCCCAGACATACCTGTGTGCACTGTCTGTATAACATGTCCAGGAAAAGCACTTTTATTCTGCAGGAAAACAGCTCCCAAGTGCCCAGCCCTGCTGCTGCAGCAAACCATACTGAAGAGGGGAGGGCTGCTTTAGCTGCTCATATCTTGGGATTGGTAGCAGATAGAAAAATGGTTTAAAATTATTCCAAAATCTCAGCATTATATCCAGTATATCAGAAGATATAGCTGTTAGAAATTGAGTCGGGAGAGAAAGCTGTTTTTAGTTTCACTTTCTGCCGGACACTTGGGAGCTGTTTTCCTGACAACAAACTGACCTAGTAGGGTAACCAGATGATCTCTAGGTTTTCAGATTGGCCTTCAAGTTCCTGGCCAATGTTGGTTGACTAGGCCGCTATATTGGATCAGGTTTACAGCGGGTGACGTTTTCCTGTAATTTTCCTATCTGCATTGGTAACTGAGGGCACAGTATACACCTGACTTTTTTTAGTGAACAGAATGATAACCTATTGAGGATCATAATTACCAGTCACATGTAATTATGACTGGTAATTACATGTCACATCACAGCAGTAGCTCAGATTTGAAATCTCTGGTCGATAAGAAGCAGAATTAGTTGAGACGCACATCTGGAAATCCCGCGTCCTGCTGTTTAGATGAACTGTTATTTTAGATGAGAGATTGCCTCATAGAGGATCACGCTGTCTGCAGGCTCCCCGCTGATATCTGTTTAATCCCTTCTAATAAATCTTTGTGTTATTTTCACCGCCCCAGATCTGGAAGCCAAGAATCAGGATGAGGGCAACCCAGGAGCCCCCTGTGCGATAGACCGTACGGATCAGGCATGCATGACACATCAAAGCCGCCGGGCTGCTGATGTGGGGTAATGCCTGGTAGATGGGGATTAATGTGTGAGCACATTTTTCCTGACCTCATAACCATACACAAAGCAATATGATAGCCTTGTTTGTCCAGTCTCGGATACGGAGCCGCCCTTGTTGAAGGGGATTTTCTCGGGGAATCTTTCAATAACGAGACGTGCTTGGCGTCTTTGATTGTCTGTGATTACATTAGGGAATGGATTGGCACGGCAGGGTTCAAAGATCACTATAAAGTTCACATGACTTTCTTTAAGATGTTAAAACAATGTAGATAATCTGTAGTGAGGCACATCCCATTATAGTCAATGGGATCTGTTCCTGTGAGTTGTGCACCGAATCTGGCACTTCTGTTTTCGTTCTTCAGCTCTGATGACGGTGAAAGCCAAAGAACCGATGTCTTGGATCTTAATATGCCAAACCATTGCACCATTTTGCAAGCAAGTTCAGTTAGTTTTGTCTGCAATTGCGTTCGTTAGTTCAGTTTTTTCCGTATGGGTGCAATCCATTTTGATTTGTTTTTCACACACGTGAAAAAAAACTGAAGGTTAACAAACAACATCTTCTAGCAGGGGCGGATTGGCCATAGACCTTACAGGGAAGTTTACCCATGGGCCAATGCCCAGGGGGCCACCTGGGTCCTCCTCATGGCCGCCAATGGAAGTTTTTGGGGACATATTTTGTGCTGCTGGGGCAGTATTTTGTGATGGACTGTGGTATTTGGCTCTGTTGGGTGATATAAAGTACCACAGTGATGCGGGAAAAACAACGTTCATGTGTGCAGACTAGAGTTGAGCGAACGTGCTCGTAACGAGCACTGTAGCACTCGGATCCCCTGTGCTCGCATGGGCCGCAGGCATCCGGATCCGTCGGGTGAGGAGGACGGCTCCGGATGGCTGCGCCCATGTGAGCGCAGGGGATCCGAGCGCTACAGTGCTCGTTACGATCACGTTCGCTCAACTCTAGTGCAGACCCATTGAAATTAATGGGTCAGTGCAGGTGCGATGTGTTTACTTCACACATTGCACCCGCATGGAAAACATGTGTAAAAAGGCCTAAGGGTTCCTTCACATATAGGTTTTGTTCCTGGCGTTTTGTTTTTGGACAAAAAAAAAGCCTAAAAACGCTTGCCTTTTTTTTTTTTTGGTAGCCTTTTTAGGTGTTTCTGCCCACTCTGTTTTGTATTCCTAACGTTTTAAAGAAAGGTATTTACTTCCCTTTTAGTCAGTTTTCCTGTGGAGTGGTATGGGGAAAAAGCATTGGTTAAAAGTGCAAAAACACAAAGACAGATTTACATGTGTTTTATTGAACCAGCAAACAAAATAAAGGTAGCTTATGGGATAAAAGCACCAGACAGTGAGGGAAAAATGCCGGATAATGCAGCAATGTGAAAAAAAAAAAAAACATTGTCCTAAAAAAAAAAAAATGCACCTCAGGGGTAACTCCAAAAGACGCCAAACCTATGTCAACCCAAATTGGGGTGCTGTGTGTAGCATGGAAAATGATAAAATGCGTGTATGTGAAAAACATGGCGTGCCATGAACGCCATCCGCATGTGTAGGAAGGACTTCACTCAGTTTTAGGCCTCATGCACAAGGCGTTCCTCGGCCGTGGCCATATTGTGGCCTGCATACAGCTGGTCCGCAATACACGGCACCGGCCATGTGCACCCGCATCACGGATCGTGGGCCCATTCATTTGAATGGCTCCGCAATCTGGGAGGTACGGAGCGGAGGCACGGATCAGAAGCACTACAGAGTGCTTCCATGGGGTTTCTCCCTGTGCCTCTGCACCGCAAAAAATAGAACGTGTTCTTTTTTTTTTTTTTTGTGCGGAGGGATCACAGACCAATTCAAGTTGATCCAGCCCCGCCTGCCACATGGATGTTGCCCGTGCATTTGGGACCACAAATTGCGGTCCCCAATGCACGGAATGTCCGCACAACGGCCTTGTACATGAGCCCTTAGGGATCATGCACACGACCGATGTAGTTTGCGGCCTGCAAAAAAATACGGATGACGTCTGTGTGCGTTCCGTATTTTGTGGAACGGAACGGCTGGCCCCTAATAGAACAGTCCTATCCTTGTCCGTAACGCGGACAATAATAGGACATGTTCTATTTTTTTTGCAGAATGAACATACAGAATGAAAGAACAGAACGAACATACGGAAACGGAATGCACCCAGAGTAACTTACGTTTTATTTTGTGGGCCCATTGAAATGAATGGTTCCGCATACAGTCCACAAAAAAACAGGAACAGACATGCAAAGAAAATACGTTCGTGTGCATGAGCCCTTATGTACATATGCTAAAATTTTCATGCAAAAACAAAATGCTGGAATAATTTGCGAATTGTGAACACATATTTTTTTCTTTTAAACAGATCACGGAAGTATTCAGGCTTAAACCTCTGTTCATTTTATAAATTTTTTGGCTTGTACTTGAGCAAACTCTTAAAGTTCTGAAATTTTGAAGATTTTTTTTTTCTTTTTGGCATTGCATAGCACAAGTGTTGTGAGTTAAAGTTTCCATTCAGCAATTTTTTTTTCCTGCTGAACCGAAATCCTCGTGATGTCTGTGTGCAAAGCCAGGTCTTTTTTAAAGGAAAAAAAATGCTGAAATTGCACAGAGTAAAAACCATATGTGGGGGGAAAAACCTGAAGATGCATGCTGACCTGGGAGATTAGATTTTTTTTTGTTCTCTGCTATGTATAATATGTAATCATACTTTAAAGCTACTATATCACTGTGGAGACCATACATTTATGTCACGTGCCTCGCAGATTGGACTGGGAGACTGGCATTTCAGTACTGTACAAGGTTGTCCTCTTCTGGCAAATAAGAGTCTCTCAGACAGATAATGATGGCAGTGATTCCCGCTCTTGAATTCAGGGACCAGCTGTAAATTGTGAAGCAACCTTTCAGCAAGTGTTTAGTTCTCCTGTAGCACCCCCAAAGGCCAAATGAAGCATTACATGATTCCCGTATGAATAGGCTGTTGATACAGTGCATGGACAGGCCAGGTCCTCCAGAGAGAGGGACGCTTTTTTTAGCTGCAGCTCTAGAGAAAGAGAACCCTCCATAAGGCCTCATGCACACGAACGTGTTTTTTTTTCGCATAGGATGCGGACCCATTTATTTCAATGGGTCCGCAAAAAATGCTGACAGCCCACCACGTGCTATCCGCATCCGTATGTCCGTTCCGTAGCCCCGCAAAAAAAATAGAACATGTCCTATTCTTGTCCGTTTTGCAGACAAGAATAGGCATTGTTACAATGGAGCCGCAAAAAAAAACGGATGACATACAGATTTTTTTTTTTTGCGGAGCCGCAATTTGCGGACCGCAAAACACATATGGTCGTGTACATGTAGCCTAAAACTGTGCTGTAATTGCGTTTTTTCCAATTGCGCTCTATTAGCAACTTTTTTCCAGCTTCCTACTACCTTGTATGCAGTATTAAATGGTGCCATTAGAAATTACAACTTGTCCCACAAAGATATAAGCCCTCATACTGCTATGTGAATGGAAATAAAAAAGTTATGGCTTTGGGAAGGCAGGGAGTAAAAAAAATGAATAAACGGAAAATTGCTTGGTCCTTAAAGGGTTTCTGTCACCAGTTTTGGGCATATAAAACAGGATGACATTTGCAATGTGCAAATGTCACCTGATGCCCAAACTGGTGATCATTTTTTTACTGGTGCCCCCGTTTTTGAAATAAATCAACTTTTGTCGTATGCAAATGAAGCTTACTAGGTGCAAGGGGCGGTAACCCTGCACCTAGTAAGCGCCGTTTCCCTACCTTTATTCACGCCCCCTTTGTTGTGATAGACAGGGCCAGGCAGCTCGCTCTAGCTGCTCCTGGCCCTGTCCGTGCTGAAAATCCCGCCGCCTGCGCCGTTCGGACTTCATTCGGCGCAGGCGCAGTGAGTGCCGATTGCTGCCGGGCTCCCGGCTTCCTCACTGCGCCTGCGCCGCCTTCTCTTCTGGGTGTTCTGTGACGTCATCGGCGCAGGCGCAGTGAGGAAGCCGGGAGCCCGGCAGCAATCGGCACTCACTGCGCCTGCGCCGAATGAAGTCCGAACGGCGCAGGCGCGGGATTTTCAGCACGGACAGGGCCAGGAGCAGCTAGAGCGAGCTGCCTGGCCCTGTCTATCACAACAAAGGGGGCGTGAATAAAGGTAGGGAAACGGCGCTTACTAGGTGCAGGGTTACCGCCCCTTGCACCTAGTAAGCTTCATTTGCATACGACAAAAGTTGATTTATTTCAAAAACGGGGGCACCAGTAAAAAAATGATCACCAGTTTGGGCATCAGGTGACATTTGCACATTGCAAATGTCATCCTGTTTTATATGCCCAAAACTGGTGACAGAAACCCTTTAAAAGGAACCTGTTACCTCTACTATGCTGCCCTCAGAGAGAGCAGCATAGTATAGTCACAGACCTACTGATTTCAGCGGGCTGTCCCTGGGCTAGCATGCAGTACTTTTATTGTACCGACACGCTGAACCTTGCAGCGTTCAGCAACGATGCGAGTCCGATGAAACTCGCTGGCGCCGCCTCCCCTACTTCCGGACAGGTTTCTTTGCTGTCATCGCATTCAACTGCCTCACAGTGCTGGTGCGCGCAGTGAGATTTGGTCTGTCAATACTGTAAAAGTACTAAAAGCTAGCCTAGAAGTGACAGCCTGCTGAAATCAGAAGCTCTGTCACTATAGTATGCTGCCCTTTAGGCTCCATTCACACGTCCTGTTTTTCTTTCCTGATTCGATCCTGATTTTTTTCAGGACCCAGAAATGAATGGATCCAGATCAGGATCAGGATCGAATCAGGAAAGAAAAACAGGACGTGTGAATGGAGCCTTAAGGGGTTAAAGTGGAGCGCCTGGCTAGATCTTTTTCCCTTGTTTGTATCTTGAATGAAAGTAGCCGCCACATTGTTCTGTTTGCCCGTTATTCCATTAGCCGCGTCCGTCTTGTGTTAAAGGAATTGTCCCGTGAAAAATATTCAACCCAGCGCCTGGACCTGAATACTTTTGTAATTGCATGTAATTAAAAATGTATTACAGCTACTGACTTATTCACTGAAATGTATCTGTATAGCGCCACCTGCTGTTTACTCTCTTTCTAATTTCTTTGTCCTGCTCACCGAGATGGAAGCACATGCTCGGTTCCATCCTTCAGCTGCCAGCTTGAAATAAATGCAGCAGAATAATTGGAGCAATGAATGGGTAGATCTCTGGATCCATGTGAGGTACGGGGCTGGTTCTAGCTTTGTTAGACAGAGATTGCCATGTAGCAGACTATGTATGATTTATTTATTTTTTAAATGGGAGAACCCCTTTAAGGCGTTTTGATTGTTTATCTATATTGGTTGATGGCTGAATAAATCCTGCATTGCTTCATGTCCGCACCTTCCCTGTAGATATGTTATCACTGGCTGACATAAATTACCCTGCTCTTACCTTTCATCACTTCTTAATGAACTTCCAAGTCATTTCTTTGACTTCTTCTCTGGTTTTGGCTTAATGCCCAATTAGACAATTAAGCCGAGAACAATTAGCTTTGCCAGAGATGGAAGGCTTTCAACCTGGGCCAGCTGACCCGATCTGTGTAGGTGCCTCCGTGGTGACTTCACATCCTGCCCCTTGAGAGGAGCCGAACTTTGGCTCTTGGCTAAATCCTGAAACCTAGAAACTGTCGGAACTGAAAAAAAACTTCACAGATTATTTCTTCAAATGGATTTCAGATCTAATGAGGGAGGAAAACGTTCCCTCTTTTTTTTTTAACTGGTTCCAGAACATCTGTTGAATTGAGCAGGGCTTTTATATTGGTGTCGGTAAATGTTTCCATCTTTCTGTTCTGAGAAACAGGAGTGGAGGACAATTATTTCACATTTCCGTTGCCCAAATCCACAGCAGAAATGGACACATACTGCACCCAGTATATAGAAATCAAGCACTTTGTACCCAGCTCTTGTATGGCAGGAGAAGCCTAGTCCCAGGCCTTCTCCATCCAAGAGGACAGTCACAGTAGTGCCGCTATGTTCCTTGTTCTCTTCCTATAAGGGTACTGTATATGCACGTGATGCGTATTACCCGTGGATAGATTTCCGTTACCATGGAACTTATGGACCATAACTTGTGGTCTGCGGTAGTGGAATCCATAGTGGAATTCTTGGATAACCCGAACCTTGTACGCCAAACTTAAACACAAGTTCGCTTATCCCTACCCATGGATTTTCCATGCGGATTTTCGCTTGGAAAATCCACAGCATAATACGATAGGAGCCAAGTAGATGCAAAAACCGCATAAGCTACAATGAAACCGCTGGGCCCTGATTGTTTAAAGGATTCACAAAACGCCGTAGTGTCCCGAGGGCCCATACCGTACATCTGTGCTTTTGATGTTATGCGAAGACGTGTAGCGGTAGATTATGGATTATGGTTTCCGAGCTGAGAACAGCTATATATGTGATTCATTTATCAGAGCAGACCTTCAATAACATGTGAGTCACACCATGCGGCTGCTGTGGTGCCCAGCCCAGGTTTCCTTCGTACCGTCTGCTTAAGGGTACCTGCACACGGGGGCTGACGAATGCCCAAAGATCCGCATTAATGTCCATGTGGGTTTCTGTGGCTTGTGGTGCACATTTTGATGCGTTGACCATTGGAAAAGGGTGAAATCCACAGCTAAAACTGCAAACTTAATTGACATTATGAGGATTTGAAAATATCAATATCCTACGCCAGGGCTGGCCAACCTGAGGCTCTCCAGCTGTTGTAAAACTACAACTCCCACCATGCCCTGCTGTAGGATGATAGCTGTAGGCAGACTGGGCATGCTGGGAGTTGTAGTTTTGCAACAGCTGGAGAGCCGCAGGTTGGCCAGCCCTGTCCTACGCTCTGCTGGTACTGTACTACGCTGCGCTTTTTCCGCACAGGAATCTGCGTGGGAAAACTGTGTGTATTCCGCAATGTGTACAGGTGGCCCAATGGTTAGTGAGAAGCTGTGCAGGCATTGCCTTTCCATGGATGCTATGATGCTTGCAAACAGTTCTGGAAATCAACCCAAGGATCATGGGATGGGGAACAAAAATAAAAGGAACAAATCTTCCTATCCCAATTGGGACGGTGTTTAGTGATGTGAACAAGCTCCAGAAGAGAACCTCATATAAAATGTTGGTGTGGGTCCTCCTTAGTTATGTTTGGGCCTGAACAATGCCGTCAAACCTTTCAAACCCATGATACGAGTGATGAATTCTCGTCATACTGAACAATAACCTCTACATGTATGCTCTGGACAGACACATTCGCAGACACGGGTCACACGTTATGCTCTTGGCTAGTTTGGAACCATCTTGTTATTTCCTGGATGACATAGCTTTAGTAATAAAGAAACCTGGATCTTCAGTCTACATTCCAACTAAATATATAAAAAAATTCCCTGATGTCTCCCTATTCCTACAAGGCCTTCCTTATCCAGAGCATAAATATTTGGATTGGCCTGAGGATCGTGTGACGGATAAATGGTTATTGTTGCAAGATGGTAATCTCCTAATCCAAAACAATTAAATGTTACTAACGAATCCATGTCTGCATTCCAGGGGTGAGGTTATCCCTATTAAGGAGCGGGTTTATTATTACGTTGTTAGGTCGCATTTCTGTTGCATCTGGCCAGATCATCATTACTCGTCGGCGTTTCAATGGAGCTTCTGGCGTTAGTGTTAAAGGGGTTCTCCAGGAATTTAGAAAATGAAAATACTTAAATATTACTGTATTATAAATATATTCCCAAATACCTTCCATTAGTTCTAATGGCTCATTTTGTCTGTGGAGAAATCATTAGGAGAAACAAAATGGCCGCCGTCCCATTAGTACACACAAAACCTGTCCTAATCATACAGCAGGACAAGTTACTTCACAACACTGAGCTAAAGAGCGCCTCATCCTCCTCTCTGCTTGCCAGGGATTATGATCCTGAATACAACTGATAAGATCTTCAGCTGAATGTCTGTAGGAATGGAGTTCATGGGGAGACATCAAGTACAGAAAGGACAGACTATAGCTCAGTGTGAAGTAACGTCCTCCTTTGTGATTAGGACAGGTTTTAGGTGTACTAATAGGAAGGCGGCCATTTTATTTAGTTGATGATTGGTATTGGGAATATATTTATAATAAAGTAATATTTAAGTGTTTTAATTTTCTTGATTCCCGGAGAACCCCTTTAATGATGCATCTCGGCTCTGATTTTCATTTATTTTTTCAATTTTTTTATTTTGTTATTCTGACTAAAACTATAGGCTTTGTTCATTTGTAAGCCGAGCTTCTATATGCTTCCTCCAATGGTGTTTCAGCCCCAGTAATGGCGAGGCCCCCTATATTTACCTAATCAGGGAGTAAGGCCTTGTTCACATTTTCGCGTTTGATGTCTGTGGAAAATCTGTCCGTACTTCATCTATGAATGTTTGGTCCCTGTGTCAATTTTTTGCCCTCCTTGTGTCATCTGTATTCCACGAATACTGCTAGGCTGAAAATTAATTTCCAGAGCATCTCCTGCGAATGGTCAATAAAAAATCACTGACTAAACCACTGCCATCCATGTTACGTCAGTGTTTGGGCTCATAGACTTCATTGGGCATGTTTGGTCCGCCTCATGGACCGAGGAGGAGCATGTCTCCGTGAGTCAGTGACACAAAGTATGTACAAAGCTTAAAGGTGTGACCCCAGGGTTCAATTTGCCACATAAGGCCAAGCTGCTCCAACCAGCTGTAAAATCATGTAGACTTTGCCTACTATGGGTCGGTGTGTGTTGGCCGCACCATGGGATTGCACCCTGGTATTAAAGGGGTTTTCTCGTATTAGAAAAACACGTTTTACTTTCTTCCAAAAACAGCCCCACACCTGCCCATGGGTTGTGTGTGGTATTGCAGCTCAGCCCCATTCAATGCCATAATTCAGAGCCATAATAGCACAAGTCATGGACAGGTGTGGTGTTTTAGAAGAAAGCCGGCCATGTTTTTTTTTCCAGACATGGACAACCCCTTTTAAATTTTTTTTTTTTTTTTTTTTTAAAGAAAATTATCAATGACCTTTGTGGAGTCATGAAAGGAATTTTCTGCACACTTGATCAATTGGGCCTCTCTATATCAGAGAGCTAAGGCCAGTTTGAAAATAATTTAGCCCCCATATTAGGGCTGCAAATGGCGACCTGACAACATATCTGTGATCTGTATAGACGAAGAAGTGGCACCTATATTATTAGGCTTAGTGACCTGTGCGAAAACTGTAGGATTCAGTTCATAGATAGTGACATGGAAAATTAAAAATAACATCACCAAAAACGCTTAAAAAAATATGTTTAACAAAAACATGATTGAAAAAATCCATCATTTTTCTGATGGCACATTTCCTTTAAGTCCAGTTGACAATGGAAGAGCATGTATGTTTTGTCAAAGTTCGAAGTGCTTTCATCCCTACCAATGTTTTATGACCCATCTATAAAACCTCTTCCTGGCTGGGACTGTTGAAGCTAAACCTAGCTAAAAACCAATAAAATAGTGGTTATGATCATATACTTGTATAGACATATAGACAACATTAGGAAATGCTAGAGCTTCATCTAGCTGTTCATCCTTGAAGAATGCTAAAGTTGGGACCCAGGGAATGTTCTTGTACAAGTGCATTAGTGATCTAATTGATGAAGCGCTGATGAAGTAACGGTTTTGTGTAGTCACCATATATGTCAGTCCGATAAGATATTGTTTCCTCTCCGGTGTGTTGGACGAGAGCATTGATGAGGTTCTTGGAGAGAAGTCAATGAGCTGACTGAGTCATGGGCTTTGTTTGCAGTTATTGTGTCTGCTGCTCGGGAAGCAAGAACTTTATCTATCTGGATGAATTCCCTTTGCTGGAAAGGTTATGCCCTCAGTATATTTTTGTGTGGCTGTGCTGTGTTCTAACTGTGAATGTTTAATGGTGCGTTTCTTTATAACATGTTTTCCAGACATGATATAAGAGCAGCATCCCTCATATACACAAAACTGGACCTTCTCCAAGATACAATAAGATGCAGATGTAGAGAAGATCTATCTTTAGCATCCCAATATTACTGTAGTAGAAATCAAGTTGGGTCACCAAATTCATACATTACCTGCTCCGCCCTTTTGGCCTCTCCATCTTTTTGTTCGCTAACAATGCAGTTCTTGAGTAGAGCTGAGTCCTCCACAGGTTCTCCCACCAGTAACGAGAGGGACCAACCATTCCCCCTTTCTAGAAATGGAGCAGTAGCAGCCACATGGGACCACCTGTATGGTATGTACACTCTGGATTGCTGCTCCTGTAGTCTGCTAGAGATGGTAGAGGGGTATTCCCGTCTTAGACAATGGGGGCATATCGCCAGGATATACCCCCATTGTCTGATAGGTGCGGATCCCACTGCTGGGACCCGCACCTATATCGTGAACGGAGCGGGGAGCACTGCACCTGGAGGACCCCCGGTGATTTCCCGGGGTCCGGCCACGACCATGTGCGGCTCCCCGCTGCTCCCATAGAAATTAATGGGAGCGCACCGCTCCCGTGCGGTCAACGCTCCCGTGCTGCCACCGCTCCCATTCATTTCTATGTAGCCGACGGAAATAGCCGAGCCAGTGCTCAGCGGCCCCATAGAAATGAATGGAGGGCGGCTGCGCATCCGCAGTGCGCTCTCCTTTGCTTTGGGGGCTCCGTTCTAGATATAGGTGCGGGTCCCAGCGGTGGGACCCACACCAATAAGACAATGGGGGCATATCCTAGCGATATGCCCCCATTGTCTAAGATGAGAATAACCCTTTAACGGGACGCTACCATCAAATGTTTTGGGGTTTTTTTTCAGCATTTTAGCCTATATGTGACCTATTCAATGTATTTTTTTTATTTTCTATTTATTTTATGCACTTGTATAGCACTACCAGAGAGGGAAGGGGATGAGTGATTCAATTTAGAGCACCACACATTAAGGCCCTTTTAGACGGGCCGATGTGTCTCCCTGCCCGAGCGCCGATCAGCGATATCGGCACTCATGCAGGGAGCCTTTACACGGCCCGATGAATCGAGCGCCGGGCCGCACGAGTGATCGCTGTATCACTCGTGCGGCCGGGAAGCTCCATACTGTCAGGCGCACATCGGCTGTTTACACAGGGTGATGTGCGCCCGACAGATTGGATCTTTTGTACAAACCAAAAGATCCAATCAGCCGACGAACGAGCGTTTTGCTCGTTCGTCGGCTGATTAGGGCCACTTTTACACGGGCCGATTATCGGCACTAGCGTTCCTAGGAACGATTTTTCGGCCGATAATCGGCCCGTGTAAAAGGACCTTTACTCTGATAAGTGCAGTGCTCTTCTGTGGACATCTTTTATCTAAACCTATCAAGAGAACAATAGAGTTGTCACTGTTATCCCAGTTCTAGTAATCTACTGTTGTACTAGCAGATAACATCTTCCCTTCACAGCAGCAGTAAACTGACAGTGAGTTCCCTATCTGTATAGATGTTTTATCTCTTTGAATTGACTACTACAGGGGACAATATTCTGTATTTAATTTTCAATGGTGTAGTTCTGCCAAAATATAAGAGACAGTCAAAAATTCTTAAAAAAATAGTTTTGTATCAATATCGAGTTTAGAAAAATACCCCTTTCTGTCGGAAGTGTCCCTTTAACCACTAGAGGTGCTAGAGGAGACTCGTACAAGGTTGGCTGCTTGTTTTGGCACAGAACTATCAACATGTGGCCGGGCTCTGTAGGTGAAATTTATTAATCTATTTTATTAAATTTATTAATCTATTAATATTAATTATTAATCCCGCTGTATTGAAACGCCGGTCATAATCTAAAGCAAGATGAAATGTGCCAAATTTATTAAGTGGAGCATGTCTTTTATCAAATTTGGTCTATCTTGTGGTTGTCCGTGCTAACATAGATTTAGTCAGCATAAATTTATAGATTTTTTTTTTTTTTTTTTCACCAGAAACCTGGTGTATAGCCGTTGAGAATTTTCCCCCTGTACGTTTTTAGGCTTTAACACATTGGGGCAGATTTACTAATAGTGGCGCACTAATTTCTAAGAATGTGAATCACAGTCTTAATATTAGGCAAACTTACTATTATGGGGCATGGACTTTTGTTCATTTGGAGTATAGTAAATCTTGCGCCAGATGTATGCTAGAATTCTGTCCTTTCGCCAAAAACTTGTCCATGCAGCAGAACTTTTTGTCTAGTCTAAAGGGTTCATTCAGACGGCCATATGATGTCCGCAAAAATACTGATCTGTTTTTTTTGCGGACAGTTCAACATGTCTGCAAAAAAACGGATAGCATTCCGTTTTTTTGCGGACCCGTAGACTTCAATGGGGCTATGTCCTGATTTTCACTGATTCATTATTTTGCGGAGCCATGGAATGGAAAAAAAAGGGCCCATAGAAGTGAATGGGTCAGTATGTAATCCGCAAAAAAACGGATCCGCATTTTTGCGGACAACATACGGCCATCTGAATGAGCCCTAAAGTCTACACCACATAGAGGTTAGATTGGTTTTACTACAAAAATGCACCAAATTTTCAGTGCATTTTTTCTTTGGCATACGGAGGCACGTTTAGGCCATGCCCCTTTCCTTCTAAGCCACACCTCATGTTGAACAAGGAGGAAAAAAACTTAGTAAATTTGGTGCAAAACATGCATACCAGTTTTTATTGGTGCAAAATACTCTAAAAGAAACTGGCACATTGTAAGTAGTAAATCTGCCCAATCATCTGTTTTAAATAGGACCTGTCATGTCCTCCAACAACTGCAGTTCTCTTTACCTGGGTGGAGTTGCCACCCCACAGATTCTGCTGGTGTTTTTGTGTATCTAGAGCCCAGTCCTTCTCTATTCTTAAGCAATCAGTAGTGTCGCTTTTGGTGCCGGATTTGCTTGTGAAGACATGTTCTGTCAAGGGGGCAGTGGCTTCTATACATACCCAACTTCCATACATACACATGCTTGGTTTGGACAAGAATAAGGCTGGGTTCACATCTGCGGTTTTGTCTCCGGCAGTCTCTTTCAGTGGAGGAACAGACTGCCTTGTTTACCATATCTGGCACAGCCGAATACCACCACGCACTGCCGTATCCCCATTCACTGTAATAGGATCAGGCGCCGATCAGGTGTATGTGCTGGCTTTCAGCCGGAAGAAATGATGCAGCTTGTAGCATTTTTTTCTTTTGTCAGGCCAAGGGCCGATATGTAGGCCGGATACAGTGAATTCCAACAGTCTGTTCCACCGACAGAACAGAGTGCCGGAATTAAGGATGCAGATTTGAACCCGGCCTAAGGCGCTGCTAGACACATCTGGTGGTGGCTTATCTCCTGTGAAAACAAATGAGGCATATTGGATCCCTTTTCCCTGTCAGAGGAGAGTTGGGAGACCCTCATATATACTAGATGGTCAAAACTGGTGGGATCAGCCAGTATTCATCTAATGTGTATGGACATCTTTAGACTATTATAGATGGTGCATGTAAAACTAGTTGTAATCCTTAGTAGTGTTGAGCGAGCACCTCTGTGCTCGAGTGCTCGGCCGAGAACCCGAGCATAATTTTAGTCAATGGGACTAAACCAGGCCTAAACCAGACCTTTTTCTATTAACCAGACACCCTCCCCTCTTCCGAGCCGGGGGGGGGGGGGGGGTGTCTGGTTAATAGAAAAAGTTCAGAATTGTGACTTCTCCTCTTTTACTCCTTTCACCCGTAAAAGTATGCTAATTAACAGAATTTGTACGCATTAGCGCACAATGCGTAGCATTAGCGTACAAATCAACATTACAGTGAATGTCAGTACTCCCCTGCACGTTTATTCGCTGCGTAGCAGCGAACAAACGCGCGGGGAAGAAACTCAAGCATTGTGCTCAAGTACACTCTGTGTTCGGCTGAACACCGAGCGGACCCGAGCGCTCAACACTAATCCTTAGCAAAATTGTTTTTAAGACCTCTACTGCCAGATATGTACAAAGATTGTGTGGATGGAAATGTCCATCAGAAACATGTTGAGGTTTTTCAGACCATCGATCCATTGTCAGTGGTGTGAAGACCTGCTACATGGAAGATCACTCACCCCTTTCTCCCCAGCAGCTGTCCTTGAACTGTTCATCGCCATTTGTTCCACTTGTTGAAGAGACCATGTCCACCACAGATACACCCCATATGTGCTACACTACAAGTGTTGTTACATGATACGTCTGTGTGAATTGTGTCTCCTTGTTTACACAACTTTGGAGATACTCGTCACATCTTAGGAAACTTGAACCTCTCACTTAATTGGGCCGTAATAATTGGGAACAAGTGTCCATACAAATGCTAGTTCTCGATGAAAGACCTCTAAAAATGTGCCACCGATGAATGAGCAACCGCCTTCACACGTGGTAGAAAAATCTGCCAGAAAATATGCAGCATAAAGACTTCCCCCTTGTTCTCCTATGGGGGTGAAAAGTGTTGACCCCTGCCCTGTGTTCTGCTATGGAATAACATTCTGCAGCGTATATAATGATGAGCTGTGGATTTTGCAAAAGAGAATACAGTGGTCCCTCAAGATACAATATTAATTGGTTCCAGGACGACTATTGTATGTTGAAACCATTGTAAGTTGAGTAATTGGTTCCAAAGCCCCAAAATGTCATCCAAGATAAGAGAAAATGAAGATTTAAGAAAAATAAGCAGAGAACTAAGACAAATAAAACAAATCCTTACATGTAACAGTCAGGAATAGCGGCTAACTAGCAACTAATACAGATATTGTACCAGAGAAGTGACCTTAATTGGTTGGATCTGAGTCTGAGACATTGTATGTTGAGTTTAGTTTCAACTTACGATGGGTCAGAAAAGACCATTGTATGTAGAAAATATTGTATCTTGAGGCCATTGTATCTTGAGGGATCACTAGATCTCTATATATTTCAGTGTGGATGTAATCTGCACAGAAATCTTCATTAGAATTAACAGCGATCTGCATGCTGAGCTTAAATCCGCACCAAAATCTGCACATGCACATTTTCCACCACGTATGAAGTCCTCCTAAAGGAGCCTTTAGATATGGAAGGGACAAATGCCTTCTGTTTTACACCAGGACAATAACCGATGCTCTTTTGACTAATTCCACAGTGCTATACACTGTAGCGTGTGACAAGATGAAAATCTGGTAAATTATAGATAGTGAGGTGGTCTGCCAAGAACAATCAATGACTATTTGGCTCACTCCAGTCATCATATTGTAGAAAATATGTCCAAATGGGTTGTCAGAGTTAGGCTGGTTTCACACGAGCGAGTTCAAGTCATTGAACTCACAGCATGTCTGCGGAAGCCCCCGTCCTGACCTCCCCAGTACTGACGGGTCGCATAGCATTACATTGATTTATGATGCTATGTAACCCATAGAGCTCTGGAATGTATTGTATAACACTGATAGCATTATGCGACCCCCGTTAGTGCTAGCGAGCTCAGTACGGGAGCTTTGTGGACACGCTGCGAGTTCAATGCGTTGAACTAGATCATGTGAAACCAGCCTTAGGCTAGTTTCACACATGCGGCAAAACTATCTGTCAGGCTGTTCCAGCAGAGGATCAGTGCATCTAGCCTAGCCAGATACTGCCGTAAACCACCAGACCTTACAGACTATAATGGGATCAAGCTGGGATTCGGCCAGTATCCGGCATGAGCGCTGGGTTTCGACCGGACACAAGCTAGTGCGTGCATCGTTTTTTTGTCCGGCTGATACCCAACGCTCATGCCGGAAAGCGGCTGGATCCCACTATAGTCAACGTGTCTTGAGGTGCACGGCATGGTTTTGCCACGTGCGTGACACTAGCCTTATAAAGAGAAAATGGCCAAAAGCAGGATGGGTAGTAAAATGCAGATTCGAACCCGCTGTGATCTACCGCACATATTCCACTGACTACTATTTTGTGTCTATGGCCGTCTCGCTTGCCCACTATATACATATGATAGTATCATAGCTCCATCTGTCCGTCCATTGAACATGCACCATGTTCAAGCTTCTGAAGAACAGGACAGCCACCACCTATCGGCGATCAGATGGTGACAATGTTGTAACTTTGCTGTCTGACCGTCTTCAATTTAGCCAGATTCTTAATTATGCCTTTCTGGCCCGTTGGCGTCTGGCTTTTAGCTCTTATTTGTCTTTTGAAGACGCTTGTTTGTCCAGGCAGATTACTCCAATATAAATAAGGGGTTTTGTGACTGTTTAATTGTTCCTGTCGGAGAGGACGCGGTGACTGCTCCAGTGGGTCGGGTCCTGCGCTGTTTATTTTGGCCATTGGTTAAAGACAATATGAAATGAAAGCCACAAGTAACACCACCGCAAGTGTTTGTGCTCTTATTGGTATTGTTTTATGTGGCCAAACCGTATCCTTGAAGCATTCCATCCAAGTCGGAGTTCCTGTTGTGTCAACCAAAATCTTAAAGCATGACACTGTATCCTTAAAGGGGTAGTCCAGAATGGCATTCTTTCCGGCAGTGTTTCACTGTCACTGCACAACGGAAAAATAGTTTTCAAAGCTACTCTTCCTAATGGTCTGTGAAGCACGGACCCGTAGACAATAATGGGTGTGATGGATCCGTGAACACGGACAAAGTAGAGCATGCATCCGTGCTAAAACACTAATGTGTGAATACACACATTAAAATAAATGGGGACGTGTGCTGTCTGTGGAGAGCATGGCAGGGTCTTTAGATGTTGCCATTTCCTACCCGGCTTCTTCTCTAGTGCTCTTCCCTTCAGTACAGACCGGGGGATAACACTATATAGCTTAAACCTCATACTTTTATAAGAAGCTGTTTCTAATATTTTTAATATTAGTATATAGTATAGTAATATAGTATAAATTATAACCGCATTCCGCTGTCAGCAGAAAGGTGACAGGTGCTCTTTAAATTCTTTCTTCATTGATGCCAACACACGCGGAAGAACATTTGTCGCCATGCAATTTTCTCAGATAAACGGAGGAAACCAAGACGGCGTAATTAGCTGCAGCTGCTTCTTGTTTGGTTTTGGAACTTTTGTGAGTCTTTATTGGCCAGACAGAAGACTCTCATCATCTGCTGGAAAAATGGAAGACTCCTTCATAGTCCTGAGCCCAGGGTAGGTTTCCTGCTTACAGAACCAAGACCCTTCTATATATGTGTGTAATATATGGCTCTGCTTCCGTGGCAGCTACATCTGCGTAAGCGTTCTAGCTGAACCCCATGGCTGGGTTCACTTGGGGACATGAGATGCATCAAGTGAATACATTTCAAAAATACACTAGAACTGCAGATGTAGACAAGCTAAACGTGTAACTTTTAAAGAGGACCCTCAGCTTCACCATCTATTTTAAGGAATTTTATTCCCTATTGAATAAGAATTCTGGAGAAACTCTGCATCATGCCCCTCCTCTGTTATTCCTCCTGGACCACTAAAAGAGGTTTTCTGGGATTTTATTACTGATGACCTATCCTCAGGATAGGTCATCAGTATCTGATCGTGGGGGTCCGACACCCGGGCTCCCCGCCGATCATCTGTTCGAGAAGGTACCGGCGCTCCTGCAAGCTCCGCTACCTTCTCGCAGCTTATAAAGCATGGCGCCAGCAAAGCCCAAAAGTAGTGAATGCCGAGCAGGGCACACCAGAGCTGGCCAAGCCAGTGCTCAGATATTTTGGAACTCCCATAGCTGTGGCTGCGCATGCCCAGCTGCTCTCCCTTGACTGTGAGGGACCAGTTCTGGAGATGCGTATGATTTTTACTTCTGAGACCTGCGCCTACTTGACCTTGATGGCCTCCTCAAACAGCTGATTGGAGGTTGTCCTTGGACTCAGACCCCACCACCACCAATCTTCTATTCCCGCATAAACCCTTTAACTTATTTGCAAAATGTCCATATGAAAAATAAAGCCACAAAGATGCCTCGTGTGAACCTGGCCTAAAACCTGCTGCATATCAAATGCAAGAAACAGCCGCTGATCTTCCTGCTTTGTCTACTTGACAAGAAACTGGAGCAGCAGACCTCCTCACGTAGCAGCAGATGTTCTCACCAGCCATAGTGACTCATCCTGTCACACCCAGGACCTGGTGATTTACCTCCAGTGAAGCTTTAGTATCTGCCTGTGATTTACTCCGTCTGCTTGAGTATAAGACGTCTGTAGGGTGGCTGTGCTTTGTCTTAATGTTCAGCAGAGAATATCAGCACAGGTATATCTGTTTACTGGAATGCTCCTCTTCTTGGGTGGATGACCCTGTGTAGTTACTGTGCTGGAACTCCTCCCAAACAGCTGATGGGCAGGGATGCCAGTTGCTGGACCCCGGCGATCAAGTATTGATGGTCTGTTGTAAGGAGACAACATAAATTGGTGGCAGAGACTTATGATTCGATTGAAGTATAACTTATTTGAATGGATTGGTGCATTTTTTTGATAAAATTGACCTTTATCCAGTGCAGGAGCCGAGGATGTCACCCTTAATATTGATGAGCTGCAGATCCCCCGCCTGCCAGCTGCAGATTGACAGCTTTCTCTCTATACTGTGCGGATCCATTCACTTCAGTGGAATTTACTCCAAGTGCATTCAATTTCCATTCCTCTGCAAAAAAATAGAACATGTCCTATTATTATCCGTATTATGAATAAGGATAGGACAGTTCTCTTATGGGCCAGATGTTCCGTTCTACAAAATCCGGAATGCACACTACTGGTATCTGTGTTTTGCAGATCCACAATTGGCAGACCGCAAAACGGGTAACAGTCGTGCATGAGCCCTAATGTGGTTAATTTTGAAAAATCTGCACCAGGCCCTAATCATACATCAATTCAGTCATGGTCTCTGCCATGAGTTTCCATTACCCATAGCTTGGGTAGCTTAAACCTAGTGACAGGTTCTCTTTAAAGGGATTTTCCAGTACTAATGACTTCAGAAAGTGCCCGCAGCCTGCCCCCTGAAACAGAAGATTCATACTTACCTGTTCCCTGCCACTCCGGTCCTCCGCACTGCCCTCCTGTCTCCATCTTCCGGTTCCCGTACTGTTTACATCCGGCGGTGCACGGTCACACGCACCCTTCCAACCAATCAATGGCTTCAGTGGTGTTGCGTCCACAAGCAGCTTGTCATTGCTGAAGCCAGTCATTGCCTGGAGCAGTGCATGTGATCACGCCCATGCACCGCCGGAAGAAAACAGTGCGGGAACCAGAAGATGGACCAGAGCAGGTAAATGAGTCTTCTGTTTTAGGGGGCAGGCTGTGGGCACTTGCCTTGATGAATAATATAAATTTTACTGCAGATGACTGTCGTGTGAACATGACATGAGGTTTCAGACAGCTGAAGGATGGATGATAAGCCCTCCAGCTTTTTTATCAATGGATGCCATTGGCATTACAACCATACACATTTAGGTATTACCAGATGTAGCATGAAGCAAAAGAAAAAAAAACCTAAATCTATGATGATTTTTGTTTGGCTGTCGAATGGCCGATAACTGTGAAAAAACATGAGTCGGCCATTTTGAACTTTCTCATCACTGCTTTGAGCCAACCATACACCTCAGATGTCTGATTAACTAGCAAATTAGCAAATGCTGAGACTGACAGACTATCCCCTTCGTATTAGATCATTGTAGGACTTGTAGAACAGTTGTGTGTGCTAGAGCTGACGTGAGTGTTTTATGGGATTGACAGAGAATAGGCTTTAGGTTAGAAATTACCACACTTGATAATTTTCAGATGGATCTTCACCATGGAAAACTTTGATTCGTGTAACACTGAAATCATTGATTCCTATACCTTCAGCTCCAGTCTGCACTCACAATATCTATACTAGCTTCACATCAGTTATGTTTCTTTAGTAACTCATGAAGACATCAACAGAGATTACTGCTCGGAGTGCATGTTTTTTGTTCCCTGATACTGTCTGTATATTCAATGTCCATGTTCTGCCAAAGTAATCATATTACATCACGAAAGAAGACCTCATTGTATTAAGCCGCTTGAGCTGCAGTCATTGGTCTGCTTATTCTTATCGGAGAGATTGAGAGATGTCTGCAGTTTATGTTAGCCGAGCACTGACTCATGATTGTCCCCTTAGGATAGCATGGAGTAAATCCTCCAGCTTGTCTGACTGATCATTTCCCTACAGGCGTACAGTTCAGTTATGACTTTATTGCTTGGCCGTTGTTAGTTTTCAGTAATACTCTGTGATTCAGCGAGGCAGGAAAATATCCAGCTTGAACTTCTCAAGTTCAGGTCACATTGTCATTTTTTCCTACAGCAGTCCTCAATGTATATGTCACCATGTCTTATAGAAGATCTGCACGTCACTTGGTGGCAATTGCTAACCATCTTATGTCTTCCATTTTCTATGGACTGCTAGCATTGAGGCACCATATCCCTATTGTGATTGTAATTAACTGAGCCAGGAAAAGTGCTTGCTGGTCACTCTCTATTGAAATCATTCTGTGTATAGCAACTAGCTCTCTGAGCTGATGGGTCTTGGTTTTAAGTTCCGGCTGCTGGACTCTGTTATAATGTGTAATTGAAGCTTTAGAGTTATGACAAGGTTTGGAGACTATGTACAATATAAAAGGAGCCGTTGTTTGGATCTTGCATCAGTCTGGTCTCCCATCGTCTTACGCATTATAACATTCTATGTTCTAGCTGGAGAGCAGACTAGATTTGGACTTTGTATATATGGTGCTAAAACATCAAACTCATTGTAGTTTAAAGAGGTTTGTCCGGACTTTTAATATTGGTGACCTAATCAATATCAGATCGGCGGGGGTCCGACCCCCACCGATCTGATGTTGATGACCTATCCTGAGGATACGTCATCAATAGAAAAATCCTGGACAAGCACTTTTAAAGCAACCTTCTGGTAAAAAAAAATTCACGTTGGGGAATAAACAAATGACTTAGGGTTATTTCACACTGCTGGCCAGGAATCAGATGGACAAAAACTGCTGCATGCAGAGGTATTTGTCCAGGCGTTTCTCTGCATATTTGCCCGATTGTGGCCAAATTACTGCCGGACCTCATGTAGTTAATGGGCCCGGACAGCATCCAGCAATGCCGGATCCAGCAGGCTGTAGATCGGCAGATGCAAGTGTGAAACAAGCCTTATATGGAGACCTCCTTATCTTTTCAGCAACAGATCTGGCAGTTCACGGGCTACTCTTCTCTCATCCAAGATGGCCACATCACTTCTTAGGCTGCCTGATGCATACTGTGTGATTGGTAGACCAAGATACTTCCTGCTGTCAATAGATTGGCCAGCAAGGCTTATTATACGGCCCAATTTTCAGTTGATCGTGCAAAAGTTCACTCCCGATAATCAACACTTTTAAAGGTGCAGTTGATCATCCGATGAATGGGCAATATGCGAACAGCGATCTGCCGACCAGAAACAATCGCTCACCCCATAGAGTTGGAAATGATCGCTACATGTTAATGTAGCTTTTCACCTCTACTGACGAGCAGGCAATTATCAGGAAGTAAATGTTTGGCCCAACTAAAAGTATATCTTTCTCAATAAGACCTACAGAATGACATTCCAGGTCAATTTTTTTGCAGGCCCACAAGTTAGAGACCCAACTTTTAAGTGGTTGCATGTTCAAAGACCTTCCTTTAAAATGAGACGATCTTGACTTTGAAACCTACCCATGACAATAAGTTTGAGGATTAGGGAGGTTAAAGAGTCTTGGTTTATGAAGGGTAGACAGAAAAAAGGATCTATTCATGCCAGGTCCTGACCTTCTGAAAGTTCTCAGGTTAGTTTGCAGGGTTTTCCAAGCTTGTGAATTCCTCAACCATTACACCATGCCAGCCCCATGCCCTCCTCCCCCTCCATCATAAAGCCAAAACTTTTTACAGCTACTTGTTAAGTTTCTGAGACTGACATAACTTTAATTCTATGTGTTTCCTAAAATTAATTCACTTATGAAATGAAAATGAGCTGAAATTTTGTAGTGGTGAGTAATTTCTTTTAAGCTAAGAAATCTCTACTTGAGTCAAAAGAGTACATTTAGGTGATTTCTCTCAACTCCTCCATACATATAGGTGCTGCCTTTTTGTTAAAGAGGTTTTTTATTATTATGAAATACACAGTCAACTTACATTATTATGACCACCAGCTAATATCCAGGGTGTCCAGCAAGGACAGCAGCTAGACTGGCTGGGAGTGACTCAATAAGGTCCTGGTAAGTTGTCACAGGTATCTGGAGCCATGACGGACTGCAGTTCATCCCACACGTACTGGAGGATGCGTGCATGGAGGAGGATCCATAGAGACAACATGATGATCGAGGTGGTCCTACAGATTCTCAATTGTCTGGGGACTTGGGGTGGCCAGGTTAGTACTTGGAAGTCTTGGTCATGCTCTTCAAACCAATGTCAGACATTTCTAGCCATATAACATCACTTGTCTTGCTGGAAGATCCCATCCGCCCCAGAGAAGACAATCTGCTTGTATGGGTGTACGTGATCTGCAAGAATAGATTCATACCGAAATCGTTGAGAGTGCCTTCCACATGGATGAGTCGGCCCAGAGAATACCACAAAAACATTCCCCAGACCATAACTCTGCCTCCACCAGATTATGTTATTCCAGCATTGGTTGCAGGGTGTTTGTCTGATGTTTCTTGCTTGACACACCAGTGTCCCTCCGTTCAATGAAGTAGAAAACTTGACTTGAGGGCAACCCTTTGCCAATCAGTGGAGGTTCAATTCTGCAACCAAAATTTGAAGCCGTTTCTGCTGATTCAACTTTGTAAGGAGAGGTGTGGTGACCATCTGTCTGCTTCGGAGCCCCATACGCAATAGGGTCCAATGCGTAGTAGCCCCCTGGTTAATCTTGGTGGTGAGCTGCTCCACTGAAATATGTCGGTCCACCTTTGTGCACTTTTGCAGCTAATATTTACCTCTCATCTCAAGGGCACGTGGTGCTCCTCAGTTCCAACGTCACTTATTCACAATGATGCCATTTGTCCACTGTGTATTATTTTCTGTAGTACTGAGGGTGCAATGCAGACATAAAAATGCAGTACTCTCACTGATCCTCCCCCCCCCACCGCTCTCTGCTTCCTGGTTCAGGCATTCTGACTCGGTGGCATGTGACTTCTGCAGTAAATCACCAGCTGTAACAGGTTAACCATATTCCCTTCTACAAATGCAATTTACGTGTTTGGGGGCTTAAAGGGGTTATCCAAGTTATATTTAATATCAGATCGGCGGGGGTGTCGATCAGCTGCCTCCTCTTCATTGTTTACCAGCTCGCCGTAACATCTGCAGCGGTGAGCAGGTGTTAATTGCACCTAACCGTCCCATTCATTTCAATGGTATGACTCGCTCCTATACAAGTGTATGGGAAAGAGCCGTCCCATTGAAATGAATGGGATGTACATATCCATGTGGCCGTGCCTGGTACTGCAGCTCCGCCCCATTGATTTGAATGTACAGTGCTATGTCCAGTTGTTGAGCAGTCTTCATTCTGTGGTTGGGCTCAGGCTTCAGACCGATTATATGTTTATGGTCTATGTTATCCAGACTCTATTGACTTTTAGCCTTCCATTCCTAATTTCCTTGTTTCATAGACATAACCAAAATTGTTGGAAAAAAAGCTGATGGTTGTCTCCTACAGAACAATGGTGTATGCCCAGCTTAAATTCCTCTGGTTCCCTGACCTCGAAAGCTTGTTCCAGGATTCTTATCACTATAAATCCTTCGGTGAGTTGTGGTTAATACGTTTTCAGCTGAATCATATATGTGGAATTTGAGTTCAGGTTAGTTCTCTGTGGCTCCTCCCTGCGCTGTATGCTGACAATGTGGGAAATGGTTCTGATTTATTATGTACTTTGATTTTCTTGTTCTTCAGTTGGCAGAACATTGTTTGTAATTTGCTGGTTAGAAGGTCATGATATAAAGCAGCTTTTATTATTAGCTGGTATACTATTCAGAAGCTCTTTCCCCTTACACCACCGCGGCTGTGGTGCTTGTCTTATTCAAACCCGCTCTGAGGTAACTGCTTTTTAACATAGCATAAGTACACTGCAAATATGCTTTTGCGGATCCTGTATAAAGGATTTTTTCCGTTTTGTTTACGAGACAAAAATGCCTCTCTCCTCATGGTTAATAAGAGCAAGCCGGCCTCCACTACTACATGGCCGCGGTGGCCGTAACTAGGGGCAACGGCCTGACTGATGTATGTGGAACAATGGAAATACAAATAGGAAAATCTTCTAAACGGAACATTTTATATAAATACATTCTATTAGTAATAATACTGGTATGTCTATATCTAACTATACAAACTACATTTGTGAGATGGGAATACCCCTTTAACTAACATAGTGAATGGCAGAGATTACAGAAACCGGTTGAAAAGGAAAAGTGGGGTCTGTATCGACCAATCAGATCTGATCTCATTATTATCAAAGCCTCTTTGGAAAATGAAAATCGCAACCCGATTTGTTGTAATGGGCAGCCGTTCCTTTTTTTCTTTAGCGCCAGATTTGATGAATTTACACTAATTTTTTTGAGGAGGATAAACTGTTGTTTTTGAGAATTCTGAACATGATGGTGTTTTTTTCTTAGGCAGAGATATAATATAACATTGTGAATAGTCAGATACTGTTGGACATTGGTGTAAGACAGCAAAAAAGGGAGGAAAAAATGTCTGGGTAAGGCTTCATGTCCGTATTTCGGCCTACAAAGAACAGATCCGAAAAATACTAATACTTTCCACCTGTGTTTGTGTGCCTCCCATCAATAGAAAGGACTGCTCTTGTCCCATGTACAGACAAGAAGACATAGTCTGTATTGGATCTGTGCATGGTGCCATAGAAATGAATGGTTCAGTGTGCTACACGAATGAACAATATGGACATGTGCATGAAGCGTTAGACTTCTTTAACAAATCAGTGAATCACAGACGTGTGCTGTATGTGTTCTCCATAGACATCACAAGTATCCATTGATTTTAATATTAATTTACACATCCTTGTTTATCCAATGACTGTGTGTCAGTGGGAAAACAACTAAGACATGCATTAGGTGATGAGGACCAAACTTGCCCATTGAAGCCTATGGATCCGTGTAAACCGCAGACAGAAGCCCTCCTGTGTGCTTCTGCATCCGTATGGTCACGCCACAAAAAGTACAATGTGTCCTATACACCACAACATGCGAGCCATGGACCCATTGAAGTCAGTGGGTCCATACTGTGATGCAGCAGGCACACAGTTGGTGTTTGTGGACTGCAAAACATTTGCATGAGTCCGAACAGTGCACTTGAGAAATGGATGACACAAAGAGGGCAAAAAAATAAAAAACAACAAACAGACCAAACTTGGAACTGGATAAAACGCTGACCGTCTTGTCATGGACATCATCACAAACATGGACTTGTGAGAGGCCGTACTCTTGAGAACTCTGTGCTCTGTCTTGTCCTAAATAATGGCAGGTCTCCACAGGTCAGTGTCCAAGAAAACTCTCCTTTAAAGTGAACAAAGACCCCTTGCTGTCCTTTCTGAATAATAATTATCTTGGCAAATAGGGTAGCCTAAGGACTGACAGGGACTCAGTTAACAGGTGGAGGATGCATATTTTGAGGAAAGAACGTTTAGGCTATTGTGTCTAGAGAAGCCCATTTTGTCAGTGAGGAAGTAGGACATTGACAGTGTTAAAATTAAAAGTTTAGCCAAAGTTTGTCACATTTTTATGTCAGTTATCTGCTTTACATAAGTGTCCCCATAATTCCTGGAACTATTTGGGGGAGGGAAGGTGACCTTGTATGCCTATATTCATTAGTAAGAATAGCTTCTGACCTATCACTGTTTTGTCAAGGTCCTCGACCAGTTGTATTCAGATTAGGTTGTCATAACTGGACACTTCCATGAAGGCTGTGATTTGGGCCTCAGACTTTCATGAGCCTCCTGCAGGCGATTCAGTCATTAACTTGTAAGGTTTGTCTTCCTTTTTGGGTGGAAATCTTCACTCTGTTCTTTGGGCCTTAGTGACTCAGAATACAGAAGTATATGTAGAATACATCTTAGGGATGCCAGAGAGGAGAAACTGCAGATAAGTGCAAGGTGGCACTGGTGAATAGGGAAAAGGATGGATTATAGAGTGAATTGTGAGGTATGGGATCACCTGGATCTTCACCAGAGAACTTCACTAGATCCTTTGCCAATGTGCCATGTGTTTGGGATGGAGAGTGGTGGTTGTTGGCTAAGGGTTAATGTAACACAAAGAGTTTAGTCATGTTACCCAGTGGTGGTAGCTTGAGCTCATGATATTGTATACTGTACAAAGTAATTGCCAGAGGTGGTATCGGAATGAGAAAGATGAGGGGGCGCCCGTAGGACCGTCATGTTCATTTGGCATTGGGTGGTGGGCTGCATTGCAGTCTACCTCAAAGCAGAGGCTGAGAAAATACTCCAACATGCAATGAAGCGTATTCTGATGATGGCTAGATAGTTCCACCAGTAAAATAATTGTACCCTATGGACTGGAAAACGCCCCTAGAAAAAGAACACTAACAATTACTAATTACACATGATAATAGTGAAGACACCATTAGGGGATGCTGCAGGGGTTAAATGTCTGACAGTGGGAATTATTTTTCTTATGAGATATTGGGACATTACTTTGAAGAGAGAAGAAATCAGTCTACCATATATGTAGAAAGTACACACTCTTGACAGTTTTTTCTTTTTAAGAATACATTTTCAGGACTATTAGGAAAGCAATTTAAAGGGATTTACCTGATTCCTGTTATTGATGACCTGTCATCGGGATAGGTCAATTCGTATCCAATTGGTGAGAGTCTTACACCCCGTGCCCATAGTGATCAGCAGTTCTCTGGAGCTGGAACTAGAACTGTGAATGGAGCATGAAGCACTGCATCGGTCAATGTAGTGGTTGTGCCAGTTTACTGCAGCTCAGTTCCTATCCATTTAAATGGCAGCTGTGCTGCAGTAACCCGTTGTGGCCACTACACTTTTGAACGGCGCTGTGCTTCTTGCTCCATTCACAGTTCTAGTTCTAGTGGTGGAGACCGCAGGGAACGGCTGATTGGTGGAGGTTCATGGTATCGAACCCTCGCCGATCAGATATTAATGACCTCTTCTGAGGATAAGTCATCGATATCCGGAGCCTGGAAAACCTCACTGTGTGAGGTATTCAGAATCAATGACAAATTGTATTAACGTGTTCTTGGTGCATCATGTGCAGTGATCCTGTCTCGAGGTATCACGTTGCTTTCCTGGAAACCCCGTGCGACTTTGACGTGTGTAATATAACATCGCTCCCATGCTGAGCTGAAACAGACGCTCTTCAATCCACTTGTCCCGTCAGTGTGTCCTGCTCCTCGTTAGCAGAATTTTGTGGTTTCCCAAATGTCGGTGATTTGTTTCCTTGTCAACACATTTTGAGGCCACAGCAGATACTTATTCCGTCAGGGAGCAGGATGCTTATTCATAAAAGCCTGGGTTATGCTACTTCTCAAGTGTGAAATAAATCCAGGAACATTGCTTTTTATTCCTTATGACCATTCCTATCATGGGAGAACAGTAAGAGCTTACACTTCAGATGTGAATCAGGCAAACCAGCTGCTTTCGCCAGGATTGACAAACCGTCTAATGTGTATGAGGCTTCCCGTCTGTCCCCTGATGACAGATGTTGGGAGAGAGAAGGGTTGGACACCTTGGATTTCAGCATGCAGAATCCTTTTGTTCTCTCCTCCTGTCTCTGACAGCAGCTAAACCAAGCATGCATGTGTATGGGGTGATCGGGAAAGATAGCCGTTGGCCAAACCAGGGTTCGGTCAACAGTTCTCATGAATGACTTTACATTGGCTTGTGGAAGAATGTGGAGCATCGAAGCTGAAGAACATCAGAAGTGACCACTTAGACAAGACTTTAATAGGAGATTAACTAGGAATTCCAGGAGTTGCAACCAAACACTGGAACTGGAGGGGACCCAAAAGGTCACCTGCCACATATGAAGAGACTAGCATTAGAAAATGTTTTTAGTTTAGTGGAAGCTTTGTTACAAATATTTATTGGAGCCTAAAGATGCCCACATACCTTCAACAGCTTTCGGGCGACGCCTTTCTTTCTTGACTCCCCGATACATGTACCCTGTCATTTTGGCCAAGCATGGTATGCATTTTTAATGGCATGAGAGGGCAACTGTCCAACACCTCTAGCAGCAGCTTTTCTCCCAGGAGAACAAGATATCCAAGCATTGAAATTGAGCTTTATCTGTTGGGGGGCGAATCCAAAGCTTCCGTATACTTTACGTTGTTAGTTGGCCCCGCAAAAACAATGGGTTTGGTCAACAGTATTCTGTTTGTGGGGTCCTTAGAGAGGAGCTGTCCTCTCTCCTGCCATGGTTGTTTTAGTAATTTCTTGCATTTCCCATGTGATAACAGTTCTATGGCATCTATTCCTATGACTCCATTCCTCTGATATTCCTACTACACGTTTATGAATGAATTGCCAGCACTTTGTCGTAAAGGTCCATCTGGGTGAATGTGTCCCTGCACAGTCTTACACTTGTGGCACTGATTGCATATTGTCAGACTGTGGAGGGACACACAACCAGTTGGGAACATCCTGCTGGACCTTTATTGCAAACTGCAGGCAAGTTATGACCTTCTAATAAGGATAACAGAGGACGCACGCAATATAGTTATATGAGAGCATGCTCCAGTATTGTTACAAGTAGTTACTAAATCAGACCTGTTAGGAGATGGGACCGGTCCTCTTTTTAAGAGCATTAAGTTTAACCTATGTCTATAATGCGACACGTTCTTTTAGTTTACTCTGTAGATAATTGTTACCAAATAATATAAACATTTGACAAATGAGTGCGTGTACGGCATTAATTTCTTTACTCAAGCGTTAGTTGGTTTGCTTGCCATTTCATTATCGTGGCCCCGGGCTCTTGCAGAGCCTTGCAATCCGTGGTGCTGTTATTATTTGTGTAATATAAACCTTGGGCATGGTAACCTAGTCCTGACATGTGCTCATCCGGTTCACGTCTGTGGTGTCGGGCGCTGGGCATGGATCTAGCTTGTCGAGTTTACGTCATGTACAGTGTGAGGAGAGCTGTTTGGCATTGCAGTCTTATCAGAAGATTCCCACCTGGAAAAGTAAATACTAACTTTGTTCCTGTGCCCTGTCCAAGCAATCTGTCCCTGCGTTACTGTAACTTATCTGCTGCTATCTCTCCTCGGTTCAGTGAAACTGATAAGCTCCTAGTCCTGTTAATTGTCAACATTTTACAACAAAGGGTGTTTAAGTTTGTTCCGTCCCTTTAACCTCCACTCTTCAGCATATAACTGGACTGGTGTATTGAGCTTTCATACATTTTCTCATGGAGCTTTGCCTGAGAAATACCGTAAGTCCCCATACACCCCTCTGTCTGCTCAGTGAAAAGCTTCAAGTAGAGTCTAAAGGTTCCCATACACATTCAATAACTGTTGGCCAAAGATTCATACGGCCCCATATACGTACTGAGCGATGTGTTATAAATGGGGAGAGAGGAAAAACCCTCTACCGGATACCTCTGGCGGTAACATCTTCCGAGAGAACAAAAGGATCGGTTTTAAAAGCCCCAGATAATTTTCTCCCCCCCCCAATGCTTACTCGGGATAGTAGTGAGGCCTCCATACACATTAAGCTGTCAGCCTGTCCTGCAAAATGGTAGGTTCTGCCAACAATTGCCTAATGTGTATGGGGCCCTTAAAGGGGTTATCTCACCTGAGACAATGGGGGCATATATCGGTAGGATATGCCCCCATAGTCTAATAGGTATGGGTCTCACCACTGGGACCCACATCTGTCTCCTAAACAGAGCCCCAAAAGTGGTGGAGGGTGCACTACGCTTGAGTCCTCCAGCCACCACTTTGCCCGCTTCGTTTGCGATATCACTGCAGGTCCTAGCGATATGCCCCCATTGTCTGTGATGAGAATGAAGGGGTATTCTCATAAGGCAACTCATCCAGCCAACATGTACCCTTCCCTGCACTGATGAGGGGAAAGAACAGTGCCTGTAAAAGTGCGGTCTACAGATGGTTGCCTCTGGTTTAACTGGCATGAGCTAATTTGTATACCCACACCCACCGCCACAATACTGGAAAAAAAATTGATACAGATGTGGAATTTCTAATTGGTTATTTCAAGAAGTGTGAATTTCTAAAATATTACCTTGCTAAGAAGAGATTTTTTTCCCAGCTGAAACCCTCAAACACCTACCTGGTGACAGCTATCCCATGTGCATTACTGCCAAAATGTTCTAAAGTCCATCATGGGCCCATGAGAGGTAAATTCCAAGGAGTCTTTGAACTTTTGACCGTCTTAAAGGAATTTAACAGGCCCCCTTTCTCCTCCATTTCCATTACTGTGGACCGGAAATGCGGCATACCGAGTACATGCACATCACCACTGCCGACCAGTCAGTGGCCTCAGTGGTGGCAGCAATCACGTGCTGAGCCTGAGGCCATTGATTGCCTGGAAGTGATGATGTGCATGTAGATATCACACTTCTAGTCTAGTCAGGATCGGGAGTAGAGGAGATCATAGTGCTGGACAACGAGTGCTTATGACAAGGGATGTTTTTTTTGTTTTTTAACTTTTGTACCCTGCAAATACATCTTGGCAGGGGTTTCTGGTGTCGTAGAACACCTTTCACTCATGGGATGGCTGCTGGTGGAACACTCCCAACTTTTAAGGGATAGAAGGAATTAGTCTCTGCCAGACCCCCATGGCAACAGCTTATGTCTTGCAGAAACAAAGCATTGGGCGTGTATAAATCCAACATGCCATATCCTCCTACTTTGATATTGTCTATCGTGTAATTGTAATCAAAAAGGTTATTTAGAGAACACGCAAGCAAATGCGGTTGTTTCTGTCCTGTGGCCTCACTGCGGTACGAGCAGGGACTGATCAGGCAGTTTTGTTGGTCATTTGGCCCTCACGTGTGGTATCTGTGCAGCACACGATGAAGAGATGTTTTGCATTCTCCTTTGTAAATGGCAGTAATAGCACCCTGGTGACTCTCTTAGCACCCATCTGACACTGTACAGGATGGTCTATAGAGCCACCATGGAGTATGTTCTTGGCTCAGTTTATTCACACGCTGTCACTAAAGAGTAATGCAAGGAAAAGTGTGATTTAAGCGTGTGTCATTCATCCGATTCCATCTCCACTTCCCAGAAAATAGCAATCCACATAAGTCACGGTGTACCTTCACACTAACCATCGCCTGTTGCTGTTGAGGCAATGACCAGTGAGGAAAAATACCGTAATAGACATGTCCATTCGAATCGCCTGTAAGATTCATTCTCTTCGGTCAAGCTGAAAAAAGGAATTTCTCAGGAGGCTGATACAATGTGGCCTCGTAGCCATCTCCATATAATTCATGAATGATTTTAAGATTATTATGCCGACACTAGATCAATTTACAATGTAGGATATTCAAGAGGCTTTTGCATCAGATCTCCTCTTGTCTGTTCAGTTGTCAAATTAAGGAAATGATCTTGCAGTTTTTAATATGTGTTGTAGTGTTGAGCTCTGTTCACACTTGTGTCTTGGCTTACATTTATAAGCGCTATGCTGGATCCGTTTTCGATCAGATACTGGCAAACCCTGTCGGACTTCATTGAAGGGTTATCTCATGATTAATGTAAAAAAATGAAAATTAGAACTCGCATAGTACATGACCATCCCCAGGGGCGGACTGGGAACTTAAAGTGGCCCTGGAAAAAATACTAAAAGTGGTCCCGTTTTGTAGTTGGGTCCAAATTGATGGAGGGCAGGGCCTGCAATACCATACAGATCAAATACCACTGTCCATCACAACATACTGACAGCAGCACAAAATATATCCCCGTGAGGAGGGCCCAGTCAGCTCACCGGGAAATTTCCCTGCAAGGTCTATGGCCAATCCGCCCCTGACCATCCCTAACCAAGCTAGAGCCAGCCCTGTACATGGGTCCAGAGATCTCCTCATTCATTGCTCTCCTAGAATCTCATCATGCTGGCAGCTCAGGGGTTTGTCCTTTCTCAGGGGGCATGTCAACGCTTCTAACACAAGATATGGCTGGTGGCAGTTGGTGTATGGAACAGAGCGTGTGTGACCACCTCAGCAATGTTGCTGAGATTGATGGAGAAATAAGGAAAAGAACAGCAGGTGGTGGTGTACAGGTTTTATTGAGCAACTCCTTGACTATGCTAAATTTTTAATTATTTGTAATTATAAAAGTATTCAGATCCAGGTACCAGTTTGAAAAATGTAGAATGTTTTTTGGAGGACTATCCCTCTAAGGTAAAAATAGTTTTGGTGGCAAGAATACATTTGCAAATTGCTCTTGCCATCAAAAATAATACAAAGACTGATGGAATGTTAACAGAAGCTTACTGAAAATCGGAAGTCCTTGCCTGTGTGTATCATGTCCTTATGCTACAGTCTTTAGTATATTAAGAAGTCACTATGTGTAACGTACATAGTCATCTAGGTAAGGTTCACATCTCAGTTTGGCAGGTGGTTCCAGCCTGATCCAGTAGTGTCTGATTTACCGTTCATCGCCGGAACCTTTAAAGCAGGGATCAGCAACCTTCGGCACTCCAACTGCTGTGAAACTACAATTCCCAGCATGCTCCACTAACTTCTATTGGAGTTTGGAGATAAGCAGAGTAAGTATGCATGCTGGGAGTTGTAGTTTCACAACAGCTGGTGTGCCGGACGTTTCCTACCCCTGTTTTAGACTATAATGGGGGCTGGGATCTGAACAGGTTCTGGTGAAATTCCAGCCTGCCCTATCCGGACGAAACAGAGATGTGAACTTGGCCTAACTCAAATGGAGTGTTTTAGCAGTCCCACCTACACACTAGGGCGCACCACAGAGGGTCACACAAGGAATGCCTAGGTGTTACAGCCATTTTAAAGACATCCCCAAAGTGAAAATGTTAAGTAATATGAAACGCCTTATATATTTAAAGCAGTTGTCTCATCTCAGTTGGTCCGGCCACCCCCAAGTGCTCTCTCCATGACCAGCCACCGATCCCATTCACTTCTATGGGCCTGACGGAAATAGCCGGACCAGTGCTCAGCTATTTTCGGCGGCCCCATAGAAAATGAATGGAGGGCGGCTGCACACGTGCAGTGCTGTTCTCTGCTGAAATACACCTATAATACATTGGGGGGGATATCCTAGCGATATTCCCCCATTGTCTATAATGAGACAACCCCTTTAAGGCTAGTTTCACACCTGCAACATGTATTCCAGCAGAGAATAGCACTGCCGAATACAAACAGAATGTCCAATATCCCCATTAAGCATAATGGGGTCCGGCAGAGATCCGCCTGCTTTCCGGCAAAAATGTGGAGAATCATCCAGAGACAAAGCGCTGCATACTGCAGTTTGTTTCCGGCCGATTTCCTGGCATTCTGTGCCAGATCTACGTGCCACAGGTATGAAAGTAGCCTAAGCTGTATAAACTCCAGAAGCTTTTCACACAAATGTGGTTCCTGGAAAGTAATAGACTTACATTTCCTGTAAGCCGGCTGAAGGACATTCCCACTGACTTCTCCTCAGGGTTCAAAGATTATAAGGTGGAGTAGTTTGTATTCTCAGTGTGAGAGATCTAATCAAGGTTAGGCAATATCTTGTATTAACATTGATGACTGGACTCTGGTGGACTTCACCTCCATGGTATAGGCTTATCCACTGTAAAGTCTCCAGTGTTGACTTTGACGGATCGCAGCAGTGATTACGTCTGTGAAGCTGTCATCAATCCTCACTGTATCTCTGCCTTTCTCCGTAGATTTGTGATGTCACCCCGGTGGGCTGTGCCTGGGAGCTCCCTTGGAACCTTGAAGCATCATGTTTCACTATGAATGTTAGACCAGAGGATTTCTGAAGCACAGGACGGATGAGGAGTGAGCGGCTTCATTGATTACAAAACCACTGGAATAAAAGTCTCAAGAACACAGATTTCTTTTTTTTTTTTTTGCCCAATTTTTCATCTGGGCTTAAACTCTGGTTCAGCACTGGTTGTGGGCAGTCGGTGGTCTGCACCATGTGTCATGTTATAGTAACATGCCGTTCCATGCTGTGGACCATCCTGAGTATCGTGGTGGCTTTTGGAGAACTTATAGCTTTTATGAGTGAAGACTGGCTGATTGGCAAAGCGAAAAGCACGGATATCGATAACAGGACTGGCGGTCACCATGAGCCGTATCGTCCCACGCTGGGCATCTATGGACGTTGTATCAGAGTGCCTAAAGTGCAGTACTTCAGGAGAGACCCCCTTTGTGGTCCTTACGCAGAGCATTTTAGCGAGATAGCGAGTGGTTTCTGGCAGGCCACGGCTATATTCCTTGCCGTGGGGATATCCATCCTCTGTATCGTAGCTTTTGTCTCGGTCTTTACAATGTGCGTACAGAGCGTCATGAAAAAAAGTATATTCAATGTGAGCGGGCTGCTACAAGGAATAGCAGGTACGTGATCAAGAGTGTAATGTATATTTTATGTGCCATGAGTCTGTGGTCTCCATCCTGTAATACCTGGAAAAAACACCCAATTACATTTATTTTATATTTTTTTACTCTGAGTAATTTGTTTCCATAAGGGCTCGTTAACATGACCATATGAATAAGTCCGCATCCCTTCCGCAAAACTGAATGGATGCGGACCCATTCATTTCAATGGGGCCGCAAAAGATGAGGACAGCACACTGCTCCATGGCCCCGAAAAAAGATAGACCATGTCCTCTTGTCAGTTTTGCGGACAAAAATAGGCATTTCTATAATGGGCTGCCCGTTCCGTGTATCGCGGAACATACACAGGCGGAATCCGTGTTTTGCGGGTCTGCAATTTGCAGACTGCAAAACACGGCGCCCTTAGGATGAGGAGGAGTTACCATGCTGCAGAAGAAATGCCAAGTACTTGGGATGCAAATGATCGTCAATTCTCAAATTTCAAAATCCACTTTAAATCGCTTGGAACATTTTTAATCGTTTCATTTTTACTCCATTTACTACAAATCCCAGCATGTGAAACTACAACACCCAGTGTGCCATAAAAGTGAAACGGCTCCGTTACATCTAGATTAGAAGTCTCCAACCCATGGCTCCAAAGTTGTCATTTGACACCTTTTTCCAGTGGATTTTTCTCCATTTTTCACATAACCTTTTTTCATTTTTGTTTCTTTTCCAAATATTAATTTTTTGGCTTGATCGGGTTTGACAGGTGAAAATATACTGACCGCAGCTTTTTTGTCTGGCAGAATGCCGTCATTTATGCCAAATAGCTGATGGTCCCCCTTTATAGAGAATGGGATTCGGCAGACCCCGGTGGTGTCTGACTGTGCCGGATACGGCAATTCTGGTTCTCTGTTTCTCTGGTGGAAGAGCCTACCAGAAAATATAAAATATGACAAAAGGCCACAAATTCTCACACCTGAATTAGGGCTCATTCACACGTATTTTTTTTTCATGTCCGTTTTTTTTTTTTTTTCTCGGAGCGCATGCGGAACCGTTCATTTGAGTGGGTCTGCAAAAAAAAAACAAAAAACGTAAGTTACTCCATGTGCATTCCATGACTGTTTGTCCGTTCTGCAAAAAAATAGAACATGTCCTATTATTGTCTGCATTACGGACAAGGATAGGACTGTTCTATTAGGGGCCAGCTGTTCCGTTCTGCGAAATACAGAATGCACACGGACGTCATCCGTATTTTTTGCAGATTCGTGTTTTGCAGACCACAAAATACATACAATCGTGTGCATTAGCCCTTAACCCTATGCCTACCTTTTGGACAGTTTCACACAACCGTGTTCCGGAAGTGCTATCCATCCACACAGCAAGAAATACAGATGGTCGGAACATGGATGTGTGAATCGGGCATTAGACAATCCCTTAAAGCAAGCAAATAAGCAGTGAAAGTGCCTGATCCTTTAGAAGACCATTGGGGAGATTTATGAAACTGTCTAAAAGAATAACTGTCTTTGTTGCCCTTGGCAACCGGTCACAGATCCACTTCCATTTCCCATAGTGCTTTTGAAAAATGAAAGCTGTGATTGGTTGCTATGTAATCTGTGTTTCTGCTGTCCTCGCCGTACATTATATTTGCCCCTCCACAGCACATTTTACAGTATCGTTACCTGCTTGGAGGTAAAGGTTACTTTCTATGAGCTGGATTATTACCTGCTGTACCTCAAAGGTCACCTTGGTTATTGCATGGCAACGGTTGCTACGTGTCAGGAACTTGTCAATATTTGCAGCCGGTAATCTCCTGTCAGGTTACTTCCAGCGTGACTGTAATGGGTGACTCACGGCAGGTTTACTCCATGTTTCCCAACATGTGGCTCTCCAGCTGTTGTAAAACTATAACTCCAGTCATACCATGACCAGACTTGATGGAGGTTGTAGTTGTGGAACAGCTGGACAGCAGAAAATAGGTTGCATTAAATATATATGTAAGGTCAGGGAAACATGGCTTTTTTTACACGATATGTGAAGCTTTATTGCTACACCCTCATGTCAGACATTTTCCTTTAGCATCTATTTATCTATCTGTCATATACATGTCTCTTATCTTTCTAATTATCTATCTGTCTCATATTTGTCTATCATTCTATCATAGCTTTTTTTTTTTTTTTCAATCTGCTTTCTTAATAGTTTGTATGACCTGAACTGAGTAACTGATAAGTAATCACAGCAGCGCAGAGTGTTTTTTATCAGGAACAAGTCTCTATTAAAAGGAGTCTAATATGGCCACGCTCTTGTCTTTATAAAGTGTGAAGACAAACATGACTGGTACAGAGGACTGTTTGATCTGCAGACAGGTGCCACCGGGGCTGAAGGAAGCCAGAGGACAAGGAGGAAATGAGATTTGGTCGGGGCTGGAGCTGTTGACAGACATGTTTTAAACAATAGCAGTTTAGCTCTATGTTAGCTGCGTGCCTATGGAAATCCATATCACCTCCTACACCGCCTACCCCATGGCACAGCCTAATGAGATTAAATCCACAGAGGAGCAGGATCTGGCATCATCTAGCTGTGAAGAGACATAGAACAGGCAGCTGCTTTGTCTTCCAACTCATTTTTTTCTCCGTCTAGTAACATAATTGGAGAGACATCTGCGGTTTATGCTGCTCACATGTTGTTGACACCAGATCCTCCGCCATTTTACAGGTTATCGGTGGCTAAATTGTACTTCAGTTTTGCACTCTCTTAAAGGGTATATTTATGGCATCTCCACATCAGGCACCTGCATATGTCTCCAGAATAGGTATCCCGACTGGTAAGGTGGCCACTGTGAAAGAAGAGGTGGTTGTGCATGCTCAGCTCTCTGCATTCACTAATATGGGATTCCTGAAAATAGCTGAGCATGCAGCCTTGTTGTAACACCCCCATTCCCAAGTTTGTGGCCCTGATAGTCCTATCCTCAATTACCTGACTCCATCGCTGCGTTGCCAGGGGGACAACTAACATGAGTCTTCACTCCAGGGCAAATGGTGTTGTTTCCTCCGATGCTGTCTGATCACTGCGGGCAGTATCCAAGTCATAAGCTTAACCCTCACATTGGGGTTAGGAGTCTCAACATGGCAGACCTTGGGGCCTTAAGAAGATCCCTGGCTTCCTTGTCAACCACTCTATTGCCTCGTTGAGGGGGGGGGGGACACATATTAGAGAGCAGAAACAGCTCCAACCCTCTCTCTAACTGTAAAGATCCTGCAGTCACTATTAACCGCAGAATCTGAGCAGCTAGGATCAGATATCACCGATCTCACTCGCTGCAGGTGGGAGTCAACTGTATAACACAGCCAGCACCCTCTATGTATAGAGCGGTCTCGGCTTGTGAGCCCACTCCTCGCACTCATGAAACATATAGTTACATTCACATGCATAAAGGGGTTGAGAATTTCTACTCTTAAAGGTGTTTTCTCCTCCAATAACATGGAAGTTTATCTGACAGTGGTGGATGGTCCACTTGACGTTGGTTTACAGTGGTAGGCTGCTATAGCTGTGGAGGTGCCTCAGCATTTTGTCCTATATAAGGGGGAATAGGGAGAATTAATTCCTTCATCAAATGGGGTTGTTTTGGCAGAAAGTCTATGGAAAGTTCTGAATGAGACGTTTAAAGGGCATCTGTCAGCAGATTTGTACCTATGACACTGGCTGACCTGTTGCATGTGCACTTGGCAGCTGAAGGAATCTGTGTTGGTCCCATGTTCATATGTGTCCTCATTGCTGAGAAAAATGAAGTTTTAATATATGCAAATGAGCCTCTAGGAGCAACCGCGGTGTCGCTGTTACACCTAGCGGTTGGGATGCTCAACCTGCAGCCCTCCAGCTGTTGTAAAACTACAACTCCCACCATGCTCTGCTGTAGGCTGATAGCTGTAGGCTCTCCCGGCATTCTGGGAGTTGTAGTTTTGCAACAGCTGGAAGGCCGCAGGTTGGGTATCCCTGACCTAGAGGATCTGCTGTCTCTGCAACTGGCCGCACTTTGATAGGACCAGGTGTGATCACATTTTAACTGCCTGCCCCTGGTCAATCAGAGAGCAGAGGGCGTGTTAGTTGCAGAAAGAGCAGAGACTCTAGGTGTAATGGCAACGCCCCCGTTGCTCCTAGAGGCTAATTTGCATATATTAAAACTTTATACCTTTTAAATTTTTCTCAGTAATGTGGGCACATATGAACATAGATGCCTTCAGCTGCCAAGCTCATATGTAACAGGTCAGCCAGTTTCAAATCTGCTGAAGGATGCCCTTTAAACTCCTTCAGCTATTATATAGGACACTGACGACGTACGTAGGTGTAATAAATCGTATGTATTGTGTGTGTCTGTGCAGATTTACATTTAAACAATTCCATATTGAAGAGTGGCTGCTATCAAATTACTATCAGGACTGTTGTGAAACTGACAATGAATGAAATGAAGGTTAATTAGCTTTTACTGGAGAGAGGGGGAAGTCATGGGGCCACTGATTTGTAACTGGATCACACAATGCCACCGTCAGGGGCCTGGCAGCCGCCCTCCTATTTATCTAGGTTTCTCTCCCTGAGTAAACACAGCTGAGAGCGGAGATCTCCCATGTGCGAGGCTCAGAAGTGTTTTCATCCAGGCCATTGTGAGACTCTTTGTGGGATTTTCTAAGCACTTCACATTCAGGTCTCCAGTCTTTTTTTTTTTTTTTTTTTGTCCACATTTCACTTTATGGAAACAGTTTGCTCTTTGTGTTCCTGTGATCCAACAGAAACAGAGTCTGGAAGGTTTAACATTTTACTGATTTATGTCGTTTTGGACGTTGTGAGGATCAGCAGTGCCCGGTGGAAGCCTCTGGTTTGTGCCGTTAGACCTGCCAGTTGGTCATTCTTTTAATTAATTCTATGAATTGTCTCCCTTGTTCTCCTCCTCGGCAGCTGTCTCAGATCAGAGTGGGGGGGTCAGATTTTGGCATCTACAAATGCCTGCCACTGGTCCTCTATGTGGTGAAGTTATGGTCCTTTTACTTTGGACTATTCTTCAGGCAGTTCTCAGGGAAGAACCATGGTATAGGTTCATCAAAACTGGTGTCAAGAAGGACTGGCCAAGGGTAGACTCACAGGGATCTGCTGCCCAGAAAAAATGAATCTGTATGGGGCTGAGCGACGGCTGTAGCCATCACTTGTTCCCATACAGAGGAGGTGATTGCTGCATATAAATCCAACCATCACCTCTGCTAATGAGAAAGCAATTATTGGGAACAGTTGGGGAGAGATTTATCAAACTGGCGTATAGGAAAACTGGCAAACCGGATTTCACCTTTCATTCTCACATCTCCGTTTCGTTTTCCATTCTACTGATCCATCAGAAGAAGAAAAAACAGAATAGAAAACAGATGCTTTATTTTGACCATCAGTTATGCTCATTTTGCATCCGTTTAGCCATTTTCATCTGAGATCCGCTAGTTTAAATGGAAGAAATAGTCTAAAATAACCGATCTCAGATGAAAATGGTTAAAACGGATGCATAATAAGCATAACAGGTGCTCAAAAGAAAACATTTTTTCATTTATTTTTGTATTTTGACAGATCAGGAAAACAGAAAACAAAGTGGTGATGTGCGAATGAAAGGTGAAATCTAGCAGTTTTCCTATATGCCAGTTTGATAACGCTCCTTGAACGGTTCCCAATAATTGCCTTCTCATTAACAGAGGTGATGGTTGGATTTACATGCAGCAATCACCTCCTCTGTATGGGTAGAAGTGATGACTACAGCCGTCACTCAGCCCCATACAGGTTGATTTTTCTGGGCGGGAGATCCCGGTTTACACAGGACAATCTGCTGGCCAGAAACTATAGTTTTTTACGCCTTCACCCGGTGAACTAACATCTGTACCGAGTGATTGGTGGCACCTTTACACAGGGCAGTAGTCAGGAGTAGTGTGAGTGAAGCAAGCTTAGGATCTTAGCTCTGAAGTTGCTTCGCTCAAAATTTTGTCTCCATGCAGTGTAAAAATGTATGGCCTCCGACGAGGCGAAGTCATTTATTCCTGAACTGAGTGTTTGTTCTTTAAACTGAAAAACCATTTTAAAACTTTGATCCGAACTCTGCTTCAGTTCTGACTGGTACCTCCGAGTTCAGATCCAAGTTTTAAAATGGTTTTTCAATGTAAAAATCAAATACTGAAGTTAATCAACGAAGTCTCGCGACTTCGCCTCTTCGGAGGCCGTACATTTCAACGTCATATGGAGAAGAGTCTCCATACAGCATTAAACCGAAGTTTTGAGCGAAGGGACTTCGGATCTAGGATCCCAAGCTCACTTACTCAGGAACAAGCATTCATACAAAATGACCCCTTACACCTTTAAGTGACATTTTCATCAGAAAGGGGGAATTTTTTTTTTTAACTCAATACTCATTTAAAACTTTTTTTTAAGAATTTTTGGCTGTTTTCCTTTATTTCGGCAGTACCATACCATTGAAAATTACTAAAAATAGTGTCTTCCTGTAGCAGTCAGGAGGACACTACTCCTATACAGATAGGGAACCCATTGTCAGTTTACTGCTGCTGTGGGGGGAAGATGTCATCTGTTAGTGTAGTACAGGGGTCAGCAACCTTTGGCACTCCATGTGTTGTGAAACTACATCTCCCATCATGCTCACTTGCTTGGCTGTTGTCTAAACTCCCACAGAAGTGAAAGGGGCATGCTGGGAGTTGTAGTTCCACAGCAGCTGGACTGCTGAAGGTTGCTGAATGCTTTTGTAGTAGATTGGAGCTGTCATACTTGTTTAATGTCAGTGTAATGTGAGATGCTCTAATTAAGTCACTCGCCCCCTTCCCTCTCTGGTCACATGCGCTAGTTCCCCTGTCAGGCCCCATTGTAAATGAATGGAGGATTCTGTCCATCAGCCGCCATGTTCCCAGCGCCGGCACGCGGATCAGGAGATCTGCGTGTAATCTTGGATTATTCATATTAAGCTATAATAATATAATGCTTATTACTAGCTGCATGCATGTTAGGCTAATTTCACACTAGCGTTTTATAATTCCGGTATTGAGTTCCGTCATAGGGGCTCAATACCGGAATAAAACGCTTCAGTTTTGTCCCCATTCATTGTCAATGGGGACAAAACTGAACTGAAGACAACGGAATGCTCCTAAAAGCATTCCATTCCGTCTTCAGACCGGAGAGCAAACCGCAGCATCCGGTCCAGGCATCCGCACCAAGACGGATCCGTCATGACCCCCTATAAAAGTCAATGGGGACGGATCCGTTTGGTGTGACACAATGGTGAACGGATCCATCCTCCATTGACTTTCAATGGAGTTCGTGACGGATCCGTCACCTGCACACATACAGACATACACATAAACATACACAGACATATACACATACATACTTACATGCTCCCAGCAGGTCTCCACAGCGCAGGAGGAGCAGGACGGCGCGCACATAGGACGATTCCACCTGGCGATTCCAGAGGGCGCTGTGGGGAATCGGCCGTCCTGCTCCTCCTGCGCTGTGGAGACCTGCCGGGAGCATGTAAGTATGTGTATGTGTCTGTGTGTATGTACTGTGTGACATGTGTGGGGCCGGAGCACGGTTCCGGCCCCACACATGTCCCTGCGGCAGCACAGATCCGGCGGCACCCTTCACCTGCCGGATCCGTGCTGCCGCTAGTGTGAAAGAGGCCTTACTAGCACATGTGCAGCTAGTAATATAAACTGGCCATCCCCTTTAAATCCTATCTGAGGATGTGTTCTCTAAAGAATTTTTCTTGATAACCAGTTGTGTACCGATTTTATCTTTACTGAAAGCCAAATGAGTGTATTGTGTTGAGCATTAGGCCGGCCATATACTTTAAGATAGCTGCTCCTTCCACAGACAGCTATACCTCCTGACCCTCTGAACCCCCCCCCCCCATTTACATGTATGACCAGCTTAAGAGAGGACAATTATCTATTTTTAAGCTGGCCATACCCTTAAAACTAATGTTGATTTTGGCAGGATAAAGCTAGTTTCACACTAGCGTTACCTTTTTCCGGTATTGAGTTCCGTCATAGGGGCTCAATACCAGAAAAAAAAAAACTCTTCAGTTTTGCCCCCATTCATTGTCAATGAATGGGGGCAAAATGGGGGCAAAACTGAATGCATGCTGCGGTTTGCTCTCCGTCCTGGGGATCCGCACCAAGACGGATCCGGAATGACCCCCAATGCAAGTCAATGGGGACAGATCCAACAATAACGGATCCAACAATAACGCTGCTGTGAAAGTAGCCTAAGGCTACTTTCACACTAGCGTTTCTCTTTTCTGGTGTTGAGATCTGGCAGAGGATCTCAATACCGGATAAAACGCTTCCATTTTGTCCCCATACATCGCCAATGAGGACAAAAATGAACAGAACGGAGTGCTCCAAAATGCATTCCATTCCATTTGGTTACGTTCTCATATCGGAGAGCAGCACGCTGCGGTTTTCTTTCCGTAATGGGATGCGGAGCAAGATGGATCCAACATGACCCACAATGCAAGTCAATGGGGACAGATCTGTTTTCTCGGACACAATCTGGCACAATATGGCTATTTTAGAGATAATACAACCGGATCCGTTCATAACAGATGCAGATTATCAGTAACGGAAGCGTTTTTGCTGATCCATGATAGATCAGGCAGAAAGTAGCCTTAGACGACCATGATGGTTTCCCGAGTTTCATATGTTGGGGGAAATAAGAATTGGGCTGGTTAGTTTCAGCATGCCTAATCACTTTGTTCTCTTGGATAAGCAGTCTGGCAGTAGCTCACTACCCCTTTATGTGTATTGAGGGGTCGGCAAAACTATCAAGCTTGCCATACGTATAAAGGCCCTTATACACATTCTATAGCTGACAGCTGTCTCTGCAGGTTTCTCTGTACACGTTCGGTTTGGCCCACACACGTTAGAGTGTTGGCCGAACCTGCCGTTCTCAGCAGATTTGGCTGACAATAGACCAATGTGTATGAGGGCCTTTAGATTGGTGTCTGCCGAATTAATGACCTTACACAATAATGGGTAGCGTTCCAGTAATTGCAATTACAGCACTCCTGGGCGAGTGGTCAGGAAAGTCCAAAGTGGATAGATCCCCAATCGCTGCCCGTCTTTTACCTGTTAACCCTTGTATTAGATTGTAGGCAGACTTGTAGGCCTTTTTGCAGCGGGCTCAGCTACTCCTAGCTTTATACAGCCAGTTTTATGCTGTGGTTTTACTTAGCAAGTTATACTTTTACACACAGCATTTCCTGTTACTTAAATTGCTCCAGCACGCTCACAGCAATGCTTATCTGGACATTACAGTGGGTCCTGCCAACAGTTTGATATCTATAAGTTTTAGACTGTAGAGAAGATTGTCAGGGAAAAATGTCTTTGTGAGACCTAATAACCTTGGCATATTATAGAATATAGACTTTTTTTCCCTCCTTTTTGGATTATAATGCTGGATCAGTGTAGGTAATTGGCAACAGATGTTTGCATTATGTGTGCTACAATATAAGAAATTTGAAGTGAAAGTATTGTCCGAAAATTGCCTTTAAGTCAACTTAACGGTAAGTATGTATGTGTGTGTATGTATATGTGTGTATATATATATATATATATATATATATATATATATATATATATATATATAATTTTTTTTTTTTTTTTAATTTCTTGAAATCTTGCAGTATTCACAAATGCACAATGGCTGATTTTTTTTAATGGCCACAAAGCCTGATAACAGCCACACCTTCTGTTTTGTAGAAATCACTTCATCCCCTTTATTATATGAGGACACCATTGACAATAGAAGATGACAGCTCACCTCCTCCCCTTCCCTGCACAGTGACCTTTGCACAGGCCACAGAGCATGCCCACAACACTCTCCTATAAAAGTCTGAGTCCTTTCCAGACCATAGGCTCTAATGCAGGTCTCTGAAGTGCTGTAAGATGACCCCATAATCATGAATGGAAAGCAGAATAATAGAATACACAACAAGAAAATCAAAACAGATTTGAAATAAGTATACGATTCGTAAAAAATTAAAAAAATAATCAGGTGATACATTCAGTTTGAGAACTGTAACGTGTAGTGTGTACATCTTAGTACATTAGGAGTACTTTAGCGTGCAGTTCCATAGTCTGTAGTCATTTTGGCCTAACCACAATCATGGCGTTTTTCTGTCGGAAAGAATATAGCTGGTAATCAATCAGGTATGACGTGAGCTAATTTCCTAATTCTGGGAACGGCTGCTTGGTTTCCCAGATTTTGAAGAACTCCTGGAGAATATCCGACCTCTGGGCACAGAAGAAATCATGAATGTGTCAGTTGCAGGATCTAACTTGCATTCTGACACATCTCATAAAGCTTTCACAAATGTATCGGTGACGTACGCACAGAATAAACTGAATAATTGTGAAAGAGCCAGCGTTCTTCCTGGTCTACGTTATTGTGGTTAGGAATAAGAACTCCGGTTGCCAGCAACATAATCAGGTCGTCATTTTCTATGTATTTGCTCCAGCTGGCCGATTTATGACAATGTTTCAAAGGGAAAATGGTTTATTGTTTAAATGATGTTTTATGTTTTTTATTCTATTTTCCTTGTCACTGTGTGTAAAAATAACCCTGAAAACTTGCCGTTTTCACACTGAACCTAATGACTGACACTTCCTGCTCTGTAGAGATCACTTATTGGGCTTGTTTCACGTACGAGTGTAACAAATCCGACAGACTGTTCCAGTCGGAAACAGCCTGTCTGATCTGTCCCTGCCGGGCGAAACCACGCGCTGCCGGAACTCCGTCCGACCCTTTTCACTATAATTGGGGCCTGCGGAGATCGGGCTGCAACCCAGCAAATATGCCAAGGAGCAGCCGGACAAATACTGTTGTGCCCGTCCGTAATGGATCTGCTCCTGGCCAGAACAGCCTGCGGGATCTGTTTCATGCGTATGTAAAACATGCCTCAGCAGTCATCTCATTATCACAGAAAGGATTTACAAAAACACATTAACACTGCTGTATAGATAACACAGGATCACACCATTCACAGATGGTAATGGTCTCAATTCACCTCCCCTTCCTCCCTGCACAGTGATCTCTGCACAGGTTACAGAGTCATTTTTATTTTTTGTGGCCCATATGTGGAACCATTCACTCCAATGGGAACGGAAATGACTCTGTGTGCATTCCGTTTCCGTATGTCTGCATGGCCGTTCCACAAAAAAGCTAGAACATGTCCTAGTCTTGTCCATTTTGCGGACAAGGATAGGCATTGTTTCTGTGGATCCACAAAAAAACGTATGCAATACAGATCCGTATTTTATTTGCAGATCCGTGTTTTACGGACCACAAAATACATGCAGTCGTGTGTATGAGCCCTTATGCAGGAGTACTATTTCTCCTCGTGGAGAGCGCCTACTAGATGTTAGGAGTCTTATAAGAGACAATGCTATGAAAAAGCTATGCAAATTACCTCTTTCAATAAAGAAAGCAAAGCCTCAGATGCGACCAGATGTAAGGTAGTAGCAATCCTATAAGTCAATGGCCAACCTTTTGAAACAGGCCTTGAGACCTAATTTAAGATTATTGCGCCGACTAGGCGCTCTCCAAGCAGATACAGTTCTCCCCCCAAATCCCGATAAAGGCTTCTTACTCAGTTAAAGGGTTATTCCCATCTCGGACAATGGGGGCATATCGCTAGGATATGCCCCCATTGTCCTATAGGTGCGGGTCCCACCGCTGGGACCCGCACCTATATTGAGAACGGGGCCCCGAAAATCAAGGAGGACGCACCGCACATGTGCGGCCGCCCTCCATTCATTTGTATGGGGCCGGCGAAAATAGGCTATTTCCGTCGGCTCTATACAAATGAATGGGAGCTGGGCCGCGCATGCTTGGTGCGCTCCCATTCATTTCTATGGAGCCAATGGAAATAGCTGAGCCGGTGCTCGGCTATTTTCGGCGGCCCCATACAAATGAATGGAGGGTGGCCGCGCATGCGCGGTGCGCCCTCCTTGACTTTCGGGGCCCTGTACTCGATATAGGTGCAGGTCCCAGCGGTGGGACCCGCACCTATAGGACAATGGGGGCATATCCTAGCAATATGACCCCATTGTCCGAGATGGGAATAACCCTTTAAGCCAGTTCTCCCTGTTCTGCACTGATGAGAGGCAAACACCCTGAAACTTCTGTCTGCAGATGAGATACTGGCTTGGCTACAATCCTAAATTATGTCTCAAGACCTGTTTAAAAGGTCAAACATTGACTTATTATACACATGTATTACATTTGGTGCCATTAGAGGCACATATTTTTCTTCTTTTTGGAAGTAGGGCTAATTTGCATAGGATCCTGCAGAAAATGCTGGAGACAGTCAAACATTCGGGACCACAAAATTTCATGATTACTTTAGTTTCTCGGTTTCGTGTCCCCCTAAGGCACAGGCGCACGCTAATACTACGTTGCAGGTGTTTTTTTAGAATATGTGCGCCCTGTGTTATGTGAAGCAGAAGAGCGAGGGTTACTCATGATGACTCTGCTTCCACACTTGGTCTGCAGATACTCCTGGTAACTTTATTTGCCACAGGACAAACCACATGAAGGCAGACCTGCACATAGCTTGTGGTTTCTCTCTTATCTCCTGGGGATTTTTACAAGTGCCTGTAGTATAAATGTTCCTTTTGCTGTGACGGTTCAGTTATCGGGAGTTTTTATTTTGGCTCGCGGCGCTTTGTTGCCTGTTGAGAACTTGCTCAATGTAAATCTGACTATAAAGAATAGCGCTGGCCGTGGCATTTCTGTTCTGCTGGATAAACATCCCTTCATGTGCCTGTTAAAGTAAGTTCTGACCTACAGTGATAAGCACGGGTTTCTGGGCATGCAAAAGGAATGTGAACTATCACAGGGTCAGAAGCAGTGGTTTCTCGCTGACCTTTTGGCCTCTTAAAGGACTTCTATACTTTATTTTTTGTAAATAAAGGGGACTTCAATGCAAAGAAAAAAAACAACAAAAACTGTTCTCACGGGCTGCACATGCTGCAACAAAAAAAAAAATCTGAATTTACGCTCACCATTCACTGTTACGGCCTTTAACTATATGAGCACATATAAAGCCAAGTATTCATTGAGGCATTGCTACACCCCCCCATGCTGACCCACACAGGCTGTATGTATGTATGGGGACTGTAAGCGCAGGGGGGCACACCAATGAGGCCAGGTGAGGCGATTACCTCAGGCGGCAAGACCTAGAGACAAGTGGGGGCAGTGGCAGGGCTGTGGGAATATCTCTTTATATTCAACTGTATCACAGTATGCCTTAAAGGGGTTTTTCGGGATTTAACTACTGATGACCTATCCTCAGGATAGGTCATCAGTATCTGACCGGTGGGGGTCAGACACCCGGGACCCCCACCAATCAGCTGTTTGAGAAGGTATCAGCGCTCTTGTGAGTGTCGGTACCTTCTCTCAGCTCCCCTAGCACAGTGCCGTACATTGTACAGCGGCTATGCTTGGTATCGCGCTCAGCCCCATTCACTTGAATGAGGCTGAGCTGCTTCTAGGCCACGTGACCAATGAAAGTGACGTCGCTGGCCTAGGAAAAGCGGAGAGAAGGCCTCGGTGCTCACGGGAGCCAAACAGCTGATCGGCGGGGGTCCCAGGTGTCTGACCCTCACAGATCAGATACTGATAACTAGAGTTGAGCGAACGTGCTCGTAACGAGCACTGTAGTACTCAGATCCCCTGCGCTTGCATGGGCGCAGCCATCTGGCTCCGTCCTTACTGTGAGTCAATGGGGGCGGAGCCGGATGGCTGCGCCCATGCAAGCGCAGGGGATCCGAGAACTACAGTGCCGTTACCGTTACGAGCACGTTCGCTCAACTCTACTAATAACCTATCCTGAGGATAGGTAGTAGTTAAATCACGGAAAACCCCTTTAAAAATTAGGGCTGGAGGGAAGGGGTAGGTTAAGAATTTAGCATGTGAAAGGAGGGGGGGGGGCTGTTTCAATTTTTGTTTCAGGCAGCAGAAAGGCTAGGTGCGCCATATTTTCTATCCATATGTCATAAGCTGCAGGACTGGGATACTACAGAGCAATCATCTCCAATCTGTGGCTGTCCACCTGTTGCAAAACTACAACTCCCATCATGCCCTGATAGCAGAGTTGCTGTAGCTCTTGAAAATAACCCTTCCCATATGTTCTATCAGGCCATGTGGACATCATAGATGGGCTCCCAGGGTCAGGACCCCCCTATTAGTTAGCTCATGTGATACCATGTAAAACATTTTGGCTCACCTATATGGACAATGAGGGTTGTCTTGATGAGACAAGCCCTTTCAGTGCCACTCCAGGCTCCAGTTAGATTGGTCTTTTATAGACACCAATTAAAAAGAGACCCAAAGCAAATATTTAGGCCCACTGGCTAACTGTAGCTCCAATACAGTATAAAAAGGATACACTGCCAGCCATATAAGAGTAAAGTATGGGATATAACATCGGGATCAATCAATAATCACAGTAATATTCTATCAGGTCCTATATACAAATATCCCCTTTGACTTTAGGAGAAGTCAGGGCCAGGTGTGATCATGTTTTCACTGCCTGGTCAATCAAAATGCAGAGGACGCGGCTGTTGCAGAAAGAGCAGAGCCTCTCGGTGTAATGGCGACGCCCCTGTTGCTCCTAGAGGCTCATTTGCATATATTAAAACATCATGTTTCTCAGCAATGCGGGCACATATGAACATGGGACCAACACAGATGTCTTCAGCTGTCAAGACCACATATAACAGGTCAGCCAGTATCATGGGTAGAAATCTGCCGACAGATGCCCTTTAAGTCAAGAGTTGGGCCCCACAAACTGATATTGATGGCCTATCCTAATTAGTATCACAGTCCTGAAATTCATTTTTTCTGAACCCTGGGAACACCCGATCAGTGTGGGCTGTACTCCTTTTAGGCCTGTGTCTGCTGTCACTGTGCTGCTGTGTGTGTGGCCCATGTCCCGCTGGCTTATCCTACTGTTAGGATGCCTGTTAAACCCTTACAGCAAACTTTGTGCGTTCCCTTTGTGTGCGATCAGTTTACACAGAACTGTATGATTTCACCTCGCCGAGCAAGTTTATTAATGCCACATGAGTAATGCAATTATCTTTTGTTTGTCTAGGTGTATTTTTATGGTGTTAGCTGATCTAAACCATGGCCACCCACCAATGCAATCAGGTTTCCCAAGCTATAGGGTCTAGGCTTTACTTCAGTTAATCTCTCTATTTGTTTTGCAGCATGTCCATAAGGGGTTCGTGTTATAACATATGGGGAGATCCCAACGGAAAAGACTTGTCTTTTGAACTTTTGGTTGTTTAGGAAGTTTGCTATTTATTCAGATTTAGGAATTATTGCTACGCTGATGAGTCCACGTTCCCTGTCCCTATAACACAGAGATCAGCAACCTTCGGCACTCCAGCTGCTGTGAAACTACATCTCCCAGCATGCAAACATGCTCAGCTGCGCCTCTAACTCGCATAGAAGTGAATGAAGCATTTTGGGAGTTGTAGTTTCTGAAAAGCTGTAGTGCCGGAGATCTTGCTGATCCCTGCCATAACATGCTATCATGTCTGAGAGAGGATTGCTCTTCTCTGATGTTTCCATGCCGGCCATCTATCCGTTCCCTTGTGCTCTTGAGCATTGATTTGGCCTGGGTATTTTCTGCTAGCAGTCGCCCAAGCAGCGTAGACACTTACTGGGTGATTTGTCATGGTCTGAGTATACGTCTTCTGCCGCAGTTTCTTGGCAAAGGTCTTGGCATGTCTTACATGTGAGTTTTCGAAAAACTTGCACCCTAGGCTTTGCAAAGTGTGAAATCTACTACATCTCTGCAAAAGAATGAGCATGCTCTGAATTTGAAAATGCACATTAGGCTACTTTCACACTAGCGTTTTTAAATTCCGGTATTGAGTTCCGTCATAGGGGCTCAATACCGGAAAAAAACGCTTCAGTTTTGTCCCCATTCATTGTCAATGGGGACAAAACTGAACTGAAGACAACGGAATGCTCCTGAAAGCATGCTGCGGTTTGCTCTCCGGTCCAGGCATCCGCACCAAGACGGATCCGGAATGACCCCCAATGCAAGTCAATGGGGACGGATCCGTTTGGTGTGACACACCAGTAATCCGGATCTGTCCTCCATTGACTTGCAATGGGGGGTCATTCCGGATCCGGCTACACATATACATACATACATACATACATACATACATACATACATACTCACACATACACAAACACATACATACTCACATACTCCAAGAAGGGACGCCGTCAGCATGTCTTCACGCGCCTCCTGCGCGCAGCTATGACGTTTCCCCACTGCGCCCAGCAGGGGGCGCTGTGGGGAATCGTCATCACTGCGCGCAGGAGGCGCGTGAAGACGTGCTGCCGGCGTCCCTGCCTGGAGTATGTAAGTATGTGTGTGTATGTGTGTATGTATGTATGTTCTCTGTGTCTGTGTCAACATGTGTGGGGCCGGAGCGCTGCTCCGGCTCCACACATGTATCAGCGGCAGTACGGATCCGTCGGCACCCTTTAGGTGCCGGATCCGTGCTGCCGCTAGTGTGAAAGTAGCCTTATCCTCTCATTTCCATTTTTTCCCCACTGTGCATGGATAGGGTTTTAATCAAAAATTCTGCTGCATCTGAACACGGCCTCTGGCGTTGTATAGGAGTATCACAACATACAAGAGACCAAGAGAATGGGTCTGTCTAGAGATCCTCCCACTCTCATAAGCCCCATTCACACTTAGAGTGGAATCCAGGCATGTTCTGGAGTTTACCCAGAGGGGTAGACTTCTATTATGATGGAATGCCTGTTATAGGCTTCCGTGGTGCATGCTGTCATAGAATTCCGTTATGGTCCATGGTAGCAAATTCTCCAATAACCCGAACCTTAGACGCCGAACTTAAAGGGTTTCCGTCACCAGTTTTTTCGGTATGAATCAGGCTGACATTAGAGATGTGCTAATGTCACCTGATTCCAAATATATATCTGTTTTATTTACTGGTGCCCCCATTTTTATATAAAATAAACTTTTATTTTATGCTAATAAGGCCTCTAGGTGCAAGGGGCGTTACCCCTGCTCTTAGAGGCTCTGTTGATTGACAGGCCCAGGCAGAGAAGAAACACTCCATTCACCATAGCTTGCAAGGACCTTCAATGATGTCATGACCATGTGATCAGTCACATGGTTATGATCACACAAACAGCCTGTCTCCTCCTAAACCATGTGACTGATCACATGGTCATGACATCATTGAAAGTCCTTGCAAGATATGGTGAATGGAGTGTTTCTTCTCTGCCTGGTCCTGTCAATCAACAGAGCCTCTAGGAGCAGAGGTAACGCCCCTTGCACCTAGAGGCCTTATTAGCATAAAATAAAAGTTCATTTTATATAAAAATGGGGGCACCAGTAAATAAAACAGATATATATTTGGAATCAGGTGACATTAGCACATCTCTAATGTCAGCCTGATTCATACCAAAAAAACTGGTGACAGAAACCCTTTAAAACACAAAAACACGAACAAAAGTTCGCTCAACAACACTTTTTGCAACTTTTTAAAAATCTGGAGTGAAACTCAGTAACATAGTTTACTATGGTTAACTCCCTTTTCCACCCAAATTACAAAACTGGAGTGAGTGGTGTAAAAATGCAAAAAGCCACACAATTTTTGCGCATGTGTAAAAAGTCACAAAAGTCCTATTCTGTAACTTTTTGAAGCCTGAATTCTGGTGTGAAGGAATGATAAATCAGGGCCACTGTATATACTGCATATGTCAAACGGACATACAGCAATGATATGTGTAGCCCCTGAGTAGAGGATTGCAGCAGGCAAGTTATAACAGACCAGTAATAACTTTAATAGAACCCAAAAAGTTAGTTACCAGTAGGAAATTTGTAGGTGCATTGGCTAAGTGGTTTCAAAATTTTTCCAACCTGAAGCAGGGAGTTGCGTTCTGTGATTTAGCACTGAAGAACCACGTGTACCCCTGGCACACAATACACGCTACTTATAGATTGTATGAAACTGAGAGGGTCCGTGCTGCATTAACACTCAAATTTAGGGTTCATTTGCAGTGTTTGTTTGGTATATACATATACCATCTATGCACAAGGCCCCATCGGATTGATGTGGTGTCTTTTTGGCATCCTTGCACGAGATATACCTTGTTTTTTTTCTTTAACTGTATAGAATAGTGTAGTTTTTTTTGTTTTTATAATGGAAGCCTATGGGTGACATCTGGCACCATGTGTCCTATACAGCTGCATATACATGTACGCGTTTCTTTATGACAATATATAAAATTTTACATGTCATTATTGTTAGAATTATCACCTAGATATATAGATGGAAAACTTAATCCTGTTTAAATCCTACAGTTTAAAGCACTTGTGTAATTGTTTTTAGAGTGATGGGGAGCGTCTCCTCATAAGACACACAGCCCGATATTTGCTACATCTGCATTAAAGATGCTATAAAGAAATGTGCTGACTAGTTAAGTGCAGCAAAACCTTTCATGGAGAATAACAGGGAGGATGCTGGATAATACATGTACTCTGCGATTGCCCATTCTCTGATATATACATTTAGCTTTTTTTTCTTTAGAAGTTTTTTTTTTTTTCAGTTTTTAATACAAGGTTTGTGATATTGGAAACCTAAAGGGTTTATCCAACAAATTTAAATTTATTTTTTTTTTACTCCTCTGCTTATCTGGAGAACATTCTCCCCTTTCTGTGGGTGGGCAGAAGCTCACACTAGACAATGAAGCACCTGCATCTCCAAGGAAACCTTGAAAATCGGACATCATACAGGACATGACAATCTCTTTGTAACAAATCTAGAACAAGCCTCAATGTATCTAGAGCATACTCATACTACATTGGTGGCGTCTGATTATTGACATGTGATGTGAGGTTATACAATGTAAATGTATACACATGGAAAGATCTGTTGGTCAGTGAAAGCCTCCAACCTTTTATGATGTGGTTGTCCTTGTATTGATTATAAAACGAGATTTTGACCTGTTTCTTGGCTGCAGGTACAGATGGAAGTTCCATTTGTAAGAACCTGTTCCTGCATGAGAAACACAATGTACATGTACATACCAGTATGTCAGTATTATGTGCACCTCTGTATGGTGCCTCTGTGAGGGAAATACCTCTGTAATATGGTAAGCGATGCTGCATGGCACATAATACAGTGGTCCCTCAATATTGGTTCCAGGACGACCGTTGTAAGTTGAAACCATTGTAACTTGAGTAAGGGGTTCCAAATCCCCCCACAATGTCATCCAAGATGAAAGAAAATGAAGATTTAAGAGAAGTAAGCAGATAACTAAGTCATTAAACAAGTCCTGACATATAACAGTCAGGAAAGCTGCTAACTAGTAACTAATCCAGCTATTTTACCGGAGAAATGACCTTGATTGGTTGGATCGGAGTCTGAGACATTGTATGTTGAGTCTACTTTCATTACGATGGGTCAGAAAAGACCATTGTATGTTGAAAATACTGTATCCTGAGGCCATTGTATCTTGAGGGATCACTGTACTGGGGGCACAGAGGTAGAATTTGGGCCATAGAGGGGTAAGGACATGGCATTACGGAATCCTCCAACATTGATCCATATTTCAGGAGGTTGCATGGCTACACTGCATCCTAGTTTTTTACAGGAGCCATGACTGATTATTTAGTAACAGATTTTGATGGATCATATTATCTCATAAATAGTCCATCACACTTCCATTATTTTTACTATTTTATATTCTGGTCACCTAGGATCAGGACCCGGGTAAGTAGTCAAGAAATGATGGCTTTCTTCTCAGCATTTTCTGATATTGCACCCACAACAGCACATTGAGAGGGGTAACTGCAGCCTCCCAATTGTTCAGTGTTTATTAAAGGTCACATTTCAGAAGAGATTATTCATTATTGGAAGTGGTCCCAATGACATCTGGTCTTGTGGAGAGAATTACATTGGGGACCTGTGACTAATAAACCTCACTGACAGTGGAACAAAAGACCATTTCCACAGCTTCACTTCAATTCAGCAGAGTTGGCAAATGACCAGCCTAATGCTTCTAGGGAGCAAACTGTGCTCGGGTACTGGCACATGTACAAGCAGAGTTCAGGGGGTTACCCACACCCTGGCCGTTCTCTGCACAATTTTCTATACCTTAAAGGGGTATTCTCATCTTAGACAATGGGGGTATATCGCTAGGATATGCCCCCATTGTCTTATAGGTGCGGGTCCCACCGCTGGGACCCGCACCTATATCCAGAACGGAGCGGGGATCGCTGCGCCTGGAGGACCCCAGGTTTCCGGGGGTCCGGCCACCACCAGGCGCAGCTCCCCGCGCCGCTCATAGAAATGAATGGGAGCCGGGCCGTGCATGCGCGGTGCGCTCCCATTCATTTCTATGGAGCCGACGGAAGTAGCCGAGCCAGCGCTCGGCTACGGAATTTTCGGCGGCTCCATAGAAATGAATGGAGGGCGGCTGCGCATGCGCAGTGCGCCCTCATTCACTTCGGGGGCTCCGTTCTGGAAATAGCCGCTGGGACCCGCACCTATAAGACAATGGGGGCATGTCCTAGCGATATGCCCCCATTGTCTAAAATGAGAATAACCCTTTAAAGAGGACCTGTCACCTCTCCTGACATGCCTGTTTTATTAGCCTCATGCATTCCCCATGTAATAACAGTTCTGGAGCATCTATTCTTATGTCTCTATGTTGTGCCATTCCTTTATTATTTCTACTAGAAGTTATGAATGATTTGCTAGCAGTCTGCAGTAAGGGTACAGAGGGGAGGTAACCAGTTGGGGGGGTGTACCTGCACAGTCTGAACATGGCAGCACTGATTGGCTAGAGTCAGTCTGTGCAGATACACGCCCCCAACTGGTTACCTCCCCTCTGTACCCTTACTGCAGACTGCTAGCAAATCATTCATAACTTCTAGTAGAAATAATAAAGGAATGGCACAACATAGAGACATAAGAATAGATATTCCAGAATTGTTATTACATGGGGAATGCATGAAGCTATTAAAACAGGCATGTCAGGAGTGGTGAAAGGTCCTCTTTAATGACTCTCTGTGACAATCTGAGCATTGAATGTTACCCCTAGTTTCTGCAATGCAGCAGTAGAGTAAGAATGGACTATGTAGGGTGACAGATGCCCAATTATCAGCAGCCCATCTACTTGTGTAATCAGGGAAGTGTTGCCAATAAGGCCTCATACACAGGACCGTATCTGTTTTGCAGTCCGCAAAACATGGATATCAGTCGTGTGCATCCCGCATTTTCCCCTTCGCAGGTCCCTCACTGTTAGAAATGGCTGTTCTTTTCTTTAAAATGGACAAGAATAGAACATTTTATTTTTTTTTTTGTTCATGGAATGGACATATGGATGCTGTCCGCATCGTTTGCGGCCCCATTGAAATGAATGGGTCTATGTCAGATCTGCATATGGGGCCTAATCAACAGAACTGAATGGTGGAAGAATCGTTCCTTCCACAATCAGTTTGCTTCATTTTGTGTAATCGGGGTCGGTGCAAACAAGCGCCAGTGAATGTGTTATCTCAGTTGAGAGTATAGCAGAGTACAGCACTCGCCTATCTCTGGAACTCCCATATAAATGAATGGAGCAGCCGCACACCTGCCCGACCCGCCGCTCCATTCGTTGCAGGGGCTACTGGGCCCCCGTTCTCAAGATAGGTGGGGGTCCCAGCGTTAGAACCCCCACCAATCTAATCGTTATCTCCTATGTTGAAATCGGCGGTATGTCAATTGTTTGTGCGATTTTTGGTGGGGCTTTCACCCTTTGCAATGCAAGGGTAGATCTGCGGCAAATCCGATCAATTCCACAACAAAAATAAGCAAGTGACCTGTGGATTGAGGTGCATATTTCCTGCAGAAAAACAGAATTCCAAACAAATACTTTTTTTTTAAATTTGCGATTTTGTACAGGTTTTCCCTTACAGTATATCACCCTAACAGATGAAAAGGCCTCCTCATTTCTCCATTATACTTGTTTCCAAATGGTTCATGATTGTTTAGCATTTCTATGCTTCTTTATGCTATCTAAAGCTGGGCTCTGTGTGTTATGGTGTTTTTGCTAAGTTCTGTGGCTTTGCCGCTTTTTGACATGCGTTTTTGGTGGTTTATAATATTAAAAAATGCCTACTCCAGAAATTAGCTTAAAGACTAATTTTGAATTTTGAAAAGCGCTGCACACATGCATTTGTTGTGTCCATGCCATTTTCTGTTTTAACTCGCAGAAAGTTGTAGCAATGGTGTTTCATTGGGTTTCTTTTCCATACCCATCACTTTAGGGAAAAAAAGAACTGAAAAGTACGTATTTCACTTGTGTGAATTAAAAAAAAAAAAACCCCACAGAAAATACACCATAAAAACGCATGTGACAAGCAAAAATAGTGTGCAGTTTTATGAAAATATTTGTTTTTGCAACAAAAAAGGGCAGAGCAAAAATGTGTGTAGGAGCCGTAAAGGGGTTGTCTGGGCAATAAACATAAATTAGAGGGGGGTAGATTGGAGTTCTGCCACTGGAACCGCCACTAATCTTGTCCGAACATGCAAGGTTGTCAGTTATCTGTAAACATGCGGCACTATTTTTTTCCTAGTGTCCTTGAAAATAAAAATAGAGCTGCGTCTGTGATTTTCTTTAACGTTGTTGGAGCTTGTAAGTTTTTATGATTGTAATTAACTCAGGCAGGGAAAGTGCTTGCTGGTCACCAGGGGTGCACCACCAATGAGGCCAGGTGAGGCAGCACCAGATAGGAAAGAGGGGGGGGGTTCAACTGAAGACCCATGGGCTGAAGGGAAGGGGTTAGGTTAAGAAATTGGCATTGGGGAGGGGGGTGGCGCTGTTTCAGTTTTCGCCTCAAGGCAGCAGAAAGGCTAGGTGCACCCCTGTCTGGTCACTCTCCACAGGAGTCGGTGTGTGTATAGCAGCTAGCTTTCAGTTGCAGGGCTGGCTTGGTCTTTGGACTGGTGGGTTTCCAGCTGCCGGACTCTCCCCTGACTGTTGTAATTTATCATTAAAGGTTTAGAGCCGTGCACAAGGTCTGAAGACTATGTGCAGTATAAGGGTACATTCACACGACCGTATAATTTTATCTGCGTCCGATCCGCATCTGTTCCGCATTTTGCGGAATAGATGCGGATTCCTTCATTCCTATGGGTGAATAAAATGTGCGGACAACATTCAGTATGTTGTCCGCATCCGTATTTCCGCATTTCTGGTCCGCAAGAATATGAAGCTTGTCCTACTATTGTCCGCACAGATCGGTCCGCAGCCCCATTCAAGTCTATGGATCCGCAATTTGCGGATGACATACGGAATGGTTTCCGTATGTTATCCGTTTTTTGCGGATCCGTATAATTGAAGGCATTGACAACTATGAATTATTCTTTTTTTTTTTTTCTCTTTTTTTTTTTTTTTTTTTTTTTTAAACCTTCCGTTTTTTGCGGACCGTAAAAAACGGAAGACATGCAGAACACATTCGGAAACCATTCTTCCGCAAAATGCGGACACACGGTTCAGTTATTTGCGGACCGCAAAACGGAAAGGACTCAACACGGTCGTGTGAATGTACCCTAAAACGAGCCATTGTTTGGATCTTACATAAGTCTGGTCTCCCATCATCTTACACATTATAGCATTCATAGCTGTAGAGCAGACTAGCTTTAGGCTTTGTATATATGGTGCCAAAAAAAACCAAACCCATTGTTGTAATTTAATCTGCCTTGTGCAGCCTTTGAATTATGATAAAAATAATAATCATTTTGTGCGTGTAAGGTAACATTATATGCAGAGCTAATCCTGTGCTATATTTTCATACGTTATCAGCTGTAGGCACTACTCATTGAGGAACCCTGCCGGACTCCATTATAGTTTATCTGATCCATCAGGTGTCAGACACTGGTGACAATGTATTTAACTTGTTCTGACCCATATTCTTCAAAGTATATTTTCCTTTAAAGCGACTGTAGCTGAGCTGTAGTGGCACACACCGCTGGTGCTATTTTTGGAAGAAAGTAGCCATGTTTTTCTCATCCTATATAACCCCTTTACAGGTTCATCTATAGTCACATATGCGATATGCCTTTGATGCAGAGGTGTTTTACTGGTTATTTAGGTACAGATATACCTGTACAGGACATTTGACAGACTCTTTATTCATCTACTAAGGAACTGTTGGCTAATGATGATACCACAATGTCGGCATATGCATCGGTTGGAGTAGGTGTATAATGTAGATTTTCCTCCATATTAATTAATTGTTTCTTTGCTTTTATTTTCTAGGTCTTTTTCTTATCCTTGGCCTAATCCTATACCCTGCTGGATGGGGATCTCAGAAGGTGATCGGTTACTGTGGACATTATGCCTCCGCATACAAACTTGGGGAGTGTTCGTTGGGGTGGGCCTTCTACACGGCCATCGGAGGCACCGTCCTTACCTTCATCTGCGCCGTCTTCTCTGCACAGGCCGAAATCGCCACCTCTAGTGACAAAGTTCAGGAAGAAATAGAAGAGGGGAAGAACCTCATATGCTTGCTTTAACGAGCAAAGACTGAATGGCCATCAAACACTTTAGAGACTTCTTAAAGGGATCATCATGTTTACACGGCCCACTTCTTGCATGATTGGACGATACACGTTCATGTATTGTCATGCTCCGGCTTCTTCTTCTCCTTAGCCTGTCAAGTGGAAAGGGGCCTTCAACCAGAAGATGGGACCAGAGATGTGATTGTAGTGCTCGGCACATGGAAATGAAGTGCGAAGATTTGTGTATAATACTTGCCAATGTTCTGATCCTTCAGCTTCCGAAAAGTCACTTTAAAACTGAATTTTCTCCTTTCCATATCAGAAAGCTAACGGTGTATTTTTGGACCTTTTTTTTTCTATTTTCCAGTTTTTCTAATTTGAAGCCACTGCTTGCTGAAATCTGTGTGCCACTAATCTTTGTGATTGTAAACTGGAAAATTGTAGTTTTCTCATATGGTTCTTTATGTGGTGCAAATGAATGTTTAAATACGTATAGGATTACTTTTTTTTATTTTAGATATGGAGAGAACCACTGCATTGAATATGGCCATTTGAATTGACTTTTAAAGGGGTCTTATGTATTGAGATATTGACAGCACCCTAATGGATCACATCCTTCAGCACATTATCTCCTAGATTTAGCAAATCAGTCTTTGTGGGAGCTGGGCCACTTTAGCGCATTTTAAGAGGTTGATAGATCTTATGTATCCAGGTTGTGACCGATGCAGCACTCTCTTGGGGAGTCTAGGCTCTGTTCTCATCTGCATCTGCAGCCTCCGTTTACATTACTGTTAACAGGGAAATGACTGAAATTTTGATGGACCCCATGATAACGTGGGGTTGGTCACCATTTGGATCTGTTGTATAATAGATCTATCTTAGTCTTAGTGAATTGGTTGTAACGTGCTGCAGGGGACTCGCCCAGGTTCTGCCTCGTAGCTTCGGCCTTAAAAATGTAAACCGTTTAGACTCTAATGAATGTACTAACAATATATGTGCACACAACTCGAGATATAGAGATAGCACAGCACTGACCCATGTCAACAGCAAGTAGTGGACCCCACAAGCTATCATCACTGTAATAGAGTTACGTGGGTCATTTGCTGGGGGGGTCTTAAAAGCACACTTCGTACATTTCACTTGTGTAAGTAGGGACCAAATATTTGGTGCTTTATATTTCCTATAACTGCCCGTTATTTATACTAGGTTTTGAGGAATAATTGTAAATGGGGCCCTATTTATGACTTGTTGGTGAAAACAAAACCAGTCTTAGTGCTCAGTATCAAAGCTGCAAAATGATGGAGATCGTGGCATAGGTGGTCTCTATAGTCAGTAATAGTAGGCCTTTACATGGACCTTGATTTGTCCTTTCACACATATATAGTCTTATATGTATGTTTGGAGGTCTTGTCAGCTTAAAGTGGTTTTCTGAAACTATCCTCTGAATAGATCATCAGTATCTGGTGAGGGTCAGACAACCCTGGACCCTCGCCGATCACAGGAGCATCTTGTCTGACCCCCACCGATCAGATACTGGTGTTTATTCCAGAGGATGTTGTCCATTGTGCCATTTAGCTACTAGGTGATACATGGCAACATGTTGGTCACTGTCTTAAAGGGGCTGGGGAGTGTTGTCCTCATGAATACAGGCGAATCATACTGCTGCTGTTAAGCCTGTTTCATACTGTCGGCAGTAGTTCAGGAAGACTGTTCCAGCAGAGAACAACCTACTGCAGCTCACTGGATCCAGCATTGCTCAATGTTACTGGAATGCCCGCTGGCCCGATTGGGGCCTCCGGTCATCTGGCAGCACCAGATCCAGAGAGCTCTGGTAGGCTGTTCTCCACCAGTAGTGTGAAACACACTTACACAGTGATATTTGGAGATTGTTCGGAGATCCTGAGCCAATAGACACTACTGGTTTTACAGTTGGGAAAATCACGGAATATTTGGTGCTCCTCCTTTCTGGCATCGCTATTACAGTGTATTCAGTGTGTACGGCAGCATATTGAATAATATGTATTTGAGTCTGTTCTCATCTCAGAATAATTTCTTGAATGCTGGATCACCTACACCAATTATTTAAGCACATTGATCCTTGGAATTATTCCAGGGTGTTAAGGTGGAGGAATAAGCAAAAGGACCTGAAAAAGTCATCAGATTGCTAGTATTTAGGACAGTGATGCCCTTCTCTTTTACCATAAGAAACTGCTGAAACATTCTTCCATGCTGAGGAACATTTACTATCAGGCCCACCTCATTCCACAGACAACCTACTTCTCATACTCCCTCCTGTACAGATCTGTGACGCAACATTGGGCCAAATTTACCACAGCATGCCTTGTACTATTGGCATGATAAGAAATGGTCAACCTGAGGGCAAATGCTGGCCACCTCATGCCAAGCATCCAACATACCATCCCTTGCATTTACAGTGGACCTTTCTACCAGTGAACCTGGACTGGATCTCCAGACATGTGGAGGACAAAGAGATTTAGGATTTATTCTTCACACGTCAGTGTTTTGGTCACTGTTTTGCATCAGTGATTGTTGAACCAAAACCAGCAGCTGGACCAAAACATTGAACTTGTGCATTATACCTTGGTGGAATATCCACTGCTGGTTTTGGTCAAAGATGCCCCATTGACGAAAACACTAACTTGTGAATAAGGCCTAAAGCTTGCCTTACACATTAGTCTTTTATTGGCCTGACTCCGTGGAGAGAAGCTGCCCCAGAAGTGTCGGGTAGAGGCTTTCTCCGCTTCCCCCATAGAGTACAATTACACATCATTTGGCCGATAGTTTTTAAAAGTGTATGGGAAGCTTAAACGGTCCTTTTACATGGATGGATGTAACAGGCACTTATCGGGAATGAACTGTTTGTTCCTAATAATTCAAGAAACAGAAATAAGACCGCGCAGCTCTTGTCCTTCAGAGGCAATCACACCCGTCCATGAGCCAAGTCCAGACTGTTTGAAATAACCATACACTGGTTTCTTCCAGTATAGACCCCTATATGTGGTCAAAGAGGGAGCACCAGTGGTGAAACACCACAAACACAGGGATACGCTTATTCTTTTAATGTACTTACAAAAAGTTAAAATTCACAGGCATATCATAAAATCAGCGTTCTTCCCTCCCTCTTGCATCACCCGACCTAGGTTTCACTTTCGCTTCCTCAGGGGTTCCTAATTACCTGTTCCTCAGAAGAGATGAGAGCTACATTTACGTCACAGTGATCGCTCGTCTCCATAGAGAATCGCTGTTTCTGGGCAGCAGATCACAGTTTACTCATGTAGATTTGCTGCTCATAAACAATGATTTTTTGGTGCTGGCCAAAAGACTTGATCACCTGATGTATGGGCGTTTTCTCATTGCTGGCCAAACGCACATCCCCCGATAATTGGCTCAATCATCGGTTGGTGTAAAAGGACCTTACCATCTCTATATTGTCATGCATAAAATAATTTATCAGAATCTCATGAGGCCTACCTATCATCTACGCCCACTTATTGAGGAGATTCATGTGATGAAAGAATATCAACCTTGTTCATGTTCTCAGAAGAACTATGCAAATCCAAGCTTTGTTATAGGATCTATAACAGCAAACCTAATAATAAAAACATTGTCTACAAACTAACATATCCATCATTTAAAATCGAGGACTGCAAATGAAAGGTTACAGAACTTTACACATACCACAATCTATGTGCCAACACTTGTTTCGTGGGATGTTTTGTGGCCTTCAGTGTATTTTCTGATTCAGTATTGCTAAAAACCAAAGCACAACTTAAGAGGGTGTCTCGCACAGCATTTTTTCAGAAAAAGTTTTTCAGCATTTTTTCTGGTTTTATATGCATGTTTGGGTTTTACATTTTTTCCTCATACCACAACTTGCTCTAGGCATAGCATTTTTAACTATTTTCCCATAGACTTCTCTATAGGAAAATTGTATGTCAAAATTGTTTGACCAGAAAAGCACAAAAAAAGTTTGGGGTAAAAAAAATAATTCATATTTTTACAAGCCCAAAAAACCTCACAAGTGTGTGAAGGAAGCCTAAGACTTTATGTGCATGGCTTCTAGAGGAGAAGAGCTCCATAATAAGGCATCTGAGGGAGCATGCTACCATTTTTGTCTGCCAGGTTCATATAGAGTCTGACAGGAAAGACCTCTGTGGTGACTATTACAACTCCATGCCAGGTTCTGAATCGACAAGGCAATATGCATTACTTCTTCCATGGAGTGTCCCAGGTGGCTTCAGTTTTTAAGGGTTCTGCGTATAACATACATGCTAATATATTATGGAGCTCATTTATCTTTAGGCATCTCTAATGTGTCTTAATTTCATCATAAAACTTGGCCATGTTAAGTCTTCCAATCATCTCAAGATCAAACTAGTTCCCCATAAATTGTCCCATTTTAATGAGTCCAATGCGTGTGATCAAACAGAACGATGCCTTGTCTTTATATTGTAAATGTCTGTGGTCTGGTAAATATGTGTACACAAGCCATGTATTCTTTCGTGCCATATGGTTTCTTATTCTAACTTGTTCTTTAGCATATTTAAAAGAACATGCAAACTAAAAACTTTGGGTCTGTGTAAAGTAAAAAAAAAAGTGCAATACAATACGAAATGGTTAGTATTATGAAGTGGTGGGTTATAATGTTCACCTGTGGCCTAGGTACAGTAGGGGCCTCCAATAAATAATGCATTAGGCAGATGCCTGGGTTATCAGATGTTATATTATTGATGGTGTGATCCTATGAATGTTGATGTGCCCCACTTATACTTGCCAACATTTGTGTCAGTAAATTCGGGCCGCTGGACACGCCCACACCCCACAACGTTCTAGCCGGGACAAGCCCAATTTGCTGAATTTTACTTTAATTTGGGACAATCCCGGGAAATTCCAGACTGTTGGTAACTGTGCCCACTGTCTCGCTGCCTCCACCGTGCCTTGGCCGCAGGTTCTCTAACATTTTTAAGATGCTCAATACAAGTTTTTGTACATACTGTGTAAAAATTTATGACGTGCCACAACCAAAATGTTATGCTTTTTTGATACTGTGAGTTTGAGGTCCTTGGAAATATGCAAAATAAGACTCTTATAATAGAAAAATAATAAAAAAGTGACAAATGGAACAATTGTTGAATTATTGTATGTGATGAGTTGTGTGCTAGTTATTATATTTATGCAGTCTCAGATGATCCTGTAAGCAGGGGCGGACTGGGAACATTGTAGTTGGGTCCAAATTAATGGAAGGCAGGGCCAGCAATACCATACTGTGGCATATTATACCACCACAACAGAGCCAAATACCACAGTCCATCACAAAATACTGCCAGCAGCACAAAATACATCCCCAAAAACTTTCACTGGCTGGCCATGAGGAGGGCCCAGGTGGCCCCCTGGGCATCGGCCCACCAGGAAATTTCCCTGTAAGGTCTATGGCCAATCCGCCCCTGCCTGTAAGGCTAGCATAATGGCTGACACACCCTTACACTTTAATGGGCAAACATATGCCAAAAGGGTGTTCTTTTTGGCTAGCATTGATTAGAAACCCGCAGCTCCAACTGTACCGAAATTTGTAGTCCACTTTGAAAATTATGTAGTATATGGTGTGGCCGTGGTGCAGTGAAAAACTGTGCAGGCCTGCAAGCCGTGCTGGTGTTCAAGTAATTAAAACCTGATTGTTTTTTTCACAGTGCATAGTTAATGGATGTGTGGTTTTGGTGGTTACTCCATTAACAATGCACAGTAAAAAAGCTATTAGTTTTTAATGAGCTTCTTGAATTCTGGCATGGATTACAAGGCAGCATGGTTCTCGCTGCACTGCAGCCATTGTACAGTTGTGCCATATGGCCATACCCTCGTACTTCTGGTCATAGTGTATTTTTAACCTTCTTAACATTACATTTTACAGTCACTTTATCATGCATGCATATTCTGGACAAAGCTGTAAAACAAGAGGATCAAGCATAAGATGTTTCCTTTTTAAAGCCCAGATCCACTATTGAACATGTTTTTGATTATTGGAGTGGAATTTTTTGAAAAATTGCTGCAAAGTAAAGGGGTCGAAGATTTTGATAGTGATGGCATAGCCTCAAGTTAGGTTGTCAGTATGTGATTGGATAATCCAACCTGGCAACCCCCCCAATCAGTTGTTTTGAAGGGGCTGCGGCACTTCAGTCTCTTCCAAGGCCAGTGGCATATTTATTGGTCACATGGCCTAGGTGCAGCCTAGTCCCATTCAAATGAATGAGGCTGAGATGCAATACCAATCACAACCGCTATACAATGGACAGTACTGTACTTGGTAAGCTGTGTGGAGCGCCGCAGCATCCTCAACAAGCTTATAGGTGGGTTGCTAGATGTTAGACCCCTTTGATCTGATATTCATGATGTATCGTGTAGGTAGGCCATTAATATCCAAGTACCGGAAAACCCTTTTAACAATGGTGCATGGCCATTTTTCCATGCAGGAGGCAACTAATGAAGAGACGTTGGTAAAGATAACATAAAAAACTGTCCATTTTAATTAAAATTAAAAAAAGTTTAAAAAAAATGTTTTTGAACACTCCCCAGAATTGCATTAACAGTGGTCTTCTACACAGTGCATAGTACAGTATATAATGGTACTGAAAATCTCTGTAACAGATGGAAGAGCACCAATGCCCAAATTATGGAAAATGTTAAACCTCTATTTCTAGAAGATCCCTCTCCCCTCTGTGATACTTAAAAAAAAAAAAACAAAAAAAAAAACAAAAAACCTCCTCCAACTTGACAAAGGCCCAACCGTACTCAAGGGCAGAAACATAAACTACCTATTGCTAAACATGTTGGGTCTTTAAAGATGGTGTCCACACAGGAGCTGATGCTCAGTGGGAAAGTTTATGCACAGACTTGGGTGCCATACCATGCTCAATTGGGACCTTGGCATCTAAGCTGTCAGTTTAACTGAACTGTTTCCCTGTGATGAGATCGATTGGCCTCTGAGGCCTGCCATAGCAAAGTTGCAGGGCTTGATAGGAACTGATCTTCTCTTGGAATGCAGTGGTAAATTATTGCAGTTTGTGGGAGAAGCGATCAGATGATCACATGTTCAAGTGCCCTGGGGGACTAAAATTAATTGTAAAAATTAAAATCATCCAATTTTAAAAATTATTGGTATTGCCGGGTACCAAAATGGCCGTACTATTAAAATATAAAAAGTATTTATCCCATAATGGCACATCAGGAAAAAAAAATCAAAATGGGAAATTAGGCATTTTTAGATAGCTTCACCTTGTAAAAAATGTAATAACAAAAAAAGTCACACATCCCAGAACAGTATTACTAAAAACTACAGATTGCCCAGCAAACATGAGCCCTGAAACAGCTCCATAGATGTGAATTTAAAAAAGTTTGAGGGTTAGAATATGCAAAGAAAACATTTTTTTCAACATTTGTATTTTTTAATGTATTAAAACACATGAAAAATATGAAAATTTTGTGTTGCTGTAATCGTACTGCCCAATAAAATTGTCAGAATTGTGTTTTTCCCCCATTTAGAATGCTATACTTGCATGCAACTATATGTGCGTCCACAGGACGCAGATAAAGTTGAAATTGGGATATACCACTGAAATCAGACTAAAACAAGGAGTGGAGTTTAAAAAAAAAAAGACATTGTATTTCCCCTGAATACTTTCTCTCTTTTTAATGATCCAGACCTGGTTTGGGCTTTGAAAACTGCATAAAAAAATACTGAACATGCGGCCGAAAAGTATACTAATCTATATTACTACATTTTTTTTTTATTATGCCCTTTTCACACGAGCGGGAGACTCGCATGTCTCCCGCAACGCATCTACAGGTCTGGTCTCCGGCACTGACTGGGATCGCATATAATGCTATGCAATCCCTGTCCGTGCAGAGTCCAGCCCTGTAGATGCGTTGCGGGAGACATGCGAGTCTCCCGCTCGTGTGAAAGGGAAGTCATTAAAGGGAGTCTTTCACCGGATCTGATTGTCGTAGACTGCTGAGATCAGACCATAGCCTACGTTCTACACATAAAACAGTACCTTTATTATACATGTCCCTCACTGAAATTGGCGAAAAAACACTTTTATAAGATATGCAAATTAGCCTCCGCAAGTGCCCGGAAGCGTTGTTATTCAAGAAGGTGCCCAAGCCCCCGGCGATTTGATCTCAAAACCCCTCCTATTTCCCTGCTCCGGGCCGCCCTCCTCCATTATAATAACCTCCTCCTCCTGCTCACAAATCCAGCGCTGCACTGCTCATCCAGCGCCTGCGCACTGTGGTGGTTTTTTACTTCAGCCGGCCGAATTGGGAACAGCGGCGCATGCGCACTAAAAGCTCCTGCGCCTCTGCCCACAAATTAGTTGAATACCTGGGTCTCATGGTAAGTGGGGTGTTCCTCTGCTTGGTACCCCTCTATGAGCCAGGGTGGAGAGCCACTCTGTTCAACAGGCTCTAACTCTGGTGGACTCATAGGCATTCAGTCATACATGATTGCCTATATTTCTCCTGCATTGGCTGCTTTAAGGATTATGGGCAGAAGAGGCTTCCCCGAACAAAATCAGCTGATTTCCAGGCCTTATAGAAGCCATGGCAGACATGAAGCAGCATTGACTGATCTAAGACAGGTTTACTCACGGAATGATATGTGCCAGTTGAGTGCAATCTTTTGACAGGCAACACGGCACCGTTCTTATACAAGGTGTCCTGAAGCATCTCCAGTCTGGTCTCAGTACTGTGGGGGAGATTTATTATAACGGTCTTAAGTTAAGGCAGCTTAAAGGATATGTATACCTTAGGAGGGAAATGTTTGATATGATTGCATTGTACTCATTTTTGGCTAAAAATATTTTTTTTCAATTGGTATTTATTAAAAATATTGAGCCATTCTTGTCTAGCTGTGAGAATCCTAAGGATTGAGCTATAATGAAGCATCATTCACACGTCCAGTGGCGTAACTACAACTAACTGGGCCCCACAGCAAATTTTTGAATGGGGCCCCCCCAGAAACTTCCTCGCAACCCCGAACTCACATGCAACCCTCACTCTTGTGGCTAGTCAAGATTGAGCTCTCCCAGACAAGGCCTGACAGCCGCTCCATCCGCTTTCTATAGTGTCACTGTATATAATGTCATTGTATAATACTGTTGAGGGGGGCCTGACAATAAAATCTTTTAGTCTCCCTCCTGAGGGGGCCCCTTGTGGGTCTGGGCCCCAAAGCAGCTGCTTCCCCTATTGCTACGCCCCTGCACACGTCAGTGTTTCACGTACATGTGCTGTACGTGTTCTCCACGGACAGCACACGTCCCCATTCATTTTAATGTGTGTATTCAGACATCAGTGTTTTAGCACGGATGTATGTCCTATCTTGATCCGTGTTCCCGGATCCCTCACGCCCATTATAGTCAATGAGTCCGTGAAAACCATGGATCAATCACGGATTGCATCCGTGTTTCACGGATCATTAAGAAGAGATGCTTTGAAAATTATTTTTCAGCTGTTCAGTGTCAGTGAAACACATGTGCAACACAGATGGCAAAACACAGACCCAACACGGATCCTTCACGGATGCCTCACTGACCACCTGCTCACGGATTTGAGCACGGACACGGACGTGTGAATAAGGTTTGAATGTTTATAAGATCAGAGGCAAGGAGCCGTCAGCTAAGCTACCTGACAGGGTGAAAATTCATATCCTGCTGACAGAGAAACTCAAGACTGCACATAGACAGGAGCTCAATATTTTTAATAAAGACAAATTGAAAAAATTATTTTTAGCTCAAAAGGAGTACAACGCAATAATAATAAAATTGCCCCCCTAGCCTTTAAAACTACAGGGTGGGCCTTTTATATAGATACACCTAAATACAATGGGAATGATTGGTGATATTAACTTCCTGTTTGTGGCACATTAGTATATGGGAGGGGGAAAACTTTTCAAGATTGGTGGTGACCATGGCGACCATTTTGAAGTCGGCCATTTTGGATCCAACTTTAGTTTTTCCAATGGGAAAAGGGTCATGTGACACATCAAACTTATTGAGAATTTCACAAGAGAAACAATGGTGTGCTTGGTTTTAACGTTACTTTATTCTTTCATGAGTTATTTACAAGTTTCTGACCACTTATAAAATGTGTTCAAAGTGCTGCCCATTGTGTTGGATTGTCAATGAAACCCTCTTCTCCCACTCTTCACACACTGATAGCAACACTGCAGAAGAAATGCTAGCACAGGCTTCCAGTATCCATAGTTTCAGGTCCTGCACATCTCGTATCTTCACAGCATAGACAATTGCCTTCAGATGACCCCAATAAGAAAAGTCTAAGGGGGTCAGATCGGGAGACCTTGGGGGCCATTCAACTGGCCCACGACGACCAATCCACTTTCCAGGGAACTGTTCATCTAGGGATGCTCAGACCTGACACCCATAATGTGGTGGTGCACCATCTTTCTGGAAAAACTCAGGGAACGTGCCAGCTTCAGTGCATAAAGAGGGAAACACATCATCGTGTAGCAATTTCACATATCTAGTGACCTTGAGATTTCCATTGATGAAGAATGGCCCCACTATCTTTGTACCCCATATACCACACCATACCATCGATTTTTGTGTTCCAACAGTCTTGGAGGGATCTATCCAATGTGGGTTAATAAGGGTGGTTTTGTTTGTTAACTTCACTATTCACATAAAAGTTTATCTTTGGGGTCATCTGAAGGCAATTGTCTATGCTGTGAAGATGCGAGATGTGCAGCACCTGAAACTATGGATACTGGAAGCCTGTGCTAGTATTTCTTCTGCGGTGTTGCTATCAGTGTGTGAAGAGTGGGAGAAGAGAGTTGCATTGACAATCCAACACAATGGGCAGCACTTTGAACACATTTTATAAGTGGTCAGAAACTTGTAAATAACTCATGAAAGAATAAAGTTATGTTAAAACCAAGCACACTTTAAAACCGCAAATGTAAATTACTATATGGTTTTCCCACTGGAATCAGTGGGGAGGACATGAGTTTTCTGTGAGAATTGTACAAGCAAAATCCACGCCAAAATCCATATAGAAAAAAACATGAAATTAGCATACCGTAATATAACTACATACATATACTTTATACTATATGCAATAAAAAATGGCCCTGATCTATCAAAACTGGTGTAAAGGAAAACTGGCTTAGTTGCCCATATCAGATTTCATTTTTCAGAACTCCTTTAGAAAATGAAAGGTAGAATCTGATGCTATTGTGGATGTAATTAAGGACAAGTCCCAAACTAGGGCGAAGAATCAAAGATGCAGACAGGTTGCTGTCTGATGGATTCTCTAACACAGTGTTCCTCAACTCCAGTTCTTGGGGCCCACCTGCTGGTCATGTTTTCAGGATTTTCTTAGAATTGAGCAGGTGATATAACTGGTGTCCATCCTTCAGGACTAACCACAGGTATTCATTCTGTGGGATATTCCCAAATCCTGACTTGCAGGTGGGCCCTGAGGACTGGAGTTGAGGAACCCTGCTCTAACAGGTGTAGTCTGGGGAACTCTTTCATTAAAGTGTAACTGTTAGGGCTCTTTCACACGAGTGGATGCTGTGTGTGGAATCCGCTGCGTGAAAGAGTGCCAAGCCCCGTTCTGGACAGCAGAGACACGGAGCATTAACATGATTGATAATGCTCTGTGCCTCTCTGTGATCTTTTTACTACAAAATCACAGTGACAACTTTATGTCACGTGATTTTGTAGTAAAAATAGTTTATTAGAGCTAGGCATGTATACCTGAGTTAGGGGTTGTTCACATATCAGTTATTTGATCAGTTATTTCCATCAGTTATTGTGAGCCAAAACCAGGAGTGGACACTAAACAGAGATCAGATATAATGAAAAGATTTGCACCTGTTTGGTGTTTTTGACCCACACCTGGTTTTGGCTCACAATAACTGATGGAAATAACTGATCAAATAACTGATATGTGAACAACCCCTTAGTCTGTCAATGATTGTCAAAAGATCTGTAATTTATAATAACAGCTTTCATTACTGTCCCCTGTCCCTTTCCATTGGTCCCTTAAAGAAGAACTCCCGCAAAAATTTTTATTCTCTGACCTGTTTGAAAGGTGCATGGTATAATCTGTAGTGAATGTCATTTTCTTATCAGTGACTGTTTCTGTGAGTAAAAACCGCTCTTCTTATTGTAGCTGGGTCATGTGACCAACTCTCTGACCTCCAACTGACCCAGGACAGAAAGCCAGTTACTGCTCTATTAATTCCTATGGGAGCCTCACTTTCAGTCTCATAGGAATACATAGAGAATTAGACTTCCTGTCCACACATAAGTCTATGTGTGAGTTGGTGGGTCTAATTGCTGGTCACATGACTTCACTTCAGGATGATATAAGTCAAAAATTCAGACACTGGTAAGAAAATGACATTCACTACAGATTATATCATGTACATTTCTAGCAGGACATGGAATAAAATTTTTGTTGGGAGTTCTTCTTTAAAAAAACGTCGCTATGTCTTTTCTGTCTCCAGATCAGTGTAAACAGAAGACAGAGGGGCGGTCCTCCACACTGCATGCCTGTGTGTAGATCGTTTCAGGCTTCAGAGTGAGGAGGCGTGTCTCTCAGTAATCCAATCTGATTGGCTGGCAGGAGGCAGCTGACTAAAGCAAGTGTGTACGTGAAGTGAGGGAAGGCGGTTTTGGCCTCAGAACTAGCAGAGGAGCCATCTTGAGAAGATCCTCATAATGCATGGTTTAAAGCAGCCGTAACTAAGGGAAAAGCTCAAGGAAAACAGTGGTATGTGAAGAAACTAAAGATTGCTTTGTGCATAATGCTGCAGCAGTAGTAACATATGCTAAAATGGATTTTTTTTTTAAACATGACAGTTACACTTTAACTATAGCCTGGGGAGTCTAATTTCCATACAACCAATCAGAAGTACGTATTTTTCGCCCTATAAGACAGACTTTTTTCCCCCGAAAAGTAGGGAGAAAAATGTGGTGCGTCTTATAGGGCGAATACAAGTGAGCGCTTCCATAAGGAAGCGCTCACTTATACGTAGGGACCACCATTAGACCTCAGATCAGCCCACCCAGCCACTTATAAAAACCTTACTTACCTGTCCTGCGCTCCACTCTTTTCCCTGCCGGCGCGCACTATGACCTGACGCTGCAGCAGTAGTTGATTTTCAAAGTGGACTAGTACTTCAGAACCGAAGCCGAGTTTGGTTTCAAGTTGTAAGGTGGTTTTCCACTTTAAAAATCAACTACCGAACTTGTTCAACAAAGTCACGCGCAACTTCGTCAATAATTTACTTCAGCTCGTCGGAGCCCATACATTCTAATACTGTACAGATACGAATCTCCTACAGTAGTATTCTGAAGTTTTGAAAGAAGCGCCTTTGGATTAAGCATCCGAAGCTCACTTTACTCAACTCTAGTCATCAGTATCTGATCGGTGGAGGTCTGCCACCCAACACCCCCAGCGATCAGCTGTTTGACCAGTTGCGCTACGGCCTTCTCTCAGCTTTCCCTAGGCCATGTGATGTCACCTTCATCGATCACACGACCTAGGTGCAGCTCTGCCCCACAGAAGTGAATGGGGCTGAGCTGCAATACCAAGCACAGCCATATACAATGTACAGCACTGTGCTTGGTGAGCTGACAGAAGGCTGTGGCGTTACTGCAAGCGCCGGTACCTTCTCAAACAGCTAATCAGCAGGTCCCAGGTGTCGGACCCCTACTGATCAGATACTGATGACCTATCCTGAGGATAGATCGTCAGTTATAAAGTCTCAAAAAACTCTTTTAATAATTAAGTACAATTAGCATAATTTATGTTAATTAACCATGTCATTTCTTTCACACTCGGCAACTAAGGAAGAGTTCACCATTATTTTTCCGTTCTTCTGATCTGTCAACATGCAGGACTATGCAAGACCTTTTTATCCCGTCTAAAAAAAAAAATAGATCTCAAACAAATGCTTAATGTGCATAACTTTTTTTTTTGCAGGATCCTGTTTTTTTTCTGTTCTTCTGATGGATCTGAAGAACAAAAAATAACAGTGATGTGAACTCTCCCTTAGCCAGTTTTCCTTTACACCAGTTTTGATAAATCAGGGCCATGTGTCAGAAGATGTCCCAATCCCTAAAGGCTGACTTCCTATGGTTTCCAATCCCTACTGTCACATTCACTCTAATGGAGAAAGAAAAACAAACTTTTGCCCTAATGTTCTGAGTTTGTGGTTAACCAGTCTGCCTCAGATTCCTTCCTAGTCTCTCACCGTGTCGTGTCCAGCTGTGGCTTTCAACTGAGAAACTCTCTTCACAGCTCAGGCATGATGAATGGAACGTGTGATGATTTCTTTCATAGTCTAGGAGATGTTCCGCTAGTAGCATCCCAGGATCTTGTGCATCATGCCTGGCAAATTTCGTCCACCTTTCATTTTATTGCAGACGTTTCATTCTAGGAGTAAATAACATACATGGCAGGGCACAGCTACTCAAGTCCAGTTTTCGGTGAATTGAAGAGTAACCGGATACTCATTGGGGTAAAGGTCTACAAGAAGTTCTTGTCATCCATATACAATGTGGCAGTGATTTATAACAGACGATGATCTTAGCACTGCAGTTATTAATACTTTCCCCCAGTTTCCAAATGGTGAAGAAAAAGCTTAGATTTCAGTTTCCTGTGGGGCACCGTGCCTCGTAGTAGTGGAGGTCTTTGTGAGGGCCATGGAAGGTGGTGGGACATAGTGTAGCTGAGCAATGAGCTGTAACAGTTCCTGGCAGGGATGTGGAAATTGGGAGGTCAAATGCATGTGTTCAGACCTCCAGGAAGCCAATCTACGTGCCATGTTACAGCATTTGTCACGTTGCTCATACATATTATAGGAACAGAGAGGCCTGTCAGATAGTTAATGTGATCTGTGGTTTAGTGGAAATCAGTATCATATAATGTTATAGGGATCACATGTCTACTGTATTATCCGCGCAATGACAGGGACTATATGTCTGGTTTAGAAAAGTGCTGAGAGAAGAGAGATGTAGGAAACTCGATGGTGGAGACTTCTAGGTGGTGCTGGTCTTTGAACATGTGCTCTTTTTTGCCTTTGCTATAGCACAGGGTATTGAGATGGAGTTGGGCTTATTGTAGGGGTTATCCCATGAGTAATTTAGAAATTGAAAATCAGACATCATATAGAACATGACAATCTCTTTCTAACAAAGCTAGAACCAACCCTGTACCTCACATGGATCCAGAGATCTCCATATTCATTGCTCCAATTGCTCTGCTAGATTTATTTCAAGCTGGCAGCTCAGGGGTGTGTGTCCTTTCTCAGGGGTGTTTGTCCTGTATGCTGCAGCTAGTGGCAGTTGAAGGATTGAACAGATCATGTGCTTCCATCTCTGTGAGCAGGGCAAAGAAATAAGAAAAAGGAACAAACAGCAGGTGGCGCTATACAGATACAATTTATTGGCTAACTCAGTAGCTGAGTCAACCATTTTAATAAAGAAAAAATTTTAAAAAAAAAGTCTTCACACAACAAACTGCAGCTTTTAGCGCCGATCTGGCAACCATAACATATATATTGCACTGGTGTGATTAAAAATAAACAAAATGTGAAGAACATTTTTTTCTGTTTTCTCAGGTATACTTTTTATCTGTTTATGATCTGTTTCAAAAAGTAAAAAAATACTAAAATAAAATTGAGAAAAATAAAGCCTCATATGTGACTTAAAAAAGGCACTAAATTAATTTACATAGCCGAACAGAAAAAAAAAATATGGCCGTGAAAGATCATGTGCTATAAAAAATAAAAACTGCAATGAAAAAAAGGGGGTAAGTTGCCATCACATTAAAAACTCATATGCGAATATTCTATGTATTTTTTGTAATACAAATAGGTGGATAGATTTCTGGATATAACTAATGTCACTCCGTGTATTTTACATCCTATCTCTTTAAGTTCCTCTTTGTTTGGACTTTTAACACAGCAAAGAGCCTCACTAAGGGAATATGTCACCAAAAATGTTATCTGCCAATTAAAACCAGATAGTAACACACATGCATTTTTCTAATGTGTTTTTATTTTCTAATTGTGGATTTATTTATTTTGTTTCCTGAACATGATTATGGGGGCAGCCATCTTGCCTGAGCAGTTCTTAACAATATTTAGAAAGCATTAACAAATTGCTTTACAGCAGCCCCATAGTACATAGATACAATGGACAGGAGGAGACCTCAGTGACTTCTGTGGGAGAATTTTCTAGGCATGCTCTGTGACCTGTGCAGAGGTCATTGTACAAGGAAAGAACAGATAAGATGTGACAATCACCTATTGTGAATGGTGGATTCTGTCTTATCTATACACAGAGGTGATATCATTACAGGCAGGATTAGAATGACAGATAAGCAGATAACTGCAGTAAAGTGATCTGTGGAGGACCAAGAAGTGGCATCTATTATTAGGCTTAGTGGCCAGTGTGAAAACTGCAGGATTTTATGGTTTTTCTTTAAATATAGATATTGACATGGAAAATTAAAAATAACACCAACAAAAATTCTTTAAAAATATGTTAAACATAAAAGCGTGATTTAAATAATAGGTCATTTTCTGATGACACATTCCCTTTAACTCTCTCAGTCAGGCCATCACTCTGACCGGAGCGAGCACCTGTAGCGACTCAATACGAACATTACACTGATAAGTGAAAGGATCTTCTGTGGGCATTTTTATCTAGGCCTATCAGGAGAAGAATAGAACTGTCATACTGTTATCCCAATTCTACACCTACTCTTATCATTAAGATTACCCTGCAGATAGCACCTTCCCCTCACCCGGTAGTATTACCTTTCTATATAGGAGGTCTTTAGGAGGCAGGACACGGGAGGCAATAGAGGCATCTACAGTGATTGGGTGAGTGGATCGTGCTGTATAAGGCTAGCAACAGTATCATAACCCTATTCTCCTTGATTGTGACGTCACCAACGTTACACGACATAACCTAAAGCTGGAGACGCTTACTGTATCTAGGGCATATATTTGGAGTAGGGCTTATATTTTAGGCCTACTCCAAAAACCCTGCAAAATAGCGCTAGGGTTTATTATCATGGTAGGTGTTATGGCTATAGGAAAATCTCATTCCTTTCTGGATTACGTCTGCTTTTATTTAATTTTACATTTTGTTGTAAGATTGGAAAAACTTACAAATATCAAAAAGTATTTTACTCAAGTCCATATCAGTGCAGCTTTATTGCTGTAGGTGAAATGTCTTATAAATGACTATATCGTTGGCATGTGTGGCTGGAGTTATGCTTTTTATCTTCTGATGACGTCATCAGTCTTTTCTGTGGGGCTTTCCAACAAAGACTTATTTGTATCACAATGTTTGGCTTTCTTGTAAGTCCTAGTATGACTTCTTTGTATGCTGTATAATTAGATCTTTCTTGTAATCTGTCTTCTGTTCTTTCATATTGTTTAATGGGCTTGGATTTTCCTTTCTTGGCCTTGGTCGAAGCGACAATTATACAGTCAAAAGTTCACTACCATTGCAGCACATCGATGCCTCCAGTAGTAACTGGCATTGGTTCTATACAAGTGAATGCAACTTTGCTGCCCTGCAAGGAATGTACTCTGTTGTCATTATGAAAGGGAAAGCCTTGTTCAGATCACGCTTTGACATTCCTGTTGATGGTTATGTTAGGACGACATCCTGACTTACACCTCCGATGTATCTTATTGTATAGGCCCATAGGTTCCCATTACAAAAAAAGGTATACCTTTCTATGGAATAATGTAGTTCAAGTCAGGTGACTATAGCCTAAGGGTCCATTTACATGACTGCATCTGTTTTTTGGACTGCAAACTGCACATCCAGAAAACACAGACACTGGGTGTGTGCCCCCTTCAATGGGTCTGCAATCTGCTGGAAAGAATAAGTCATGTCCTATCTTTTGTAGCGCAGTCGCATGGACCCAGAAGCACATGGAAGCCATTCTGTGCAAATTTATTAAAAAGGAAAAACTAGAATTTTCAGACCCTTTGCTATGCCATTTTAAAATGTAGCTCTGGGGGCTCCCATTTCTGTTGATCATCTTTGAGATGTTTCTACACCTTGATTGGAGTCCACCTATGGTAAATTCAGTTGACTGGACATGATTTTGAAAGACACAGAGCATATCAGAGCAAAAACCCAACCATGAGGGGGAAAGAACTGCCTGTAGAGATTAGAGACAGGATTGTGTGGAGGCACAGATCTGGAGAAGGGTACAAAAAAATTCTGCTGCATTGAAAGTTCCCAAGAGTATAGTGGTCTCCATACTTCTTAAACGGAAGAAGTCTGGAACAACCAGAACTCTTCCTAGAGCGGTCCACTCCACCAAACTAAGTAATCGGGACAAGGGCTTTGGTAAGAGAGGTAACCAAAAACCCAATGCTCACTCTGGCTGAGCTCCAAAGATCCTGTGTGCAGATGGAAGAAACTTCTGGAAGGTCAACCATTACTGCAGCACTCCACCAATCTGGGGTTTGTGGCAGAGAGGCCAGAAAGAAGCCTTTCCTCAGTGAAAGTTTGCAAAAAAACAAAACAAAAGGGCTTTAGAGATTACGAGAAACAGGATTGTCTGATTAAACAAAGATTGATCTTTTTGACCTCATTTTTATGCGTCATGTGTACAGTGAAGTAAGGTGGTGGCAGCATCATGCTATGGAGGAGTTTGTCAGCAGCTGGGACCCAGTGCAGAGGCTTATTGGCTCAGCACCTGTGCAGTGGATATGATGAGCTTGGAAAGCAGTGCTCATCAGAACCACTACGCAAGTACTGAGTCGCTAAGCAGGCTCGGCACTTGCACAATGGAACAGCAGCTGGGGGCGAGAACACGGGGCTAGACAAGATGTTTAGTCTGGTCATGCAAAGAGGGGGGAGTTATGGCCAGAACTCTGGAGCTCTAAATAGTTAATTTGCATAAATATAAAAATGAATATATCTCATCAACTATTAACCCTACAGAGAAAATAAATATATTGTTTTACTTAGCATGATCAACCCTACCAGCAGGGGCATACACAGAAGTCACTGGGCCCCATAGCAGGAATCGAAATTGGGCCCCCCTACCCCATTCAAAGCCCCTCACACTACCCATTCCTGGCCAGCAGTGTACTGATATGTGAAGTATGAGGTATAAATTACGGCTAGTACCTCACATACCAGTACACTGCTGTATATACTATATATCTTAACATAAAAAAATATGTAGTGGACTGATGTGAGAAGTACAAGGTATAATAGTGCAGTGTGTACATATATGTGGTCAGTTATATATTATGGTTAAGTACATGTGTGAGGTACATGGGTTAATGTATATCAGTGAGATATGAGTAAAAATAGTGAATGGGGGGCAAATGAAGGGAAAGGAGAAAGAAGTCTTCTTACCACTCTATTTTAGTCTCAGTAGAGAGCTCATCTTCCATGCTGTTGGGGGTTCAACTTGTGTTGTGATGATGCTCTGCTGTGCAGTACTTTTACTAGATGTACAGGACCTGTGATGACATCATCACAGGACCTTTAGCTTTTTCCACTGATGGTAGGAATACTATACTGGAATGAGTGTAATTAGGGGGGTAGGGCCTATCCTGCACTGCAGGCCCCTTTTTCCCAGGGGCCTGGTTTGTCTGTATTGAAGGTACGCTACTGCACAGGAAATACATGATGATGATGATGCTGACAGAGGCTCTTTAAAACTACACTGCAAACTACGCTGTTTATAGGGCATGTTTATTATTGGCCAACATATAACATTTGAAAAGGCTTCTTTTTTTATCTTTAAAAACATTTTTTTCAAACCTCTGTACAATTGCCCTTAATATAACCATGTTTTTCAGTATGCTATAAAAGCTAAAGTTAATGAAGCTGAGCTGCAATTCATGTACAAAAGTGGCACTGTTTCTGGAAGAGACCCCTTTTTGGACCCTACAGTTCTAAATACTGACATCGTCAGGGGGAAAGTTAAGCTGTTCGATTTCAACATGTCTGATCCACCATGTTTACACAGCAGACTTTCCACACGGAACCCACCTCCCATTTTCAGTGGGTAATATGTGCTCTAGTTCATATGGAGAGGGTTTTTACCTGCAATGATCTGCATTGTGAAAAGAAAACAAAGTACATGTTCATTTTTTACCTCGATTCTGCATTGAAAGGAGCCCTAAAATCCACATCAAAATCCGCTTCAAACAGAAAACCACATTTTAAAAAAATGCAGAAAACAAGTGCAATTTTGATGCAAATTTTGCTCCTAAATTCTTAATGTGCCAATACGCATGTGAACATACCCTAAGGGAGCTGCTGCCAGAGGACTCTGCTGGAACATACTCCCCTCTCCCTTGTGAGGACAAGCGGGGTGTGCATGTGTACTGGGGTGCAGGAGCTGTAGGCTGAACGAGCACCGGCATAGCACTGGTTAAAAAAAAATAAAAATAAAATCACAGACCGACCAGAGGTCTAGTGACCCCCCCCCCCCTCCATCCCCCTCCATCCCCCTCCATCATATATCCTGGAATGCACCCATGTGAATTGGGCCTAATGCTATATAAGAACAGAACAGTTGATTCTGTGTCTGCACATATAGACATGAAACGGAAGCTGTTGGATGACATGTTGGACGACAGCAGTGTTTTCTTTGTCAGGTAGTTGGAGGAAGAGAAGATTAATTCACAATGGATAAGATCGTGTTAAATCCCAGAATGCAAACAATGTCCCTGAGTGCTGAGAGAGGGGAAAATTCCCATTTAATCTCTTTATGAGTGTGAAGTGTTATCAAGTCGACTAAACAACCCCAGGAGTGAGATATCTGATATGAAGGTCAACCCTCTCGCTCTTTGACAGGGTTTACTTGTATAAGGCTACTTTCACATTAGCGTTTTTAAATTCCGGTATTGAGTTCCGTTATAGGGGCTTAATACCGGAAAAAAACGCTTCAGTTTTGTCCCCATTCATTGTCAATGGGTACAAAACTGAACTGAAGACAACGGAATGCTCCTGAAAGCATTCCGTTCCGTCTTCAGACCGGAGAACAAACCGCAGCATGCTGCGGTTTGCTCTCCGGTCCAGGCATCCGCACCAAGACGGATCCGGAATGACCCCCAATGCAAGTCAATGGGGACGGATCCGTTTGGTGTGGACACACCAGTAATCCGGATCTGTCCTCCATTGATTTCCAATGGGGGGTCATTCCGGATCCGTCTTACATACAGACATACATACATACAGACATACATACTCACATACTCCAGGGACGCCGGCAGCATGTCTTCACGCGCCTCCTGCTCGCAGCTATGACGTTTCCCCACTGCGCCCAGCAGAGGGCGCTGTGGGGAATCGTCATCACTGCGCGCAGGAGGCGCGTGAAGATGTTCTGCCAGCGTCCCTGGAGTACGTGAGTATGTATGTATGTATGTCTGTATGTCTGTGTCTTGTTTCAATGTGTGTCATGTGTGGGGCCGGAGCGCTGCTCCAGCTCCACACATGTATAGCGTTAGCACGGATCCGTTGGCACCCTTTAGGTGCCGGATCCGTGCTAACGCTAGTGTGAAAGTAGCCTAAGGCCACATTCACATCTGTAGCACACATTAAATTTTCCATTTCTATGTGACAGTATCAGAACAAGAAAAAAAACAAGAAAAAACAGAAGCACCGGATCCGCCATGTAATGATCACCAGCTGCACATGATGGATCCTACTGGAGCTCATTATGGGGTTCCTTTACAATTTCCTGTCGGACTTGGACTGCAGGTTTGGAGCATACAATGGGAAAACTACGTAAGGGCTCAGTGCCCTTGCTGCAGACAATGCACAGGCACTAGCTGTGTGCATTCTTGAATGGGTCTGCAATCCACAAGATACGACAAAAGATAGGACGTCTTATCTTTTGCAGAGCGGAGGAACAGATCTAAAAGCAGCACAGAAGTTCTTCAAAGTGTGTCCATGGGCTTCCAATCCGTTCCTAAGCTCCACAAAAGATCCGATCTGGATCGGAGTGCACATGGCCAGTTTATTGCACTGTTTGCAGTCTGCAAAACTGGTATGGAGACCTTACGTTCATGGGCATGAGTCCTAAGGGTATGTCCACATATGACTTTCACATTGGGGTATGCAACATAAACTGACATACTGCTTTCAAATCCACACTGCAGGTCAATTTTACACTTTTTCTGTTTTTTGTAGGTGAGATTTCTTACTGGGGTTCTCCAGGAATTGAGAAAATGAAAATACTTCAATGTTACTTTATTATAAATATATTCCCAAATCCCTTTCATTAGTTATAATGGCTCGTTTTGTCCGGAGGGCAATGATTAGGAGAAACAAAATGGCCGCCGTCCTATTAGTACACACAAAACCTGTCAAACAACACTGAGGTAAAGAGCTGCCTCATCCTCCTCTCTGCTCTGCTTGTCAGGGATTATGATCCTAAATACAGATAAGATCTTCAGCTGAATCTCTGTAGGAATTGAGTTCATGAGGAGACATGAGAGGATAATGAGCAGCAGCTCTTGTGTGCAGTCTCCATTACCACAGTCTGTCCTGTCCGTCCTCTCGGTACTTCATGTCTCCTCATGAACTCCATTCCTACAGAGCTTCAGACCTTATCATCTGTATTCAGGACCATAATCCCTGACAAGCAGAGCAGAGAGGAGGAGAAGGCAGCTCTTTACCTCACTGCTGTGAAGTAACTTGTCCTGTTCTGTGATTAGAACAGGTTTTGTGTGTACGAATAGGACGGCTGCCATTTTATTTCTCCTAATGATTGCTCCACAATCAAAACAAGCCATTATAACTAATGATAGATATCTGGGAATGTATTTATAATATAGTAATATTTAAGTATTTTTATTTTCTTAATTCCCAGAGAACCCCTTTAATATCATCTACTTTGCTGCTACTGTACAACACTGTGGATTTCTCGCTCCAAAACCCACACACAGCAAATTCGCAGTGTTTAAGTCATGTATGTATTCTTTGAGGATATCAAACACCTTATACCACACAGAACATGCTACTACTCTACGAGTCCTCGGTTCTGTGATGTCTCCCTCCCTGTACTTTGTATGTGCATAGTAAAAATATTTTAGAGAGACAACGGAGGTCATTTACAAAGACCGGCGTAAAAAGCTTTGTTTCCCCATTTGCTCTGGCTATGCTGGCGGAAGATGCACCCAATTTATCTCAAGGCGTGTGCCCCTGCCTGGAGTAGTTTTTAACCAACATTTACACCAGTTTATTGGGCGCCAAAGTCTCAGCCTCCAGCACACCTCAACACTCCTGTTTGTTAAACACAGCGCAAAAAAAATGAATTATACAGGTGTTCAGTTGCAAAAAGGGTGTAATGCAACATTTTTACACCAAAAACTGGAGTAAAAATGTTCAGAAATGACCCTCAATATCTGTATTGAGTCTGTACATTTTCCCCAGTATACTATGGGAAATCAGATTGGGAGCAAGAGACAATCATTTCACATCCACCTATAGTTTGGAACATGTGCTCTTTAGCGACCTCTAGTGGATGTGAAGTATTACACAGAGGACATGGATTGTACTGTATATGGGATAAAGTAGTAAAGTAGTCCCTTGTTATGAGACTGATGTCCACTCACTGCTGTAGTAGGCAAATTCTCATACAGCACAAGACCTCAGACATGATTTACAATATTCTTCATACAGAGATTATAAAAGACATCTCTAGCCTCACTGACCCCCCCCCCCCCCCCCTATTTTCCCTAAAGAAGGATGTTTTATGTGAATGCTTGTTTGAGTACTAATAATGGTGGTAAATTCACATTAAAGGAGTTTTGCAGGAGTTAAATATTAATGTTCTATACTCCCGACACCCATATCAATCAGGTATGTGACATCATGTCCATTGTGCGGCTCAGTCCTATTCAAGTGAATGAGCTGCAATACCAAGAACAGCCACTATACAAAGTACAGCGCTGTGCTTGGTACAGTATGAAGATGGGATTCAGACCTAAACCAATCATTAAAAAAAAAAAAACAACAGACAACACATGGGATCCTTCTGAAAAAAAATATTAGTATTACTTACCTGGCATATCCAATGCGGCAGCTCAGGTTCTCCCAGCTGTTCTCCATTTACCTGGCTGCAGTGGTGATGTCTCCTGGCGTAGCATTAGCACCAGAATATTTTCTGACATTATTGTATATTATTTGTGTTTGCAGAGCGCTGATGCATTATTTTTTTTATTCCCGTCTCTAGCCATGGCAGCATGCACCTGCTCATTGGGATGTGCTGACTGACCCCCTTTTTCTTGCACTGATACTGGAGGTGTGGCTGACACCTGTTAACCTTGCACCCCGGACCAGCCTGTCTGCCCCATAGGCTGATTTTAATCAGTGTAAGTAAAAAGCTGTAGCCTGCTCTCCCGCACGCACTGGAAGCCGTCTGGCACAAGGAGAGGTATAGAATGGGCTCAGCATGCATGTTCGTACCTGCATTCCCTGGTTTTAGTGGAGGCCATTATGGCACAATAAGGCCGCATTCAGCCGGCCGTACTGTTGCGGGCAAGAATAGGACATTTATTTTTTTTTGTGCAGAGCCGCGGCACACTCTCATTGAAGGGAATGGGGCCGCATCTATTCCCCAATATTGCAGAATAGATGCGGACCCATTCACGCGGTCGTGTGAATGGGTCCTTAAATGGTAAAAAGCAGAGTGGACCCAGCCTGCATGTGGAACCTAGCACCAGAATATTTTCTATAATTATAGCAGTATTGTACGTAATGTGTGTTTGCAGAGTGGGTTTTTTTTTCTTCGCGTTTCTAGCCATGGCGGCATGCACCTGCTCATTGGGATGTGCTGACTGACCCCCTTTTTGTTGCATTTGTAGTAAGACGGGCAGTGAGGACGACTGATGGGGAACCTCTATGTGAAAGCCTGAGAATGCTCTGAGATTTCACTCATTTATGCAAATGCACATCGGGATGAACAAGATGTCAGCGGGACCCGCAGTATCACACACATATGCACACGCACATTTCCACACAGCTGCATACGCTTGGCCTGGCCAGTGGTGTGGCCCCCCCCAGTAAGCACGACACATTGGTAAATATTCATTTTATTCTATGACACTCTGTGTTAATACAATAAATATACAAAACATCTGAACTACTCAGACATGCAACACAGAGTGGGAGGGCGTACATCTGTACAGGGCGATGAGATCTCTGATGGGAGAGCAGAATTAAGTCATTTACAAAATATACAAACATCCAATGTCAGATAAATTAAATCCAAGCTTTACATTACAGCAATATTGTAGAGTGCCGACATTCCAGTGTTTAGATTCCACATCAATGGTTGTCAGTTAAAGGAGCACCACAGCGCAGGACGCCACCTTGTCTACGTCACCGATACCTCTGTGTCGCTCGTTCAGAAATACTGGTTCCACTGACAAAGCGGCTACACCACTGTGTGCACCCTAGGGTTGGCTGTAATGCATACTGAGAATTGAAACAGTGCAGAAAACCAAAATCTTCCAACACAACTAATGTTTCACCAGTCTGTGTCAATAGAGAAGTGCAGAATGTAGGTAGAGGCAGCGAGGTCTCCTACTTGTCAGTTACCTTCTCCCAACAAGCGAGCCTCAGATTTAGCCAGACTTTCATGCTTTATGGAAGGTGCATTAATGCCACGGCAGATGAAAAATGATCAGTCATTATCCTTGTAGTAAAAGTTACCCTAAAGGATACCACCTGGTACAAGACGCCCAATCTGTTCACATAGGAGTCCACGGTCATTGGTTGCATTACAGGGGATACGGAAAAACCATTTCTGGTCGAGCTTCATTGAAGGGGAGGACTTTTATGATGTGCCTTGGTCATAGGAGTAAAGTATGATAAACTATTCTAGAAGTCATTAAAGGCAAACTATTATCTGTACGGTAACTTTTTGAAAAGTTTCTTTCACCTACAAGGAGGAAATGAATATGGTATAAATGCTCCTATACACATCAGAATAGTCAGCCGAACCTGCAGTTTTTGTCAGGACAGGCGATCTAATGGGTGGCTCGATGAATTTAATTCCTTCTGTTCTCTTGGGAGATAAACCGTTGGTAGGTGTCTGTCAAGGACTCTAACCAAAGAGAACACGTACACGGTGAGCCAAGGGTTATGTGGAAGGTGGGAGAGATGGCAGTCCACTGAACAAGAGTTTCTGAAAGTGTATGGGCATCTTTAGCTAAAACCTGCCCTTTATACAAAAGCAAACCAAGATACAAAAAAAAATAAAATAAATCAGGCGTGTTGAAATTCAACACAACAACCCTTTTTTTAACAGACATGTGCCGTCAGCAGGCCCCACACACATTATGGTACTGCTGAAAATTGCAGGTTCGACTGACATTCATCTGCTCTGTACGGCCTTAAGAAGAATTAGGCTGAATCTTCAGGGTGCTCGTCTGTAGAGTGAAGTCCTATCCTATAGCACAACATACAGCTTACCAAAAAATAGAAAAACCTAAGGCTAGTTTCACACTAGAGCTTTTGTGTCCAGCAGGGAACAGCCTGACAGATCTCTCTGCATTCCCGGAAGCTAACTCGTTGCCATCCGGCCCCATTAACATGAGCAAGTTTTCTGCACGGGTGCAATGTGTGACGTGAACGCATAGCACCCGCAGTGAATCCTGACCCATTCATTTCTATGGGTCTGTGTACATGAGTGTTATTTTCACGCATCAGTTCTGCGTTGTGTGAAAAACGCAGCATGTTCTATATTCTGCGTTTTTCACGCAGCCCCAGCCCCATAGAAGTGAATGGGGCTTCAGTGAAAAATGCATTGCATCCGGAAGCAAGTGTGGATGCAATGTGTTTTTCACTGATGGTTGCTAAGAGATGTTTGTAAACCTTCAGTTTTTTTTTTTTATCAGGCACGTGAAAAACGCATCAAAACGCATTGCACCCCGCGCGGAAAAACTGAACAACTGAACGCAATTGCAGTTAAAACTGACTGAACTTGCTTGCAAAATGTTGCGAGTTTTCCTGAACGCATCCGGACCTAATCCGTCATGCTTGTGTGAAAGAGGCCTAATGGGGACCAGCAGAGATCCGGGTGCAACCCGTCAAATATGCCGAGAATCAGCCAAACGAAAACTGCTGCCAGATCCAGACATCTGCGGCAGGCTGCTCCCTGCCAACAACATGCTGGAGATGTCCAATGCTAGTGAGAAACTGACCTAAGGGTACAACCACAAAGCATGGTCATGAGGCTCTTATGACGTGGTTGTGCTGCAATAGAGTACCCCACGGCCCGTGCTCCAATTAAGACCGCACTGTTTAGTCGGTCAGTATCGTTAATGGATGACTAAACAGTCTACATTAGTTTAATTAGAGCCCACAGCGGACCGTATAGCTGCAGAGTACTCAAATGTACCATGGCCGCATTACAGAGGTGTGTGGTCGTACCCTAGAAGATCCAGAGAGAGCAGACAACTAACCTGAGTCGAAAATAGAGCTGTGCAAGGAGCCCCAACCTGAAAGGATTCAATTTCTTAGAATGGCAAGGTGTTTGCAGCAATCTGATAGGGCTCATAGACCATAAAGGCGAAGACTGACAGCTCAGTCTAATACAATAGTATTAATTAGATTGTGAAATTCAGTGCAGGATATAAAGCAGATACATCAGCTACCAGTAAAAGCATGGCCATCAGTTGTCAGGGTATACTTTCACCTTTGTGTGGTTTTTTTTAATTGCATTGCATATATTATAGGCAAAAAATAAATATTTTTCTAATAGGTTTTCATTAACATTTTATCTTGTTTGTCTTCTGCTTGTTTTCTTTTTTTCCAATTGATTTTATTCAATAGATTTTTTTGAAGTTGAATTGACAACTATAAACCGTGACCAAACATCAAGCATTCATTCCAGGAATATGAACATTAATCAATGGAATAAAGGGGAGGATTGCTGAAATACCAATCAGTACGTACTGCTTGTTTTCTAACACACACACTGCAGGCTGGTCTGTCCCCTGTTCAGAGAAATCTCCTCTGAGGGTTCACTCTGTAGCTCTTATCTCTGTTCTCCTAAGTGGTTATAAACACTCATTTAAGCTGAATTATGGTCAGTGTGAGAAGATTTCAGCTTAAGGTCCTTTTACACGGGCCGATTATCGGCCGAAAAATCGTTCCTAGGAACACTAGTGCCGATAATCGGCCCGTGTAAAAGTGGCCCTAATCAGCTGACGAACGAGCAAAACGCTCATTCGTCGGCTGATTGGATCTTTTGGTTTATACAAAAGATCCAATCTGTCGGGCGCACATCGGCCTGTGTAAACAGGCGATGTGCGCCTGACAGTATGGAGCTTCCGGGCCGCACGAGCGATACAGCAATCACTCGTGCGGCCCGGCGCTCGATTCATCGGGCTGTGTAAAGGCTCCCTGCCCGAGCGCCGATATCGCTGATCGGCGCTCGGGCAGAGAGACACATCGGCCCGTGTAAAAGGGCCTTTAGGCTACTTTCATACTAGCGTTTTTAATTTCCGGTATTGAGTTCCGTCATAGGGGCTCAATACCGGAAAAAAACGCTTCAGTTTTGTCCCCATTCATTGGGGACAAAACTGAACTGAAGACAACGGAGCGCTCCTGAAAGCATTCCGTTCCGTCTTCAGACCGGAGAACAAACCGCAGCATGCTGCGGTTTTCTCTCCGGTCCAGGCATCCGCACCAAGACGGATCCGGAATGACCCCCAATGCAAGTCAATGGGGACGGATCCGTTTGGTGTGACACACCAGTAATCCGGATCTGTCCTCCATTGACTTGCAATGGTGGGTCATTCCGGATCCGGCTACACATATACAGAAATACATACATACAAACACATACATACACACAAACACATACATACTTACATACTCCAGGCAGGGACACCGGCAGCATGTCTTCACGCGCCTCCTGCGCACAGCTATGACATTTTCCCCACTGCGCCCAGCAGAGGGCGCTGTGGGGAATCGTCATCACTGCGCACAGGAGGCGCGTGAAGACATGCTGCCGGTGTCCCTGGCTGGAGTATGTAAGTATGTATGTGTTTGTGTGTATGTATGTGTTTGTATGTATGTATGTATGTTCTCTGTCAACATGTGTGGAGCCAGAGCGCTGCTCCGGCTCCACACATGTATCAGCAGCAGTACGGATCCATCGGCACCCTTTAGGTGCCGGATCCGTGCTGCCGCTAGTGTGAAAGAGGCCTTAAATGAGTGTATATAACCACTTAGGAGAACACAGATAAGAGCTACAGAGTGAACCTTCAGAAGTCTGATGGATTTCTCTTAACAGGGGACAGACCAGGCTGCAGTGTGTGTGTGTGTGTGTGTGTGAACATAAGCAGCTAAAGATACATGGAACAAAATATTTAATGAAGGCCTATTATGAAAATGATTTTTTTAGCCCAAATGGATACAATGCAATAATGATTTTTTTTTTTTTTTAAATGCCCCAAAGGTGTATACATCCTTTAAGAAAATTCCCCAGAACTATTCACTATGGTGACAATAAGTGAAGGTGCCCAAACCCAAGATTTAATAATCTCTTTTCTGAAGACCTATGGCGTTCCTCTTGAAGGTCTTCCTTAAAGGGGTTGTCCCACAAACAATATTCTAGTTTTCAAACCAGCACCTGGATCTGAATACTTTTGTAATTACATGTAATTAAAAATTTAGTATACTGTAGCCACTGAATTATTCAATAAAATGTATCTGTGTAGCACCACCTGCTCTTTTTTCTTTTTATTTTTTTGTCTAGCTCACTGAGAAGGCCGCACATGCTCAGTTTCGTCCTTCAACTGCCTCCTGAGCTGTGATAGGGAGAGCATGGACACGCCTCCTGAGCTGTGATAGGGAGAGCTGAGACACGCCCTCTGAGCTGGATCAGAAAAGACACTCCCCTTGAGCTGTCAGCTTGATATGAATCTAGCAGAGCAATGAATGTGGAGATCTCTAGATCCATGTGAGGTACAGGGCTGGTTCTAGCTTTGTTAGAAAGTTTGTCATGTCCTATATGATGTCTGATTTACATTATTTACATTAGTCATGGGATAACTCCTTTAAGAACCCCACAGATATCTAGAAATGTAAGTGGAATTTCATGTGGGGTTTTTCCCTAGCCTATTCCCCCACTGTACGCTTCCCTTTAATTATTCTGAAGGTACTCACATGTGTGACACAGAGCAATGCCCATCAAATATTACCAATATTACTCAAGCTGTGACGAGACTGAATTGTGTGGCTCTTTTTCAGTTGTGGGATAAACCTAATGAAATTCAAGCTGGTAATGAAGAGCATGCGGCTGCACAGGAGTTCTCCTACAGTGCAGAGTTTATCCTACATTGTACGCATACTTTGCATAGTCATTTAATGGTTTTGCAATGACTGAGAAAAATCTTATAACTATCTGTGCAGTGATTACTAAACCGAAAGAAAAAGCATACAGTAGCTTCATAACATTTCATGCATTCATCATCACAGGGTCTATCCTGACTTCACGGTGTGTAAGACCTACCTGGGATATCATAATGCATCCCTCCTGCAGGACAGCACAAAGACCATACATTAATGGGGAGGTCAGCTCAGAAGGATACTTTACTTAGTGGTTCTTGTGATCAGACATCAGCCCCTAATCATGTAGAGGAGGCTACAGATATAATAGATGGACACCAAGGTGCAGCCCTTACTGCAAACAAAAGCGCTCAGCAGAGCAAATGCTCAGCACGTCATGAATTATTTCTATCTATATGCTCTCATCTTGCTTTCTGCCACCGCTCATATATAATACACAAGGCCAGAGCGGGGACTAAACAGGTTTCAGGGCCCAGAGAACACAAAACTAAATGACACCTATAGCAAGACATCCAAGTTATACTGCAACATGTGGGTTCTATATATATATGTCAATGTAAATTACAATACAACAAGTACAATGTAGGGGTCTCCTGGATTTACAACCTGATGACATCCTCAGGAAGGGTCGTTAACATGAGATCAGTAGGGGTCTAACTTCCAACAACCCAGCCGATCAGCTGTTTGATGAGGCCGCACTGCTCCTGTGAGCGCCGCGGCCAACTAGCAGCTTTCCAAGCACAGCACCGTACACTGGACGGTGGCTGCGCATGGTATTGCACCTCAGACCCATTCACTTGAATGGGTCTGAGCTGCTCCTAGGCCACATGACCGATGAACTTGATATCACATGGCCTAGGAAGAGGCCTAAGCACTTATGCAGCCTCTCCATACAGTTGAATGTCAGGAATCCCACAGTTAGACCCCCGCAGATCTCATATGGCTGAATGAGGAGCTGTATGAGGAGACGGCGTACTGTGTCTGACCCCCGCCGATCTGATATTGATGACCTATCCCAAATATAGGAGAGCCTGGAGAACACCTTTAAAGCTGGACACATTTTAATGGCGTTCGCTCACAATCTACTGTTTATGGGTCCTGGTAGACTTTCATCTGAGGACTGCCATGGAGTTTTTTTCTTTGCTTTCCCTGTGTATGTATCTGGCACTGCCCATCCCCCCTACATGTGCAGTCAAACCAAAAGCACATCCACTTGCTCATCTTTAAGCTAGCCTAGTCTATGGCCAGCTTTTTCAGCCACTAAGGACTCATGCAGACGACCACAAGAGTGCCGGGAAACAGTCTGTGTGTCGGACACATCTCTGGGGCTGAGTACAGCTCCCCTGACCCGAACCCACTGTATGATAGCGATTTATGATAGTCTCTATCCGATCACGGGGCTACTGCAGTATACTCACATGATGTGAATACACAGCAATAGCCCTGAGTTGTATCTGTCTATCTGGGTGGGTGTGGCATGCCTCAATTTCTGGTCACCTTTCAGCTGTTCCTTGGGCCTCTCTGGTCCTCAGTACTATGTCAGGAAAGTAATTCATTAGAAAATACATTTAAAGCAGGATAAAACCTTAAATTAAAAATAAAAATAGTCTATTACTGAAAGGAAAATACAATTCAGTTAAAACCGTGCACAGGCTGGCCAGATGGAGTACAGAAAGTCTGATACCATTAGACTTTTAGGGGTAGTTCAGATTGTAAATGCATTAACTACACAATCAGAAACAGCCATGGCTACTGTTAAAGACTGCTTCAATGTAGAAGGGGAGAAAAAAAGTACTTCCTCTAGAAGTTACATAAAAAAATCCAAGCAAAAGAACAATGCACTGCATTAAATAACAGCAAAATAGAAGTGATTAGAGACACATCACGAACACACAAAAACACAAAGGCTATGAAGAAACCCAGCACAAACACTGATACGACTTCCCTGTCTTTTCCTCAGCCACAGTGGACCTTACAGGAACCACCAAGTCTTGCTTCAAGCATAGACAATCCGAAAGTACACTGCCATCCTGTGGAGGTACTCTGATTAGATCGAACCCCAGGAATAAAGGGTTACAACAGCCATTTCTCACACATCTATGGACTATATCAGACTAAAGTACCGTTTGTGCTTTATCCTTAAAATGCACATAAAATCAGACACCGACTACTTATTCTGTGCAGGTTTGGAGAGTTGTCATCGGCTTCTCTAATAAGCGAGTGAACTATTTCTACAGACATGAAATTTATGCTTTTTATAATTAAAATAGACTAAGTACCAACAAAAAAAAAGTGTATCATAAAATACATAAAAATGTGCACTTTGAGCATTAAGAGTTAGCAAATACTTTCTGCATTCAGAACCTCACGACGACTGCGATCTAGTTACGCCAAATTCACACTACAGTTACCCACCGGGTATTTAGACGGGAGTTGGGGCCGAGCATTCTGAGCTCAAGGGTAGACAGGGCTGGGATAAAGGGACAAGAGATCCTGTAACAGCGTCATTATTTTCACCATGCACAACCAACAGACCCATGACGTGCCAGGAAAGCCTTTTTTATTCCTGGCACAGAATGGGCTCTATGTAACAGATACACATGGCAAGTGCAATTTAAAGTCTTTTGTGGGTGTTGCAAACACGGCTGGAGGAATAGAGCGTGACTGAAGAGAGACGACAGTGGTAATGGTTGCCTTCGGTGGGAGCCTTTACATCTGGTTACCCTTGAAAGCATTCTGAGCAGCGCTACTGGCAGCTGTAGAGGCTGCGTTGGCTGCAGCAGTCTGCACGGTTTTATTAGACATCACGCCTGTGGCAAACTCTTGCTGGGCCTTCTCAAAGCTGGCACCTGTTGTCCGGTACAGTCCGTGCACCTGTGAGACACATAACCAAGCGTAAAATACACAAGAAGTCAAAATCTAAACTGAAACACTATACATAAACGGATCACCACAACAAATGATACAACAAATGTTGCCTAAAATATAAGAAACTTTATAATAAATCTTATCAGGGGTAAACACCTTTCTCACCCCTCCTAAACTAACATTCTCTGATAAATCATCTTCACAGATGAGACGGACTGTAAACTCACTGAAGGATCAGATTATATTCTGCCCATAGAAGTAAAAGGAAAGAGGAAGGGGGAGAATGTGTTTTATACTCCTCTCTGCTCCCCTGAAAACAATCAAAACCTTTGGACAATCCCCTTAAGGGTGGGGTCACACACAGCTTTTTGTGGCAGTTTATTGCGCCAAGCTAGAAGTGGACCCAGCAGGAAGGAGAAGTGCAAGTCTTTTCTTTATATTTCCCATCCCCTTCTAACCCAGGTCTGATTGCACATAAAAAATTGCATTAAAAAATTTCCAAGAAGACTGTTGCAAAAATGTTATACTGTCCTAATAGCAGCTTTTGGGTGCCCGCTGCCCCCATACACAACAGATCCTCCAAGTGTTTGGATTACATTTATCTTTATGTTAACGGTGCATTCACATCAACGTTTAGCTTTCCGTTCTTCTGATCAGTCAGAAAAAGAGAAAAACAAAAAACAAAACAAAAAAAAACAAAAGATCCCGTTTCATCAGTCGTCATCCACTTGAGCCATTTTCATCTGAGATCCGTTTTTTAGCGGGAAAAAGTCCTGCATGTAGGTTTCCCCCCTCCCAGTCTAAAAAAACAGATCTCAGATGGAAATAGTTCAAAGGGATGACAACTGATGGAACAGGACCAGTTTTGTTTTTTTTGTTTTTTTACAGTTTTCCTGTTTTTTTTCTCTTTTTCTGACGGATCAGAAGAACGGAAATCTAAATGGTGATGTGAACTCAGCCTTATATAACCCGCTTTACATGGAAGTGACAGAGTAAAAGTGCAGTGACATATTGATATGAAAATTTCATATCGTGCCCAACTTTAGATGTAATAGGGCTTGGGATCAGGACATAATAAGGCGATATAAGATCTGAAATTGCAAATGATGAGCTGGCTATACAAAACAACTGGAGTGAGACATAACCAGTTCTATTCTTCACACATACCTTTTTAAACATTGCTAGTGATACTACCGCAGAAGCTGTGAAGAGGGCGGCTATCAGGATCATCATAATCCCCACAGGAATATTCTCATTGAGCGCAGTCAGTGCAGAAATCCAACCGCTGCAAAACACAAAAACACCATTGTCACTGAATCCAAATCCACTGCCAGAGGAATCAGACGGCAAACTATGATATATCCAATTAATACAGAAGTCAGTCTGTAGATTAGAAATATAAATTACTGTTAATCTTCCTTAACGACAATCTTTAACTATGTACCGAAAAACCCTGCACGTCTGATTATTGGTATCCTTCCCACAATACTGCCGTGTGTAAATCACATAATCATCACTCCCTCTGAGGCTTTTCCACCAGCTCTTAATGAAGTGATTTAAAGGGGTTGTCCAGCCTTTAGGTCCCTTGCAGACGAGTGTGTGACACCCACGTCTTCCACATCGCAGACTTACAGTTCTGGAATGTGTTGGATAACAGTGACATAATGCTGTTAGTGTTATCCAACGCATTCCAGAACTGTAAGGGTTACATAGCATCATAAATCAGTATAATGCTATGTAACCCTCTCAGTGCCGGGAGTTCAGGCCAGGGGCTGCGATGCGGAAGACGTGCGTGTCACACGCTCGTCTGCAAGGGGCTTTACTGTGCCGATCAGCTATTTGGGTGTAGCTCCGTCACCGATGGAAGCTGCGCTGTAGTAACGAGCTCCCTCCACAACAAGGATGATGGGGCTGTGTAATTCTGGAGACAGCGCTACACCAGAACAGAAGGAGTGTGGGGTATCAGATCCCCACCGATCAGCTAGTGATAGGCTATCCTCAGGATATCAGTAAAGGCTGGACAACTCCGTTATAAATATGTAGTTTTGTTACTATCCGTTAGTTAGAACTAAGCAATAATGTGTAACTTACCAGTTACCCCAGCCTTTAAAGCCAGCAGCCTGCAGAACGTGTACAGAAAACTGACAGATGTACACGAAGAAGAACACAAAGAACCTGAAGGAACTGTCACTCCTGTGAAGACAAGGACATATGTGAGCATCACATTGTTATTAAAGGAGCATTCATCCACAGGATGCGCCATAAATGTCCAATAGATGCGGCTTCCAGAGGTGGAGAACAGGGCCCCACTGACTTGTATGGGAGTTTCTAAAATAGTAAGCATGCTGATAAATAGATAGGATTCCTAGAGGTAACCTGTAAATATGCCATAAATGTCCAGACTGGGATACTCCCTTAGGGCTCATGCACACGACCGTTGTTGGCCGGTGCTGTATTGCGGGTACCTGCTGTTTGTGCACTGCGGACCCATTCACTTGTATGCTTCCGTGGGTTTTCTGTCCATGCCTCTGCACTAGAGATGAGCGAGCATGCTCGGCCGTATAGATTAAAATATGCGTATGAATAGCGTACGAATTTTAAAATGCGTACGCAAATACGCAAAAATGGCACTCGAGCATGCTCGCTCATCTCTACTCTGCACCATAAAAAAAATAGAACTTGTTCTATTTTTTTTTTCCCCGTGCGGTCGGATCATGAACCCATTCAAGTTGAATGGGTCTGCATTAGAGATGAGCGAGCAGTGCTCGTTACGAGCACTGTAACGCCCGGGTCCCGTGTGAAATGCCCGCAGGCATTGCGGATCCGTCCTCATCTGCATGTAAGTCAATGAGGACGGATCGTATGGTATGACACTCATACCAAACGGTTCCGTCCCCACTGACTTTAAGACGGGTGAGGACGGAACCGTTTGGTATGAGTGTCATACCAAACGATCCGTCCTCATTGACTTACATGCAGATGAGGACGGATCCGCAATGCCTGCGGGCATTTCACACGGGACCCGAGCGTTACAGTGCTCGTAACGAGCACTGCTCGCTCATCTCTAGTCTGCATGCGCCTGCGCCAACGACACGGACGGTGCCTGGGCATTGGGGACCACAATTTGCAGTCCTCAATGAACAGAACGGGCGGCATATGTTCATGTGCATGAGCCCTTAGGATAGGCCATCAAGAGGAGATTGGTTCCACTCTCATGCCTCTGCCCCGTGATGCCCCAGTAATGCCACAGCAATTATAATGCCCATGACCCCAATAGATCTCCAATAATTTCCCAAAGTGACAAAGAACAAAATCAAAATATTCACTTCAGTTCTGCTCCCCAACAGCACCCGTAATGCAGAAAACGGACCTCTTCTGGCCTTCACCGTTTCCCTGCGCAGGCGGTCGTGATAACGTCATTACGCAGCCTGCGCTGGGACGCAAGCAACCTCTAACAGGCTTCAGGCCTACAAGAGTGATTCATGGCAGAGAACTACTGACTCTTGTGCCCCGCCGCAATATTCAACTGTATCACCTACTAGAGGATGGCGATACAAATGAATGTGCGGTGACAGCGATGTTCGTGGCTTTGGGCAAAACTTTCAAGGCCTTGGCTGGATTTTTTGGCCTAGCAGCACCCCTGCCTGTAATACAGTATGCCGCACAGATACAAAGTTACATTGAAAAATGCAGGAAAAACATTTTTTGCTCTGACTCCAAGAAGCAAAAGATCCATACAGGCGGCCAGGCACAAGAGGAAACATGCAGGGTGGTTGAGCTCCAGGTTACTTCATGGTTCTGAGAAGGGGCAGCAAGTGTTGAGTACTGAGGGGGCATCATGGGCACAACTGCTGTATTTCTATATCAATTAGCTGCATTTTCTTAACTGGACCCTTTAAACTTTGCATTAACGACAAGCTCAGCTGTAAAGCCTTCTGTAATATATATGCAGCCTGTTAAACACTTTATATACATGGATGTGTGCCATGTGATAAAGCAAGAAAATGAATACAGTTCATGTGCCAAAAATAAAAGGTGTTTCCAGTTTCTATGAAGTGTGCCATCTGTGCCATACATGGAGATCTGGAAATTGTCTATTGATGATGAGAACGAGGGTCACACTTGGGAAGCAGCTGATTTATAAGAAGGAGTTGTTAGGACACATACATCTTGAAGTGTCTATGTTAAAAGTTTGGAGGGAAGTGCATTTTTAGCTAGATATGCTTATGTTAATCCCAAAATGTAAAGAATGTGATTTGTACACAATTAAAGGCTTTTTCTGGAAGTTCGATATTGATGGCCCAGCCTCAGGATAGGTCATCAATATCAAATCAGCAGGGCTCCAACTCCAGGGACCCCTCCGCGATCAGCTGTTTGCCTTTCTAAACCAGAGAGAGTTTACATTGGGATGCAATACCAAGAACAGCCACTATACAATGTTTGGTAAGTAGTCAGGAGGCCGTATTACTTACTATAGCACCGTGGAGGTGGGGAGAATCTGGGTTTTGGACCCCCCAATTAGTTATTGATGGCCTATCCCGAGGATAAGACCATCCATAGTGAATTCAATACAATGTTTCTTTAGCTCCAAATTTTTAATTCCACAATTTAAGCATTTTTTTCCTGAATGTGGAAACACCCCCATTGGTGTTTGTCAACTGTTGTATGGGCACACCACAGGGTTCAGAAGGGAAGAAGTGCCATATAGTTTTTGGAACACAGACATTGCTGGAATCGTTAGTGCATGCTGCATCATATTTACAGACACACTGAGGTTAGGCGGGTTCTACTAGGTACTGATATGCCATAAACGTAGACAAACTACTGTTTGGGTACGCTGCAAGGTTAAGTATTTAAAGAGCACCTTTTGGCTTTTGCAGCACATATTTTGATGGATTGATTTACAGCCGACATGTTGCTATTTAACAGCCTCTGAGGCACCAGTACAGCTATTTTCTGGGAACCATGGGGAAGACTTATCAAGACTTGCACTTTTTGCACCTGTCTTGATATCCCCTGCGCTGCCGGAGGATGCTCCTAATTTATGACAATGTGCACCCCTTGTCATCAAGCACATTCTCCTGCAGTCCGTGTGTCCACCTAACCAGAAATCTATGACAGCTCAGAGCTGCTGTAGATTTCTGGATTCATTTCTGTCAGAAAACTGACGTACATAAAGATAAATCTGCCGCAGTGACTGACCACGCCCCCTTCCCTTGCCACTCTCGCACCTGTGACTCCTTAACACTTTGTGTGAGGGCTTATTTTTTGCAGGATGAGTTGTCATTACCATCGGTTCTATTTTGTAGTACTTATGATTTTCTGATCATTTTATTTACCGTATTTTTCGCCCTATAAGACGCACCGGCCCATAAGACGCACCTAGGTTTTAGTGTAGGAAAATAAGAAAAAAATATTTTTCATCAGATCCTCTTATCAGACTGCCCATAAATTTAAGGACATCACATCAGACCCCCATATCAGCCCCCTGTGCCCCCATACCATCTCACTGTGCCCCATCAGACCTCAGATCAGCAGAATGTGCCCCCATCAGACCTCAGATCAGCAGAATGTGCCCCCATCAGACCTCCGATCAGCAGAATGTGCCCCCATCAGACCTCAGATCAGCAGAATGTGCCCCCATCATACCTCAAATCAGCAGAATGTGCCCCCATCATACCTCAAATCAGCAGAATGTGCCCCCATCATACCTCAAATCAGCAGAATGTGCCCCCATCAGACCTCACATCAGCAGAATGTGCCCCCATCAGACCTCAGATCAGCAGAATGTTGCCCCCATCAGACCTCACATCAGCAGAATGTGCCCCCATCAGACCTCATATCATGCCCCCATCAGACCTCAGATCAGCAGAATGTGCCCCCATCAGACCTCATATCATGCCCCCATCATACCTCAAATCAGCAGAATGTGCCCCCATAAGACCTCACATCAGCAGAATCTGCCCCCATAAGACCTCACATCAGCAGAATGTGCCCCCATCAGACCTCAGATTAGCGTCTTGTGCCCCTATCAGACCTCAGATCAGCCCACCCAGCCACTTATAAAGACCATACTTACCGTACCTGTTCTGCGCTGCCGCTGCCGTCGGTCCCACGCTCCGCGCTCTTCTCTCTTCCCTGCCGGCACGCACTATGACCTGACGCTGCGCCGCAGCGTCAGGTCATAGTGCGTGCCAGCAGGGAAGAGAGAAGAGCGCGGAGCGTGGGACCGGACGGCAGCGGCAGCGCAGAACAGGTACGGTAAGTATGGTCTTTATAAGTGGCTGGGTGGGCTGATCTGAGGTCTGATAGGGGTCCCTACGTACAAGTGAGCGCTTCCTTATGGAAGCGCTCACTTGTATTCGCCCTATAAGACGCACAGCATTTTCCCCCCTACTTTTGGGGGAAAAAAGTGCGTCTTATAGGGCGAAAAATACGGTAACTTTTTGGAAGTAGGATAAATAAAAGGCAGCAATTCTGCCACTGCTTTTTGGGTTTTATTATTGCAGCGGGAAAAATGTCATGTTATCGTTATTCTGCTGGTCAGTACAATTACAGAGATACCAATTTTACATATTTTTTATGTTTTGTTACTTTTACACTATTAAAGAAATTTTGGGAGAAAAAAATAAATTAAAAATCGTGTCTGGCTCATCATTTCCCAAGAGGCATTTTTTTCTGGCAATGCTGTTGTGTGAGGGCTCATTTTTTGTGGGATGAATTGATGCTCTCATTGGTACGATTTACATAATAAAAGCATTTAAAAAACAAAACATTGTTTCACTATTTCTGGACAGCCATCATTTTTATTTTTCTGGCAATGGTCTGGTGTAAGGGCTTGTTTTTTGCAGGATGAGGTGATGTTTTCATTGGCACCAATTCAGGGTACATACAACTTTTTGATTGCTTGATATTGTGATTTCTGGACGGTGAGGATCAAAAAAATGGTTGTTCTGGCACAGTTTTTTTTTTTTTTACACAGCATTCACTTGGTAAGGTTGAACATGTGATTTTTTTTTTAGAGGAAGTCAATAGGGATGCGGTGATACCAAATATGTTTTTTTCTCTATTTTTACATGGCTTTTTTTTTTTTTTTTTTACTTTTACTTTTGGGACTTCAAATTTTGGGGGTCTTATCCCTGTACTGCATTGAAATGGCCAGTTTTACACCAGGCCTAGGGACTGGGCCTCACAGGCCTCGGTACATGGCAGGCCCTTTGTAAGGCTTCTGGGTGCCATGGCAACCATTAGCACCTCGTCATCGCTTCCCGGGAGCTGGTGTAGTTAGAGAAGCGGCTTCCTCCCTCTGCATACCCCTTAGATGCTGCGGTCAGCATTGATCACGGCATCTAGGGATTTAATCTGCCGGCATTGGAGTTTTCAGTGATGCCAGAGATATATCAGAGGCCCGGCTGTCCGTTACGGCCAGGCCCCTGTACTAATCAAGCATGCACGCTGGAATGCGCATCCGTAAGAGGTTAAAAAAAAAAACCTTACCTGAAGGCTCCATACAATGGTCGATACCAGCAAACAAAGGAGCATGGTGTGAAAAGCAAGAACCACAGGATGGCCAAACCAAAGTCAACGCCTCGACTTGTATCAACGCAGAACCACGCCAGACAACCAAAGATATTTACAAACAGGGTGACGGTATGGACTGTGGAGGAGAAGAATAGGGTCACTATAAATACAACTCCATAAACCTCAGCTGCGTGCGCCTCCATGCAACGTCACAAAAAGTAATTATTTGTGTAAACAATAAAAACCCTAATACTACACCCACATGTAAAAAATTCCTGCAGACTTTCCATCCAGATTTACTGGCAGAATAGACATGGAAAATCAGCTGCAGCAAATCTCGGTGCAGATAGTGTGTGTGTAACATAGTTTATAAGGCTGAAAAAAGACATCTGTCCATCCAGTTCAGCCTGTTTTCCTACAAGTTAATCCAGAGGAAGGCAAAAAAAAAACCCTGTGAGGTAGAAGCCAATTTTCCTCACTTTAGGGGGAAAAATTCCTTCCCGACTCCAATCAGGCAATCAGAATAACTCCCTGGATCAACGACCCCTCTCTAGTAACTATAACCTGTAATACTCTCCAGAAATACATCCAGGCCTCTCTTGAACTCTTATAAAACATTTATTTATTATTTGTCGCATTCATTTAATAAACTCCATAGATTCATTTTTTTATTCATACAATGATTTACACGTTAATTATAGCATTTAGTCTATGGTCGCAATTGTCCCAAGACAACTTATATGTTCTCTGAGAGCGAGCATGCTCCCAGCTATACAGGAAACACTCGTTTATTCTATCACAAGGAAAATGTCACCAATGGGTAACGATCTGATAACAGTAGCTTTAGCCCAGGTAATCTTCTCTGGAATCAGGTTCACAGGAGGAGCAGCCAAACTCCCTCGATAAATTCAGGGGCTCACTATTCTCCCAAGGGAAGTATATAGACCTTACAATGTTGTGACAACTTTACATTACTGGTGCAGGACTGTGTTCACAAACAGTATTAAGTATTAAACCAGGAAAGTGTCACCAAAAAAAAAAAAAAAAAATGAAATAGTTGAGCCCAAGACAGTTCTTGCATGTCAGATGCTAGATAATAACTAGGACTCTCCGGAACACCAGGAAGCAGTTCGACTTCCACTGACCACATCAGTAGCTACTCACCAAACAGTGCCAGATTAATAAATGCAAAACAAGAACTAGTACTTAACGGCAACATGGGTCTGGGGTCAGAGCATAAAAAAGTCACAACCTATACCCCATGTGATCATGTAATAGACATGACAACTTTTTGGTTTGCAACTATGCCATCCAACTTCTTCTTTATCTTCAGGAAATGTCGTTTGAACTCCAAACCATCACCCTTGGAAAGGCGAAAGTCCAATAAAATTCCTTCATCCATCTCCACTAAATTAACTTTGAATATCAGCTTGTTGTTTCTTCGGTCAGTTGTTGAAAGTGTCACCTGGTTGACACATTTCTTCCAGACATAGCCCATCTTCTCGCAAGTCTCCTTCAGATTGCTGTATGAGCTTTCTGCATCAACTTTAGTAAAGAAGCGGGTCATCCTCTTAACCAAGTGCTGCCATGGGTTCTGCGAGGAACCCGGAGTCCCCAGTAACTGGCTGCTCAGCAGCATGTTCTTAGGGCAGGCCGGCTGAGAGAAACTGATTCCTTTACCCTGCACCAGTTTATCTATATGAGAAGAACTGCTATCCCAAGTAGGGAGGGCAGTGCGGGGTTCTGGCTGTGTACTGGAAAAGGTCACCTTCTCGTCACTGCTGTGGGAGAATGAGATAAATCCATATCAGACCGAATGTGTTTGCTGAAAAGTCCAGGTGCTTCAGATCCCCCGGATGACGAGAGGCTCCTCTTCATACCTTTCTTGGGTGGTGATGGTAAGTTCACTAAAAGAGTTCAAGAGGGGCCTGGATGTATTTCTGGAGGGTAAAAATATTATAGGTTATAGTTACTAGAGAGGGGTCGTTGATACCGGGAGTTATTCTGATTGCCTGATTGGAGTCGGGAAGGAATTTTTTCCCCTAAAGTGAGGAAAACTGGCTTCTACCTCACAGGGGTTTTTTTTTGCCTTCCTCTGGATCAACTTTCAGGATAACAGGCCGAACTGGATGGACAGAGGTCTTTTTTTCTGCCTTATAAACTATGTTACTATGTTAATATGGTTTGGTGGACCAACGGTCCTTTTTGATTTCTGGAATAGTAATCCTTGTGTGTGTGTACTGAAATGCAGTGCAGATTTTAAAGGTTATAACATGTTAATCCCTTTTGTGGATTTTCATCACGGATTTTACCCTCTAAAATACAAAATGAGCACTCAGATTTTTTGGCAATCCATTTACATACAATAGAGAATCTCCACGTGGATTTATAGACTGCATGGCAAAAAGAACATGCTTCGGATGGAAACACCGAGGATTAGCCCTATTAAATGATGAAGGAGCTAACCTTTGTGCGGATCTGCACTAGATTCACCAGATTCAGTGTCCGCCTTGGATTTCTGCAGCAGAAGTTGTGGGTTGTGTCATCTAAGGCACTGGTGGCACCACTGTCCGATAGGTACGGGTCCTAGAGGTGGGACCTGGAACTGCCAGGGGTAGCACAGACTAGCAATATGTCATCAATGTCTCAGATGACACAACCCGTTTAAACTGAAGTGTGACCATACCTTCATAAAATCGCCACAACAAAAAAAAAGACCAAAAGCCTAACAAATAGCAATTATCCTCCAAATGGAAAACGGGTGGGGTGAGCAAAAAGATCAGGACCCACACCACTGGGGTTACTGAAGAACTTCAGACGGGGTGAGATGGCAGTGAACGGCTGGGATCTTTGTTCTTGCTCTTAGGCCTTATTCACACATCAGTGTTTTGGTCAGTGATTTCCATCAGTGATTCTGAGCCAAAACCAGGTGCAGCTCTAAACACAGAACAGGTGCAGATCGTTCCCTTATACCTTATGTCTGTGGAGGCTCCAATCCTGGTTTTGGCTCACAATCACTGATGGAAATCACTGACCAAACACTGACGTGTGAATAAGGCCTTATTTTGTAGCTCCTTTTCCCCTACGCAGACACAACATTTTTTGCTCTAGTTCAAACCAGCACTGCGACACTCTCAGCTAGAGTTTTGATCCTGGCAAACTACCCAAATCTAATATCACATCTCTACACAGATTGATTCTTTGTGTTCACACAACACGATCTCCTACGTGGAAACAATGATTTAAAGGGGTTGTACAGGACAGGTCATCAATATCACATCAGCGGGGGTCCGAGTGTGGGCACTCCCGCTGATCAGCTCACCTGAGCTCTGTTGAGCACACCACCCTCCCGGGCACTTACCATGCACATAATATAGTGGCAGTGCTTGGTTCTGCAGCTCAGCCCCATTGATTTGAATGGGGCTGAGCTGCAATTAGGTCATGTGACTGATGTATGGTGACGTCACTGGCCTAGGAAGACGCCACGATACGCACGGATCACCTGGCCTCTTCTAACACCCTGTACCCCTGCCGATCTAATATTGGTGACCTATCCTGAGGATAGGTCATCAATATTAATTCCAGGATAACCGCTTTAATGCCCTGTATGAAAGATCATTTCACCCAATGCACAAGCGTTTTGCTCATTCATCAGGTGATTGGCAGCACATTTACACGGGCAGATTATTGGGAAAGAGCGTTTACAGACACACTGGATCCTGATATTCTGCCCGTGTAAATCCAGCATCACTTCCTTGGCATCACAGGACCAGGCCTACAGTGAGAATGGGAGGGGGAGACCACTCATGTCTAATCAGCAAATACAGCTGCAGTATGGCAGCGCGGCATGATACCTTCAGTGAATGTATATTGCCAAGTGTAGTTATTTTAGGTTTCATGTGATCGCTGCCCTGTAGACACCGTAACCCTGAAATACCAAGATACAACCATTATAACTAGAAACATATTGCGGGATCTGAATTAATGGGGAAGATAACATAACTGCATATTTATCAAGCCCCTGCCACCACCAAGACAATTTTTAAAAGTAAAAAAGCGGATGTGACCTTCCCACCCAGAAAAGTGACATTAAATTATGCCAAGTATAACCTGGCACGGCTCAGCAGTTACCCCATCATCTACCAGCAGCATGTCGGCACTATAGATCCTGAACTTACCAGTCACACCGGAATATATGAAGCTGCCCTAATTTGACAACGAATTTACAAGAGATGAGCAGAGCAGACGTCTAACCACAGTTACCTTTTTGAAGGCAATGAGAGATAAGTCCATCTACTATAACAATACAGATTTGTAAATTTTAATCTACCTAATGAAAGTGTTCTGCTTCTTCACAGGTATTAGAAATGGAGCTCCTAGGGCTGTGATGGCTAACCTCCAGTTGTGCTAAAACCACAATTCCTAAGATGTACACTTGCTTAACTGCTCTCAGAACTCCATAGAAATGAATGGAGCATGCTGGGAGTGGTAGTTTCATCACAGCTGGAGTGCCGGAGGTTAGCCATCACTGTCCTAGGGTGCTGGCTCCACATTGGCCAGGATGACCAGGATATGCCGTGACCTACTGATCTGAGAGTCCAACTGCTGAGACCCCCACAATCCTCGGAATGAAGGAGCCACAGTGCTAGTTAAATGCTGACGCTTTCAGAATAATGCTCTTTGGCACGCTGCTGTTCAAGGACTGAGATTAAAGGGGTTCTGTACCTTATTACTGATGATCTATCCCCTGCCGTTCAGCTTATGAAAAGGCATTGGCGCTCGCAGTCTCTCGCTGTTTCCCATAGGCCGGCCTGGGCACAGCTCAGCCCCCATTGAAGCACCACTGCCTTCTCATACAGCTGATCCACAGGGGTCGCAGGTCTCGGATCCCCACTGATCAGACGCTGATGATCTATCAGTATCTATCTATCTATCTATCTGGTCATCAGTAACAAAAAGGTACAGAACTCCTTTAAGTGACCTCCATGGCTTGGTCCTTCCGATCTATGTGGGACCCAGAGGTTGGATTCCTATCAAACCCTCATTTTTATGGTAAATCCAAGTGGTCTGCCCTAACACCCCTTTTAGCGTTGGTGGAAATCCTGGCTTCTGCCGGGCTAAAAGCAGAATATGATAGAGTAATAAGCTGAGCCAAGAAATATTGTTTTATACGTAAAAGGAGTCCTGTCAATTGTGATAGGACTCCCAGAAGGGGCAGTGAGAGTCCCCATTACCACACCCACACAGGAGGACTGACACCCTTCACTGTACACACACAGATATAGTTAGGGCTGTCAATCATCCCATGTAGGCAGGGTAAGCAGGACTCTCCTAGGAGTGTAGTAGAAATCATCTTATAGGTCGGCTTTAATTCTTTTTAAGAAATCTTTGTTTATCCCAATAAAACAGGAACCTCTGGAAGTTACTGTAACCGTGTTTTTTCCCTAAGCTGGAAGTCGGTACTATCGGATATTCCCCGTGGCGCGCTGCTCTATTTTCAGATCTCCTGCTAACAGAAATGATTCATCTCACAACTCTGTATTAGGGAGATTTGGAAAATACCTCAAAAATCGGAAATCTACTATCAAAAACACATTGTCTATTGTTTGTAGGAGACATGCAGGTCGGCTTACATATCATGTGAATGGGACACTTACACATCCATAGATAGTACATAATCTTTACAGTTTTCTGAAATTCCACAGGAATATCCACTGAGAAATCTTGGTAAAAACATGGGCCAACAGGAAAATTTGACGGTAGGGGGGGCCAATTGTTCTTTCTTCCTGGAGAATCAAAAGACACAGCAACAAACAGTGTTATTTGATGTTCGGTAAAGTCAAAATGAGGTTAACGTGATCATATCCCAACTACGTGTACTGCGCTTTCTATGCTTAGGAGTCCAGTAGGCGGAGCTATCAGTGACTGTGCAAACAGATAGCTGGTAATCACCCAATAGGATCATTCACTGGAAGTATAGAAACAGCAGAGAGTTCAATTAATAGTCATACTGAATCTTTTCCCACAAAACCATATATAAAATCTTCTCAGCTCCTCCTGTTCTATAACATGCTTCCCGCAGACTGACTGCATGCAAAATGCGATGAGTCCCCTTTAGGGGGGATATCAGAGACTTAAAAAAATGGAGGCACAGAGGAGCGCTAACAGAAGTCATGGCAGGTTTATGAAGTTAGAAAAACATGGCATCACGTATTTCAGAAATAGCACCACTCTTGTCTGTTGGGCTGTGTGAGGTACTACAGGTCAGACTCTCTCCGTGAAAAGGGATTGTGCTGCAATACAACACAAAGACCATGGAAAAAAAGTGGCGCTCTTTCTAGAGACAAGCAATCCCTTTATCGAGCCACCGAGTGTCCCTGTAAGGTTCTGGACTTCCCACTCACTCCTCTGCTTCACCACCTTTTTGGAAAAAAAGTGGAGAGCGGGGCTGAAAACTCCCAAAAAGTCAACAAATTTTTACAAGGGGATCTTACACCAAACTGTGCGATTTTTCATGCCAATTTTCTGGCGTAAAGGGGTTTATGAATGTCCCGCTCATTACTGAAAAGGAATCCGACACTATTATCTGACTATACTATAAATTTATACATGAGTAGTACTGCAGATGAGGAGTCCAGATCCTACTGCCCCTGGTTCCCCCACTGTCAGTGATCAGAAAGGACATCTGTCAGCAGATTTGTACCTATGACACTGGCTGACCTGTTACATGTGCACTTGGCAGCTGAAGACATCTGTGTTGGTCCCATGTTCATATGTGCCCGCAGTGCTGAGAAAAATGTTTACAAAAAGTTTTAATATATGCAAATAAGTCTACAAGAGCAAAGGGGGCGTTGCCGTTACACCTAGAGGCTCAGCTCTCTCTGCACTTTCACAGAGGGCGTGGCAGTTGGAGAGATTAGATCCTCTAGGAGTAATGACAACGAGGCTCATTTGCATATAATAAAACATCATTTTTCTCAGCATTGCGGGCACAAATGAACATGGGGCCAACACAGATGTCTTCAGCTGCCAAGTGCAACAAGTCAGCTACTTTCATAGGTACAAATCTGCCGACAGATGCCCTTAAAATACCCTGTCTGGACTTAAAGAGGTTGTCTCATCTCGCTGTTACTAGGCGAGATGAGACACCGTTTCCGACCACCTCCCGGCCGGTAAACAGCAGAGCGCTCCGACGCTCTGCTGTTTCTGTAGCTCTCATTGCCGTGCATGAACGCTACAGAAACAGCGTAGCACAGAAAGCTATGGTGTTTCCCTAACGCAGAAACACCATAGCTTTCTGTGCTACGCTGTTTCTGTAGCGTTCATGCATGGCAATGAGAGCTACAGAAACAGCAGAGCGTCGGAGCGCTCTGCTGTTTACCGGCCGGGAGGTGGTCGGAAACGGTGTCTCATCTCGCCTAGTAACAGCGAGATGAGACAACCCCTTTAACATTATGAAGTGGACTCCTGTGCGCATGCACGGCAGTCCTGACTACTACAGCAGGGAAACTGGGGGCAGCAGGAAAATAAAAGATAGTGATCTGGACTCTGTATCTGCAGTACTACTCACATATTACCAGGGATCATAGTAGAAAATCAGGGTGACAGATTTCTTCTAAGGCAGAGACACAAAATGAGATTTTCTTCTGTGTTATACCTATATAGATATAAGCCATACTCGCCTCCTGGCTGGTTCAGGCTCTGAATCTCCCGTTCCCTGCGGTCTAACTCTGCGGCTTTCCTTTCCAGTTCTTCCTGGCGCTTCAGAAGCTCAGCCTGGGTTATAGCGTGTTCCTAAAGAGAAGTGTGGTTTGAGTATAATATCAACCAGAATGATAGTCCTTAAAAAAGAAAAAAAAAAAAGTGGGTGTGGGGGGGCTTTATATTAGTCTACAAAATATGGTGCTGTTCTTAAAAATTAAAAAAACGTGTCACCACAGCTTTTATATGGCACTTCTTGTAATGTCTTCTTTCCTTAGATCTAATTGTTGGAGTAATGTTAATCTGTTACTTGCTCGGTTTGCCATATTCATGTCTACACTGACTCCTGTGTACGGACTTCATCTAAATGTGGCCTCCACTGATCACACATCCATAAGAGTGGAGGTCACAGCACATGTGGTATTCCCATGGGAGCAGCGCTGCAGTAACCAGCTCCACTACACACAATGGACAGAGCTGGAGTGTTGGACACCAACCAATCATGATAGGCTGTCAATACAAAATTACTGGAAAACCCCTTTAATTTCCATCTTTAGTGCGCAGACCACACAAAGGCAATAGTCGATGATATATGGGATAACAGTTTTGTTATGAGTGGTTATTTTTCAGGGGGCACTGAATAGACAGAATTATTATTTTCTTTAACCTTTTTAAGACCAAGGATTTCAGATACCTGAATGTCCACAGCAAGATTTCACCTTTTTGAATTCAACATTCTAAGGTTCCATTCACACGTCTGTATGAACGGTTCCGCATCCATTCAGCAATTTTGCGAACGGGTGCAGACCCATTCATTTTCAATGGGGCCGCAAAAGATGTGGACAGGACACAGTGTGCCGTCCACTCCCGCACTTCTGTTCTGCTGCCCCGAAATAGAACATGTCCTATTCTTCTCCACCGCCACGGACAAGATAAGTCATTTCTACAGTGCCGGCACATGGCCTGTGTCCGTGTTTTGCGGATCTGCAAAACAAATGCGGACGTGTGAAAGGACCCTTAGGCCTCTTTCACACGGGCATCACAGATTCAGTCCGGATGCTTTCCGGAAAATCCGCACGCAATCACAGTCAGTTTTGACTGCGATTGCGTACAGTCGTTCAGTTTTTTCCGCGCGGGTGCGAAGCGTTTTGATGCGTTTTTCACGCGCGTGATAAAAAAACAATGTTTGCAAACAACATCTCTTAGCAACCATCAGTGAATCACGCATTGCATCCGCACTTGCGTGCGGATGCAATGCGTTATTCACACAGCCCCATTCACTTCAATGGAGCCAGGGCTGCGTGAAAAACACAGAATATAGAACATGCTGCGATTTTCACGCAACGGCGAACTGATGTGTGAAAAACATCGCTCATGTGAAAAGCCCCATTGAAATAAATGGGTCAGGATTCAGTGCGGGTGCAACGCGTTCGCATCACTCATTGCACCTGCGCGGAAATCTCGCCCGTGTGAAAGGGGCCTTAAAGGGTTTCTGTCACCAGAAATCACCCTATTAAACCAAGTGTCATTTGCAATGAGCAAATGACACTTGATGACAGTAATGTTAGTCTCCTATTTCTCTGTCCAGCAGTTTAGACAAAAAATAGGTTTTTATAATATGCAAATGACCTCCCCTAGGTGCAGTAGGCGTGAACCTGCACCTAGGAGAGGCCGTAATAACGCCTCTTACCACGCCTCCGTAGCGCTGATTGACAGGGCCGGGCAGCCAGCTCTTTCGGCTCCCGACCCTGTACGATCCCGAAATCCCGCGCCTGCGCACTGCCGTAGTACATCCGCGCACGAAGGAGCCGGGACCCGGGCGGTCGACGGCTCTCAGCACGCGTGCGCGGATGTAGTACCGCAGTGCGCAGGCACGGGATTTCGGGATCGTACAGGGTCGGGAGCCGAAAGAGCTGGCTGCCCGGCCCTGTCAATCAGCGCTACGGAGGCGTGGTAAGAGGCGTTATTACGGCCTCTCCTAGGTGCAGGTTCACGCCTACTGCACCTAGGGGAGGTCATTTGCATATTATAAAAACCTACTTTTTGTCTAAACTGCTGGACAGAGAAATAGGAGACTAACATTACTGTCATCAAGTGTCATTTGCTCATTGCAAATGACACTTGGTTTAATAGGGTGATTTCTGGTGACAGAAACCCTTTAAGGTGAGCATTTTCTTTTGACACTGTCTCCATTGCTCAATTTTTATTTTACTGTAACTCTGATGAGGTAAATAAATGTGGCAAAACATGGCGTCCCCAATGTATAACAATGATACCAAATATGTGGACACAGCCCCACCTATCACCATAGCAATCAATCAGATTCCATCTTTCATTTTCCAAAGAAGCTCTGAGGAAAAAAAAAAAAGAAAAGAGAAAAGAAAAAAGAGGAATCTGATTGGTTGCTATGGGTACCTAGGCCAATTTTCCTTTACACCAGTTTTGATCAATGTCCGCCTATGCGTCTGCAGATGCAATATGAACTGAAGTCACCCAGTGGTGCTGCGCTGGTGGAATAATATAACAGTCTACAGAAGGACACAAAAAAAAAAAAAAAAAACCTCCCACCTTTAACCCCTTCCAGTGTAAGCGGGACCCCCAACTATCTCCAGAACAGAATCCACAAAGTGAACGGAGAGCAGTTGTGCATGCGCGGCCACCCTTTGTTCAGCTTGGATATTTCCTGCAGTCCCCGCACTTGTGCCGTGTGCTCTCCTTCCCTTGATAGGAATGGGTCCCAGAGGTGAGACTCACACTTATCCCAGCGCTATGCCGTCAATGTCCCAGATGGGAATACCCCTTTAAGGGTTGTGGTGTTATGTACACTGGCAAATAACACAGGGCATCTTCTGTGTATAAGAGTAGGACAAAAAACCCCAACTTGTAAAGCCACTGTCTGCTTTTCATGGGGTATGTTAGAGAATAATGGTAAATTACACATAGAACAGGCCTTTTCTTGAAGATACCTCACACTAGACAACACAGTACCTTTGCAATCTGTGAATAAGCAGGAGGTTCCTCTGTGGGCTTCATTATAGCCGGCTGGGTGCTCGGAGCTGAGGTCGGCATCTTCACTTTTGCTGGTTGTGGCTGAGAAAATAAGGGAAAGAACATATGAGAAACTAGAAGAATTACAGTGCGACCCCAACTCTAAATTAAAGGGGTTTTCCGACATTACTACCGATGACCTATCATCAGGACAGACCATCAGTATCTGATCTGTGGGGACTGACCCCGGGACACCCACTGAATAGCTGTCTGGGAAGGTAGCAGCGCTCCTGTGAGCACAGCGGCCTGCTCTCTGCTTTCCCTAGGCCAGTGACATCACACTCATCGGTCACATGGCCTAGTCAAGTCAAGTGAATCGGGCCGATTGCAATACAGAGCACAGCCGCTGTACAAGGTATGGCACTGAGCGCCAGTGCCTTCTCAAAAAAGCTGATCGGCGGGATCCCGGGTGTCAGACCCCCACTGATCAGATACTGATGACGTATCCTGAAGATATGTCATCAGCAGAACACTTTTAAAGGGAATCTGTCACCAGCAACCTCCCTATCAAGCTGTTTGCAGACACATAGCTGTGGTTCCCCCGATTAAAACAGTTTGTTTTTGATCCAAGGTTCAAGTCATGATACTTTTTCTTAATAAGCAAATTAGGCCTTTGGTGCAATGAGGGCGTCACCATTCCTCGTGTTGTTTTTTGAGCATCTGGCTGGGAATCCCACGTGCAGAGCAGATTACCAATCTGCACAAGATGGGATACCCTTCTAGATTAAGGGTTTTATATTTTAGTGGATGTTACTGGGGGTTCATCATCAGTGATACGACTGCTGACTGATGCGGTGTTGTCTTATCACATGTCAATACCCGTCAGTGTAATCCAAAACGGCTCAAATCCTCCAGAACAGGAGCCACTTATAAAGGGGTACTCTCTATTCCGGATATATATCCTCTACAACAGGGATGCCCAACCTGCACCCCTTCAGCTGTTGCAAAACTACAACTCCCAGCATGCCTGGACAGCTTACAGCTATTAGGGCATGCTGGGAGTTGTAGTTTTGCAACCGCTGGAGGGCGGCAGGTTGGGCATCCCTGTTCTACAAGGACATATGGGCAGGGGTTGTCCTCATGAGAAAGCTTCTTTAAAGGGTTTTTTCCATTTTATAAACTTTGCACATATTTTAATTTTATATATACACTACAAATGGTGTCTACAAAGAGAACATCTCTCTTAAAGGGATAGTCCACGTCAGAAAATCCACTGACAATAGGCTTATCAAAAAGATTGTTTGTCGGCTGAGGGCCCCAGACATTAGTAGTTATTTGTGGGGAAATCTAGCAGTTAGGCTACATTCACACGTCCGTATTTGTTCACATCCTGGAAAACGGTCAGTTTTTTGCGGATCCGTTTTTCCAGCACATCCGTTCCGTTGTTCCGTAAAAAACGGAAAGGATGTATCCATATGTCATCCGTTTTTGGCGGATCCGCAAAAAACGGAAGGAGGAATCAAATCTTTTTTTTTTTCTACCCTCCTGGAACGGAATCCTCAAATGCGGATGACATGCGGATGCCTTTCCGCAGGTCATCCGCATTTTTGCGGATCCATAGACTTTCATTGGGCTACGGATGGCAAAATCGGAGGAAAAGTAGGACAGGAAGATTTCTGTTTGCGGATCCGCGGAACGGAACTGAGAAACGGATGCGGACAACATACGGTGCAATGTCCGCATTTTTTCGGGACCCATTGAAATGAATAGATCCGCATACTATCCGCAAAAAACGTCCAAAATTGCGGAATTGACGCGGATAGGATGCGGATGAAAAGTCAGGACGTGTGAATGGGGCCTAAGTCTTTAACTTCCCTGTAGTACCACCACAGGAGAAATTAAAGAAGAACTCCCGCAAAAAATTTTATTCTCTGACCTGTTAGAAAGGTGCATGATATAATCTGTAGTGAATGCAATCTTCTCACCAGGGACTGTAATTGAGAGTTATTAACTTTCTTCTTATTGTAGCTGGGTCATGTGACCAACTCCCTGACCTCCAACTGACCCAGGACAGGAAGCCAGTCACTGCTCTATTAATTCCTATGAGACTAAAAGTGAGGCTCCCATAGGAATACATAGAGAATTAGACTTCCTGTCCACACATACGTCCATGTGTGAGTTGGTGGGTCTAATTCCTAGTCACATGACACAGATAAGAAACTTCAGGATGATATAAGTAAAAAATACAGACACTGGTAAGAAAATGACATTCACTACACATTACATCATGTACATTTCTAGCAGGACATGGAATAAACTTTTTTGCGGGAGTTCTTCATTAAGCATTACATTATCCATACAAGTCAAGGAGCTGGGGCAAGACAGGACCTCCAGGGTGGGAGATGCTATTAGTAACCGCTCTCCACGCTGGTCAGGAGATGAGGATCCCGAGGAGCCCCCCCTTAGCCTAATAGATATGAAACTAGATTTACTAAACAGGACAACCCTTTCTACACCCAGATAACACGAGGACACACTTACCGTTTTGGAATCGGAGAAGGGATTGTACTCCTCTAACCCGGGGGGAACATTTCTGGTCACCTGTGTGACTGAAGGATCCTGCAGGAAACATGAAACGCTTCGTTATACTCCATGTACAGTGCAGCTATGAGAAGAGATGAACTATCAGCCTACGCTGGCTTAAAGGGTTAATCCTATCACAGTCTTACATGACAGAGACTGGAATAACCTGCAAAACTGGCGGGCGGGGGTGGCAGGACCCACGTAAACAGCAATGCAGGCTGCGGCTACACCGTTCTGACTGCCGCTTACCAGGGTTATTCCCATCTCAGCCAAGAAGGATCTTTAGTGAATCAGCACCTCATACAAAGTACTTACTAGGCCGAGTTCACATCACCATTTAGTTTTCTGTTCTACTGATCCGTCAGAGAACAGAAAAATAGAGAAAAAACGGATCCTGTATTTTCAGCATCTGTTATGGCCATTTGACAACCAGTTTTGCCAGTTCTATCCGAGAGACGGAAATAAAAGCCCTGCATACATTTATTTTGATTTTATATAATATATATATTTTTTTTTAACTCCTCATCTCCCAGCTCAATCTAAGGGAGAAGCGACAATTACTTTAGGGGATCTTTCAGGACACTTAAAAATCTGGATGCATTTTAAGATATAAGCAGACGTAAGCAGTAGAATAGAAGAAAGTGAGAACTCCTCCTTATCCTGGCAGACCGTTCTACAGAAACAGACACCTAATAATCCGCGGGTTCCGGGCTGAACGAGCACCACACCCTGCAGACCTGCATATACGGCCCCGAGAACAAGCACCACACCCTGCAGACCTGCATATACGGCCCCGAGAACAAGCACCACACCCTGCAGACCTGTATATACGGCCCCGAGAACGAGCACCACACTCTGCAGACCTGCATATACGGCCCCAAGAACAAGCACCACACCCTGCAGACCTGCATATACGGCCCCGAGAACAAGCACCACACCCTGCAGACCTGCATATACGGCCCCGAGAACAAGCACCACACCCTGCAGACCTGTATATACGGCCCCGAGAACAAGCACCACACCCTGCAGACCTGCATATACGGCCCCGAGAACAAGCACCACACCCTGCAGACCTGCATATACGGCCCCGAGAACAAGCACCACACCCTGCAGACCTGTATATACGGCCCCGAGAACAAGCACCACACCCTGCAGACCTGTATATACGGCCCCGAGAGAACGAGCACCACACTCTGCAGACCTGCATATACGGCCCCGAGAACAAGCACCACACCCTGCAGACCTGCATATACGGCCCCGAGAACAAGCACCACACCCCGCAGACCTGTATATACGGCCCGAGAACGAGCACCACACTCTGCAGACCTGCATATACGGCCCCAAGAACAAGCACCACACCCTGCAGACCTGCATATACGGCCCCAAGACAAGCACCACACCCTGCAGACCTGTATATACGGCCCTGAGAACGAGCACCACACCCTGCAGACCTGCATATACGGCCCCGAGAACAAGCACTGCACCCTGCAGACCTGCATATACGGCCCCGAGAACAAGCACCCACACCCTGCAGACCTGCATATACGGCCCACGAGAACAAGCACCACACCCTGCAGACCTGCATATACGGCCCACGAAAGCACCACACCCTGCAGACCTGCATATACGGCCCACGAGAACGAGCACCACACCCTGCAGACCTGCATATACGGCCCCGAGAACAAGCACCACACCCTGCAGACCTGCATATACGGCCCCGAGAAACGAGCACCACACCCTGCAGACCTGCATATACGGCCCCGAGAACCAGCACCACACCCTGCAGACCTGCATATACGGCCCCGAGAACCAGCACCACACCCTGCAGACCTGCATATACGGCCCCGAGAACGAGCCCACAGCCTCTCGTGGCCTCTATACGTTACAGCGAAGACTTCTGATCCGGGGTTCCATAGCCTATCCTACACACCGCCATCAAATTCATGGCAGGATCGGGCCATGCATGGCAAGAAAAGGTTAACCAGAACTAACAGAAGCATTAACACCTCCAGCTGGCCAAAATCTGCTCCAAAACCGATTAGAGCCCATTCACGCAGCAAAACCTGCCTGCAGCCGCAACCTTTCTACCTTTCTAGCTTTCATACATCTCAATGGGAGACCGCGCTGAGCATCGTGGAGCAGCGACTTATAGCCACGGCCATGACAAGAAGAGCTGTCGCACTTCAAATCTCAGCACTGCCTACCCATTGAGATGTATGGGATGCAGAAAGGACGTGGAGGCTGGTGGGTTTTCGGCACAGTGTTGGCGCAGCTGTCCGCGTCAAAATTACGCTGCAAAACCTGCCGTGTGGATGGGCCCTAAGGACTTACTCACTGTGAGAGGACTGCAATGTGTGACTAAACCCTTAGGGCTCATGAACACAAACGTATTTTCTTTCCGTGTTTGTTCCGATTTTTTGGCGGACCATATGAAGAACCATTCATTTCAACGGGTCCGCAAAAAAAACACGGAAGGTACTTCGTGTGCATTCCGTTTCCGTATGTCCGTATCGCAAAAAATAGAACATGTCCTATTATTGTCCACATTATGGACAAGGATAGGACTGTTCTATTAGGGCCAGCTGTTCCGTTCCGCAAAATACGAAACGCACATGGATGTAATCCGTATTTTCTGCAGATCCGTTTTTTCATACGGTCGTGTGCATGAGGCCTTAGGCAGGTCTGTAGGCAACTAGTGTAGTTTACGGGGGTATTCCCATCTGATAAGAGAATGAAAGAGCGGCAGATTTAACGCTGTGCCCCTCCTACGTTTTCTTTGCTCAGCCACACGCCAGACCAATCTGACTGATCACCCCATTGAAGTGACCCGCTGGTTCACATTAAATGGAGGGAAAAAAAAAAAAACAGAACACTTACCCGGTGACCTCCTTTTCATCCTTTTAACTGCAGATCCACCAGTTCCTGGGCCCCTCTTCTGACATCCAAGATGGCCGCACTGACCTCCTGAAGCATATTGTACATTCGGAAGGCCCAGGCACTTCCTGCTGCCATTGGATTGGCCGGCGATGCTCACATAAACAGTGCTGGCCAATACAAGAGCAGCGCTGGACAAGTAGGAGGTGTCTTGGGCTACAGATGCACAGTGTATCTGAGAAGTGGAGCAGCCATCTTGGATGACAGAAGAGGAGCCAGAGAATTAGCAGATTTCCAACTAAAAAGGTGAAAAGGAGGTCACCAGGTAAGTGTTCTGTCCGTTCCTCAGTCAATGTGATTTTTTTTCTTGAACCAGAGGGTCACTTGCTCTTGAATGGAGCCGCACTACAATTCCTTGTACACTGGTTTGGCAGAATTGGAGTTCTGCAGGGAAAACTTAGGAAGGGACACAGCGCTAGAGCATCACTGCAGTACCTTCATCCGTCATTAGGTGAGGGCATCTTCTAGTGACGTCACTTTATAAAATGACTTTAAGACTAGCCGTACTAATAGATTTATGTCCAAGAGGTGCAAAAAAGTGTTGTCAGAGACTCATCCAGGAGGCTGAACAGGCGGCTCATACGTAGCTTCCTGCCAACAGAGGGCGCCCTGTGCCACATGGGCAAAGGCAGAAAGGAAGTAGTGGGGGGTGGACACCGCTATAAGGAGGATGGCAGCGCCATCGCTTACAAAGGCCAGCAATCATCCCTGTGTGGGGCTGGGAGGCCCTGGACCTGTAGACTGCTCCTCCACTTGGTTTCTTGTAAATCTAGCAAACGAATGGCGTAGGATTCAGAATGAACTACAGACTCCATTGTCTAACCTTACAGCTGGCGAGGTGCCATTTTCCACATCCGTGCAGTGGCCCTCTGGCGTCTCACCTGGATGGCGACACAAGTTTCCGTGCAGGGTTATATGAAGTGCTGAGCCTGGCCTCTGACAACCAGCGGACATAGCGACTAATATAAACGCAATGGAAAATGCTACCTGCCGTCAACGACTAAGAAGCCTGGCGCAAGGAAAACCTGAGCAGAAAGCAAGTGATCGCCTGAAGCCAAGATCTCCTGATGTCTGAGTGACGGACGTCATGCTTTTATATACTACATATAATAATACAAGACATCATGACATAAAACACCCCCCTTTGGTCGACTTACCAACGTCTCCTGTGCCAGAAATCTAGGGGTCTCTTCAGCTTCCTGACTGTCCCCTCCTGAAGACGACTGAGACATCTGCCCCCCCATTGTCCTGTATGCTGGCACTCCGCAGGTGCCATGAGATATACTCGTCTTACTGCTGCCTCAGCGCTGCCAGCAGAAGCACAATGCCAGGGAGATGATAGCACTACCAACCCCCTCCCCCGCAACCTGAGCCTCACCTGAGCAGAACAGATCATTATGGCAGCTGAAGGCTCAGGACCGGAACTTTTAAAGGGCTTTTAACTACTATTCTAATCCAATATTGAACAGAGTCAGACCATACAGAGGCACATGCTACTGACAAGGAGAAAGGTGAGAGCACGTCATTATATTTTTCAAGGAGGAATAACTGAGGAACGGCATGAAGCAGAATTCCAAGGTAAGAGGCTACAGATCTGTTTTACAATTTGTGACGTTTTAGGCAGTGTTAACCCTTATGAAGAGAATCCACAATGTGGAGTCGGCTCCTTCATACGACCACACCGACTTATATCAGGGTCCATCAGGTCGTCCTCCGAGAACATGTATGGGGCCCTATTATTCACATCAATCATGATGGACTCTGCACTGAAGCTCAGTACACAGCGCCTCTGACACAGACGTGAGAACTACTGATTTGCTGTCATTTTTACATAATCTGTCAAAAATCTCTACATATGACAAATTGCACACTTGCTGCCAATTCAGATTTTATTTGTTTGCCCTCTTCCCAGTCAGCGGTGTATGAGCTGCCAGAAGAGCGGAAGGGGTTCTGCAAAATGCCGTCTACAAACTGCAGCAGAAACTGATGTGCGGCGCGGACTTTAAATCCATAGCATGTCAATTTATACGGAGGAAACCCATGGAAAATCTGCAACAGCGTCCTTCCCAGGGACGTCCCATGACAACAAGTCGACCCCTGTGCACAGGATAGATCAGAGCCCGACTGCAGGGGCCCCTGCTGATCACTAGAGCGGGGGCCATGTTCCTCGTTTGAATGGTGCGGTAGACACGTATGAGTGTTGTCACCCCATTCAACCTACCATCCTGCAGACACCGAGACAATACAGAGCCCTGAGGATGAACCATCGTCCCACAGTCCCCACTGGACTGATCTATCCCCTGCCCGACACAACAAGCCCCCAATACAGCAGCTCCTACAATATAAGCGCTGTCTGTCCTATAGTAATAAGACCACCAGTCCAATCACACTGTACGCGACCCATGACTTGTCCGGTCAGCCCCAGTACTGACCAGTGATTATAAGACAAAGTTATCAGCCCCCCTGACACCACAGTGCGGCATCTGCTCCGCAGTCACAGCAGGTCTGCAGCCGCACGTCATTTATACAGTACAGTAATACTGCAGTACTGCTATCATAAATGGACTAATAGTCCATGTTTGCATATGTCTACACACCCCTCCCCCCTGCTGTATTCTTACTCAGTGATTATTACAAGACAGGCTTACAGCCAAGAGCAAGCACAGATGATATACGTTTCACATACCGTATGGAGTACGGTCCTGCTGCTGATAGTACCGCCATCTCCTGGGACAGGAATGGAGGGGGGATCCGGGGTCTCCAGGGTTCCTGGCCTGCTCTCTTCACTAGGGTGCAGCTGCCGGCTAACCTCTTAGATGGGATCTCCGCTAAGAACGCCAGATGACACTGCATAATCCTGCATCACGTGGATCCAGATACCGAGTGCAACACAGAGCCGTAAGGAGCCCCCACCTACTACAGAGGCGTAAGGGGCCCCCACCTACTACAGAGGCGTAAGGGGCCCCCACCTACTCAGAGCCGTAAGGGGCCCCCACCTACTACAGAGGCGTAAGGGGCCCCCACCTACTACAGAGGCGTAAGGGGCCCCCACCTACTACAGAGGCGTAAGGGGCCCCCACCTACTACAGAGGCGTAAGGGGCCCCCACTACTACAGAGGCGTAAGGGGCCCCCACCTACTACAGAGGCGTAAGGGGCCCCACCTACTACAGAGGCGTAAGGGGCCCCACCTACTACAGAGGCGTAAGGGGCCCCCACCTACTACAGAGCCGTAAGGGGCCCCCACCTATACAGAGCGTAAGGGGCCCCCACCTAACACAGAGCCGTAAGGGGCCCCCACCTACTACAGAGCGTAAGGGGCCCCCACCTACTACAGAGGCGTAAGGGCCCCCACCCTAACACAGAAGCCGTAAGGGGCCCCCACCTACTACAGAGCCGTAAGGGCCCCCACCTAACACAGAGCCGTAAGCGGCCCCCACTAACACAGAGCCGTAAGGGGCCCCACCTACACAGAGCGTAAGGGGCCCCCACCTAACACAGAGCCGTAAGGGGCCCCCACCTAACACAGCAGCCGTAAGGGGCCCCCACCTAACACAGAGCCGTAAGGGGCCCCCCACCTACTACAGAGCCGTAAGGGGCCCCCACCTACTACAGAGCGTAAGGGCCCCCACCTACTACAGAGCCGTAAGGGGCCCACCTACTACAGAGCCGTAAGGGGCCCCCACCTACTACAGAGCCGTAAGGGGCCCCCACCTACTACAGAGCCGTAAGGGGCCCCCACCTATACAGAGCCGTAAGGGCCCCACCTAATACAGAGCCGTAAGGGGCCCCCACCTAATACAGAGCCGTAAGGGGCCCCCACCTAATACAGAGCCGTAAGGGGCCCCCACCTAATACAGAGCCGTAAGGGGCCCCCACCTAATACAGAGCCGTAAGGGGCCCCCACCTAATACAGAGCCGTGTGTCAGGGGCCCCCACCTAATACAGAGCCGTGTGTCAGGGGCCCCCACACACGGCCCCCACCTAACACAGAGCCGTAAGGAGCCCCCACACACGGGCCCCCACCTAAACAGAGCCGTAAGGAGCCCCACCTAACACAGAGCCGTGTGTCAGGGGCCCCCACCTAACACAGAGCTGTGCTGTCAGGGGCCCCCACCTAACACAGAGCCGTAAGGAGCCCCCACCTAACACAGAGCCGTGTGTAAGGGGCCCTCACCTAATACAGGAGTCGTGTGTAAGGGGGCCCTCACCTAATACAGAGCCGTGGTAAGGGGCCCTCACCTAATACAGAGCCGTGTGTAAGGGGCCCTCACCTAATACAGAGCCAAGTGTAAGGGGCCCTCACCTAATACAGAGCGCGTGTGTCAGGGGCCCCCACCTAATACAGAGCCGTGTGTAAGGGGCCCTCACCTAATACAGAGCCGTGTGTAAGGGGCCCCCACCTAATACAGAGTCGTGTGAGAAGGGGCCCTCACCTAATACAGGAGTCGTGTGTAAGGGGCCCTCACCTAACTGGACACCTAACAAAGTAAACAGAACAATAATCTGCATACCTTGCTCGTGGCAACGTCAAGGCTACTTTCACACTAGCGTTTTAAAATTCCGGTATTGAGTTCCGTCATAGGGGCTCAATACCGGAAAAAAGCGCTTCAGTTTTGTCCCCATTCATTGTCAATGAGATCAAAACTGAACTGTAGAAAACGGAATGCTCCTGAAAGCATTCCGTTCCGTCTTCAGACCGGAGAGCAAACCGCAGCATGCTCTCCGGTCCAGGCATCCGCACCAAGACGGATCCGGAATGACCCCCAATGCAAGTCAATGGGGGTGGATCCGTCTGGTGTGACCACAATGGTAACCGGATCCGCCCTCCATTGACTTTCAATGGAGTTCATGACTGATCCGGCTACACATACACACATACAGACATAGACATACACATAAACATACACAGACATATACACATACAAATACACATACATACTTACATGCTCCCCGGCAGATCTCCAGAGCGCCGGAGGGACAGGTCGGCGCGCACAGATGACGATTCCACCAGGCGCCCAGCAGAGGGCGCTGTGGGGAATCGTCACCTGTGCGAGCCGTCCTGTCCCTCTGACGCTCCGAAGACCTGCCGGGAGCATGTAAATATGTATGTGTATATGTGTGTATGTTTATGTCTATGTCTGTACTGTGTGACATGTGTGGGGCCGGAGCGCGGTTCCGGCTCCACACATGTCGCTGCGGTAGTCCTGATCCGGCAGCACCCTCCACCTGCCGGATCAGGCCTGCCGCCAGTGTGAAAGTAGCCTAATAGGCAAAAATATTAAGATTTTAAAAAATCAAAAAAAGGAAAAATGAAAACAAAACTCCACATTGCCTTCCTTTTTCATCATCCTGCCCCATGTTATAATTCTAATGGTGAAAAACTACAAATAAGTCTAAGGGGACGTGCACACGGCAGTGAAGTTTATGTGGATTTTTGTCTGGTTATCACTGCGTTTCCGCACTAAAATCCGCCTGGGATACTTGTGGATTTTGAGTCTGATTTACATCAAAACGCTTTGCATTGCAAAAGATGAAATCTGCACCCTAAAAACATTAAAAAAAATTCACATGATGTCGATAACAAAATCCACACTGAAAATCTCCTCTACTTAGATGAGATTTTATTATGCGGTGGATTTTCTACATGAAAACTGAGGTGTAATAATCACTGTGCCTGTACCCAAAACATCAATAATATCAACTTATTTAAGGGGGGGTTTATACCCTGTATGTAACCTCATGATCCTGCCGGTTACCTAGAAGACATCTTGAGCAGAATTTCCATTCTATATTTGCCTTCGAGAGATAAACCGTTCAGGCACAATAGTCTTCATCTGACGAGCACATAAGTGACAGGAAGCCTCCTGGATTTCTGGCGGTAGGATATTTCCAGCTGCTGGTGACTCACCGCCATTCTGTTCAGTAGATGTCCATATGCGTCTACTGCTTAAAGGTCTGTATAGCAGAGCTGTCACCGACGCTACACGTCAAACCAGACAGGCCTACTCACCCACCTGCACCTACACTGCTGCACTACAAGTGTCTTTTAGAAGAGATTCAGATTTAAAGGGGTTGTCCCACAAAAAATATTCTACAGTTTTTAAACCAGCACCTGAATAATTTTGTAATTACATGTAATAAAAAATTTAGCATAGCTACTGAGTTATCCAATAAAATCTATCTGTACAGCCGAGACACGCCCCCCCGAGCTGCGATAGGGAGCGCCGAGACACGCCCCCCGAGCTGCGATAGGGAGCGCCGAGACACGCCGCCCCCGAGCTGCGATAGGGAGCGCCGAGACACGCCCCCCCCGAGCTGCCGATAGGGAGCGCCGAGACACGCCCCCCCGAGCTGCGATAGGGAGCGCCGAGACACGCCCCCGAGACACGCCCCCCGAGCTGCGATAGGGAGCGCCGAGACACGCCCCCCGAGCTGCGATAGGGAGCGCCGAGACGCGCCCCCCCGAGCTGCGATAGGGAGCGCCGAGACGCGCCCCCCCCGAGCTGCGATAGGGAGCGCCGAGACACGCCCCCCGAGCTGCGATAGGGAGCGCCGAGACACCCCCCGAGCTGCGATAGGGAGCCGCCGAGACACGCCCCCCCGAGCTGCGATAGGGAGCGCCGAGACACGCCCCGAGCTGCGATAGGGAGCGCCGAGACACGCCCCCGAGCTGCGATAGGGAGCGCCGAGACACGCCCCCCGAGCTGCGATAGGGAGCGCCGAGACACGCCCCCGAGCTGCGATAGGGAGCGCCGAGACACCCCCCCCCCGAGCTGCGATAGGGAGCGCCGAGACACACCCCCCGAGCTGTCATAGGGAGAGCTGAGTCACGCCCCCTTATCTGCAGCAGAAAAGACACTCCCCTTGAGCTGTCATCTGGATATAAATCTAGCAGAGCAATGAATGTGGAGATCTCTGGATCCATGTGAGGTACAGGGCTGGTTCTAGCTTTGTTAGAAAGAGATTTTCATGAGTCATGGGAGAACCCCTTTAATGGGTTGTCTTAGACCTCATGCACACAACTGCACGTTCAGGTTGCGTCCTATCTGCATTTTTGGCGGATCGGAGGCGGACCCATTCATTTCAACGGTGCCACAAAAGATGTGGACAACACACGGTGAGCTGTCCACATCCATATGTGCACTGCACTTCCCGCAAAAAACATAGAACATGTCCTATTCTTTCTTTTTGCAGACGATAGGACATTTGTAAAGGAGTCTGAAAAAAAAACAGTGGCATGCACACGGCCGGGATGTGTGTTTTGCGGACCGCAAAACGGATAAGGTCGAGTGAACGAGTCCCTATGCAGACTGTTTGCAGAATATGAAGCTCTGCCCTGACAAGCTATAGCCTGTATGGTTAGGGTGAACAATGAGGTGTGAACAGACGTCTAGAAGATGCCTCATGCACATACCTGAATGGTCTCTGCGTCCTATCACTTCAGCCACACTGAAGCCGTAAGAGCAGCTTCAGCCGTTTGATGTCACACTTGATACTGGGTGCAGCGCTGCGGCAGGACGGGCACCATATGCCAGATAATGGCAAGAGTAACATAAGGAAGGTCAGAGAATAAGACTAATGGATGTCAGAGCGGCCTCACAGGGATCATTGCCTCTGACGCTCATTAGGATGAGGACACCGCAGGCTTGAAATGCAATTGCCAGTGTTCCCATAGGGAATGCTCGTCCTGCCGCTCCATTCAGAGGGGGTACAGACCACCCCAATCTAGGGATCGCCATGACCAGACGTTATCCTGTATCTAATCACTGGACAATTCAGGCTCTGTTCACATGTAAACTGTAATCTCTGTTCTGAGCCTCCATCACAGGTATGGACAGACAGCACAAAGGACCCCCGCAGACCCTATTATAAGTCACTGGGGTCGGGTGGGCACATGACCGATAGGGCTGAGCGTTGGCTTAGTAAACATAAACTGCCAGTCTGGAACAGCCTGCCGGATCCATCACTGCCAGGATTCTGTCCGGTCCTGGGACCAGCAGAGCTTCGTCCAGAAACTGGCAAATATCCAGAGAAGCGGCCGGACACCCCCCCCTGCATTCTAGTCATATTTGCCGGATTGCGGCTGAATCTCCACTGGTACCCATTATAGTGAATGGGGCCGGACGGAATGAACATGCAGTGTAATACTGCCGGCGATTTCCGGATGAATGAGCAAATGCACGTTCACTGGGCAATCCAAACCGTTTGACAAATTTAAAAATTTTTGTTTGCCGGTGGCAGATTCTGGTGTCTAATCACAATCTGCTGCCGGCAAACAACTGGACAGTATGGGGAGAAGCGATGGCATAACGATCATTCCTCCTCACACTGCAGAGATCTCTGCATGTAATAGCAGCGTCCTCCTCCTCCTGTAGAAAGCAGGCAATTGTCTTTAAGGAACGCTTCCCTCCTGACAATCGCCGGCAGAGTCGTGCTGTGTAATACAGCCTTAAAGGGGTATTCCCATCTCACAAATGTAGTTTGTATAGTTAGATATAGCCATACCAGTATTATTACTAATACAATGTATTTATATAAAATGTACCGTTTAGAAGATTTCCCTTTTTGTATTTCCATTGTCCACACACATCAGTCAGGCCGTTGCCCCTGGTTACGACCACCGCGGCCATGTAGTAGTGGTGGCCGGCTTGTTTCTTTTCAATTCCCGCTCTGAGGTAACTGCTGTATTGTGAACACACATTACATGAGCATGCGGAGACACATCTTAGTGTTGTAGTATTTTTGTCTGCGTTTCCAAAACGCAGAGAAACGGATCCTGTTCCAAGATCAATTCATCTCTATGGAGCAGGATCCGTTTATGCGTTTTGGACTGGTAGCGTCCAAAATGCAGATGTGAAAGTACCGTAAGATGTGTCTCCGCATGCTCATGTAATGTGCGTTCACAATACAGCAGTTACCTCAGAGCGGGTTTGAACAACAGCAAGCCGGCCACCACTACTACATGGCCGCGGTGGCCGTAACTAGGGGCAACGGCCTGACTGATGTGTGTGGGACAATGGAAATACAAATAGGGAAATCTTCTTCTAAACGGTACATTTTATATAAATACATTCTATTAGTAATAATACTGGTATGGCTATATCTAACTATACAAACTACATTTGTGAGATGGGAATACCCCTTTAAGGGTAGAGACCTTAGCTTGTGGATCTCTACAAGTATAAATGTGCTGTAATCTCAGCACCGCACAGCATGGCTGCTACACCCGGGCCGACGCTCCTGACAAGATCCTTCAGTATTGAAAAGACAATGCAGATGTTATCTGCTATCACATAAAACCACATAGTGGAGGGCTGTGAACGATACTACACTGCAACACAACAGGTATCCACGGCACACAATGACGGCATTGTGGATTCAGCTCAGTCTCTGCTAAGTAAATATACTGTGCAAATAATCCAGCCGAGTGCCCGGCCCAGAGATACAGCTCGGGCCGGGCGATTAATAGATAAGGAAACAGCCCGATTCATCGACAATCTTTACCATGTCAGTAGTTACAATTCTTCTGGTTACAGCCAAATATGCTCTACTCCGAGTCTCCTCTACCCTTTTGATGTTTGAGTCAGGCTCCGCCACTCACTTCAACCGCGGCTGCCCCCCACCTAACTGGTAACACCCAGCTGGACCTCTATTCCAGTCTGCTATTATTTCACATAGGAATAATAGTGGAATTGCACATCATAGAGTTATACAAATGCTTTAGATTTATTACATGGGGAATGGAAGGATTTACTAAAACAAGTACGTCAGGAGAGGCGACGGGTCCTCTAAGTCACTGACACACTTGGCAGCCATGAATACCATAAATTACATTTATTAAGACTTCCTACGCCAAAAACTGGAATTTAAAAAAAAAAAAATCTAGGCACACGGACTGCTGGAGGGTTTGTCCAACTTATGCATATCATAAATGAAGTGCTTCTTCCAGTGGTCTTTGGAAATTGACCCCCACTGTCTGAAATTCCACTGTAGTTCAGGTTAAGGCCTCACGCACACGGCCGTTGCCCGGCATACCGCGGGTCCGCAATACATGGGCAACGGCCGTGTGTACCAAGCATCCTGGTGATGCAGTGCAGAACGGAGGCACGGATCGGAAGCACTATGGGGTGCTTCTGTGGTGTTTCTGTCCGTGCCTCTACTTTTTTGCGGTGCGGACCGTCAGATACAGATTGCGGACCGTCAGATACAGATTGCGGACCGTCAGATACAGATCGCGGACCGTCAGATACAGATTGCGGACCGTCAGATACAGATTGCGGACCGTCAGCTACAGATTGCGGACCGTCAGATACAGATTGCGGACCGTCAGATACAGATCGCGGACCGTCAGATACAGATCGCGGACCGTCAGATACAGATCGCGGACCGTCAGATACAGATCGCGGACCGTCAGATACAGATCGCGGACCGTCAGATACAGATCGCGGACCTAGATCGCGACCGTCAGATACAGATCGCGGACCGCTCAAGATACAGATCGCGGACCGTCAGATACCAGATCGCGGACCGTCAGATACAGATCGCGGACGTCAGATACGATCGCGGACCGTCAGATACAGATCGCGGACCGCATTCAAGCAATTTGCGGTCTGCAGCACAGGCCCGGCCGGCACACATGAGCCCTAACACTGAATCCAACGCGAGGTTGTTAATTGCGGAGCCTCCCCTTTAATCCGAAATACCAGACTAAGGATGGTTAAAACTAAACCTGAAATGTGTGAAAGTGGTAGAAAAATCAAATCTGAACATCATTTCTCACACATGGGCCAATCCAAAATCAAATGCAAAACTGTATTTCACCCAGCAGAGCGGTACATGAGGCGCGGGCGAGGCCACAGGTAAGTGGGCACAGAATAGAAGACGAATCTGCAGCGTTCAGCAGACTACACTCAATCAGTCGCTGAAACCGCATCCAAATACTTCAGGAGCAGAAGAAATATATCCGAAGGAGGAGCGGCACGACTAAGAGCTCCAGACGTAACTGGGGGCATCTCGCAGCTCATTAATAATGTGTGACACCAGAGCTGCACGTAACCTGATACAAGAGACACCGCACTAATGAAGTGACCAGCGCCAATCATTGTATACTCAGCCGGATCACATCACATTACACAATATGGAGGCAAAGGAAGACCAGGACTGCTGCAAGTTATATGACGTAGGTTCACATGAGCGCAGGAATGGCCAACCTGCGGCTCTCCAGCTGTTGCAAAACTACAACTCCCAGCATGCCCAGACTGCCCACAGCAGGGCATGGTGGGAGTTGTAGTTTTACAAAAGCTGAAGAGCCGCAGGTTGGCCGTCCCTGCATTAACGGTAAGAAATCCGGCAGTCTGCGGCGGCATAAATGCTGGCTGGAAGCCGGCCGGATCCCCGCCAGATCTAATTTCAGTGAATGGGGATCTGGTGGTTTCCGGCTATGCCAGATATGGCTGTTCCTCTGTTGGATTTGATAACCCTATTGTGAAGGTAGCTTTAGGCTAGGGCTACACGGTGACGATAAGTCACGCAACAAAAAGGTACAACTACGTTGTGACATTTTTTATAATGATAGTCAATGGTGTCACACTGTGACGTGCAACATGCTGCGTATGTGATGTGACCCAACTTGTCACAGTGCGACACCATTGACTATAATTCGAAAAAACGTTGCACAACTTTTCTGTGACACGTCGCCGCAAAGCCCTGGCCTTACTAAGCTATGTCCAAAGCTGCTAGGCCGAGCCAACACCAGAAGTCCTGCCTTCAGATTACTCATCCTCTGCAAACAAACACCGCCACAAAAAGCGTGTGCGACACCACACTTACGTCACCTGCGCACATTGCGGAATACATGTGGTTTTTCCATGCGGATTTCTACGAAGGAAACCTAGTGTATTACATTACCTGCAAAGTGTATGAGATTATACAAATATCAAGTACATTTTGCCGCATGTTAATTGCTTGTGGGGTTTTTTAGTGCAGATTTCACCCAGTGCAATGCAAATGGCGAGATCTGGGTCAAATCCGTGTAAAAAAAAAAAAACAAGAACAAATACGCAAGTAACACATGACACATGAGGAAACCACAAGCAAATCTAGGTGGATGCAGTTTTTTGTGGGTTTTTTTTTTTTTTTGCAGGAAAACTAGATGAAACCAGGGGTGGACTGGGAACTTAAAGTGGCCCTGGTAAACATACTAAAAGTGGCCCCATTTTGTAGTTGGGTCCAAATTGATGGAAGGCCAGGGACAGCAATACCATATTGTGGCACATTATATCATCCCAACAGAGCCAAATACCACAGTCCACTGCCAGCAGCACAAAATATGTCCCCAAAAACTTCTACTGTCCGGCCCCCTGGGCACCGGCCTACCAGGAAAATTCCCTGTAAGGTCTATGGCCAATCCGCCTCTGGATGAAACTATTGGAAACATAAAATGCAGGACACAAGTACGTTTTTTTAAGCGGTCACCATGATAATACAGTAGACGCAGGCAGCATAGAGCGGGAGGAGCTGAGCAGCCGGATATATATCGTTTTATGGAGAAAGATCCAGTAAAACTTGTAAAGGATTCATTTAAACATCTGCTCTTTCTACGTTTAGGAGTCATGTGGGCGGTCCTAGTCAGTGATTGACAGCCTCCCCTGTATGCTTAGTCATGCAGAAATGGATGTCAATCACTGAGAAGGACCATCCATATGAACAGAAAGTGCACAGATTCAAAGAGCATCTGTCAGCAGGACCAACCCTATTAATTTAGATATAGAACATGTTCTATTTTTTTATTGTGTGGACTCAATCTTGCGGATCGCAGACTCATTCCAGTGCTCATGTACTGCGGACGGCTACTTGCGGTTCGCAGCACGGGCTTCACATGTTTCCGCCCTGCAATAATGTGCAAAGGGTTTATTATAGTCTAAACAAAGTAATAGAAATATATAACAATATACCTGCAGTACATGGGCATCTTAGTGTTCTGACCGCGGGGCGCTCGCAGTTAGGGAGGAGCAAATTTCATATTTTGAAGTTCGTTTGGGTTGTGGTATAAGCTGAACTGTGCTATGGATTCTGTTACCACGGACCACAACGCAACTCTATGACGGAGTACCCAGGCATTCCGTCATGATCGAAGTCTACGGGCTGCACAACGGATCCGTCCCGTTTTCGTTATGCAGGCGAGTCCTCTTCTGTATAACAGAGACCGGACGGATCCGTTATGTAGGCCACAGACTTCTATTATGACGGAATACAATACAGAACGCCTCTTAAAGGTTTCCGTTATGCCTTCTGTCATGGCCCGTGGTAACAGAATCCATATCGGAATCGTAATAAAACCCAAACTTATAAAACACACGTTTGCTCATCCCTTACCCATGAGATATTACTTGTGCGCTGTAGTTACGTATGCAGGAAGCTATATCGCTATGTACTCACAGCCCCAGATAATCTATACGCCGATGGGTGGTCAGAAGGGGGCGCCTACGCTCCATTCATTTCTATAGGAGTCCCAGGAAAAGCAGAGTATAGCGCTACGAAACAAATCTCGTAATAACCTACAACGACAATAAAGTCTTATCTACCCTCTTATCTGCGGTCCATCAACTTTTATATGTTTTCGTAACTCTCTTGTATACTGTACTTGAAACGCAAATAAAAATTTTAGTAAGGCTTGTTTGTAAGGCTGAGAAAAAAAAAAAAAAAAAAAAAAAAGTCTGAAAAGGACATCCCTCTTCATCCAGTTAAAGTCAGCCTGTTTTAAAGTTGATTTAAATCTCACCCTGAAACTGACTAAAAAAAATGCAGATCAGATGGGGAGAAAATAATACATTTATAAGCCTTAGGCCCCGGTTGGATTTCTTGCGACTGCCGCGGCGATCCCATTCATCTCTATGGGATCCCCGCTACTCAGGGATCCTGGCTGCGACAACTGTCGCCGTGTAGCCCTAGCCTAAAGGGTTTCTAAGGCTCCTGCTGATCACGAGAACGGAGACCTGAGGTCCCTCATTAGACTGGAGCGGCAGATACACAGCAAGTCTGACAACCCAACTCCATGGGACCGCCAGAGACGGAGGGGCAAGCGCTCTGCTATCTCCGGCAGCCCCATACAGAAAAATGGAGTGTATGAGGGAAAACGGGCCCCTGTTCTCAGGATCAGCGGGGACCCCAGCACTAATCTATTACCCTGTGGATAGGCTGTTGTAATGGGACAAGCCCTCTAAAAGTTTTGTCTCATCACAATAAGAGAAGCAGTGCAGAGACCCCGGCAGGGGCTACAGTGAGGGGCATTTACCAATGACTTGACGCCACATGTGTGTGATAATTGTGACTTTTAAAGCTTTAGCAACTTTTTGAAAAGAGATGAGTAAAGGGGTGAGGCTTAAAGGGGTGTTCCCATCTTAGACAATGGGGGCGTAACTCTAGAATATGCCCCCATTGTCTTATAGGTGCGGGTCCCCTCTATATCGAGAACAGTGTGGGGATCTTTGCGCCTGGAGGACCCCGGATTTCCCAGGGTCCGGCCACCACCAGGCGTGGCTCCCCACTGCTCCCATAGAAATGAATGGAGGGTGGCTGTGCATGCACAGTGCGTCCTCCTTCACTTTGGGGGCTCTGTTCTCGATATAGGTAGCGGTGGGACCCGCACCTATAAGACAATGGGGGCGTATCCTAGCGATATGCCCCCATTGTCTAAGATGGGAATACCCCTTTAATGTAGTCCTCCGGATTGACTAGAAGGGCTCATGCAGTCACCCGTTAGTATAAAGTACCGTCCTATCCGTGTCTGTAAAACGGAAAGAATAGGACGTGTTCTGTTTTTTTTTGCGGGTGCACACAGACCGCTGTCCACATCTTTTGCGGTCCCTTTGAAGTGAATAGGTTCACATTCAACCCACAAAAAACGCGGACTGTATGAGGACAACAAACACAGTCGTGTGCATGAGCCCTAACGTACGGCCGAAACCGGCCCGTGTCATAGGTGAAGGACAGAAATACAAAACTATGGTCAGCACCCGATTAGATACGCGCCGTTACAGGAAGGAAAAATCCCAGTATACAATGTAACGAAATCCCAGCGGACGCTTGTTGTATATTCACTTTATACGCTCATTTTTTTTTTCAGGTATACATCCATATAGAGGACGCGTTTCGCCCGCGCAGCCATAATCAACTTGATGAAGGGTGGATGGGCCGAAACGCGTCCTCTATATGGATGTATACCTGAAAGAAATAAATGAGAATATAAAGTGAATACAACAAGCGCCCGCTGGGATTTCGTTACATTGTATAGCTGAAGTACAGTCTTCAGTTTGTGGCACACGGATTGCCTGAGATTCGCCTAATTTTTTACGAGGCACCAAGACTGGCGTACGGGAATAGCGGTCTAGAGAAATGTCCCTCACAGGATCACATAGCGGCCATTCAAATGGATGGATGACCCCGTGATACATGAATTGGTTGGATCCGGTACTGACTTCCTGTCTTATGCTAGTTTCAGTCCTGCGGGAAAGGTATCCGGTAGAGGAACAGCCTGCCGGAGATCAGCGGATCTGGCCTAGCCACATACTACCGTGCAATGGAGCTCAGCATGGGCGCCGGATTTCGGCTAGACAAAAACTGGCGCATGTAGCCTGATGGATACCTTTACCATGCGTGTGAAAGTAGCCTCAGGCCGCTTACACACAGTCAGTGTTTGGTCAGTGATTTCCATTAGTGATTGTGAACCAAAACCAGGATTGGAGCCTCCACAGACATAAGGGAAAGATCTGCTCCTGTTCTGTGTTGTTTTGGTTCACAATCACTGATCAAACACAGATGCCTCATTCACACGTCAGCGTTCGTTCAGTGATTTCCATCAGTGATTCTAAGCCAAAAGCAGGATTAGAGCCTCCAACGACATAAGGTATAAGGGAAAGATCTGCACCTGGTTTTGGCTCACAATCACTGATGGAAATGACTGAACAAACACTGACATGTGAATGAGGCAGTGGGGAATAAGTCAACAGATTACAACTCTCATTCTTTCACACACAGGTTGGTAATAAAAGCAGCACTCGTAGGTTTTATACATGATACCTGGATGATGACTACTTCCAGGAATCTGTGCGAGATACTATAAGAGTGCCTTGTAGTGTTGAGCGAACTTCTGTTTTCAAGTACGGCATACAAGATTCGGGTTATCTAAGAATTCCAGTACCACGGACCATATCTTATCGTCCCGAACCTTGTACGCCGAACTTGAAAACAGAACTTCGCTCAACACTAATGCCTTACAGAAAACTTCTGCATCAGAAAATGAGTTCCAGTCGTCGGAAGCACATGGATTTCTGAAGGCTTCATTCCAATGAACGGAGACGATATTCAAACATTTTCTGCATTAAAATCTGCTGCGTGTGAATGAACACTACACAAGACCACTGTCCAAGAGGTGGCCCACATACTGTACAGGTAGTCAGTGATGAACGCCCAACCCCCGGCTGCTGGACGCAAGCACCACACAGGACTAAGGAGCCACTGTAAATACACCAGGGCCCTAGATGTACAGCTGAGTACATTACTGACAGGCACTGTTCACACTGGCGATCAACTGCTGTCAGGATTTCATAAAAAATCCCCAAACCCCAGCAGAAACCTCATGGACCTTATTGTGAGCCACTGGGATCAGTTACTAAAGAGACAAAGCCTGTCCTCAGGAGACACACATGACATCACACAGCCAGCCCCATTACAAAACATAGGGGCCCGAGTTCTGATAGTGTCTCCTGCACAGAGGTTTATTGATCCACTATTGGGTGCATTCTGGAGCAGAACTGATATGTCAGAGGTGGAGCTCCCCTTTAAGAGCACTGTCTGCTGTGGAGCCTGAAGTGCCTGCAACCAGACACAAAGCCCCGCACATCTCACTGCCGCCTCCGCACTGGCCAGTAGGGAGATACCATTACATACAGGGGAAGCCGGGGATGTGACACACAGCTAGCCTGTCAATGAATGGTGCAGACCCGTCACCATAGTAACCGCTCACACCTCGCTCACCTTGAACGGATTGTTGAGGTCCGGGTCCGCAAACGGATTGCTATCGAAGTCGGACATGGCGGTGGCGGGTCACGGCCAGCTCCGGGAGCACGGACCCGCACGAACCGTTATCCTAGGTAGCAAAATGGCCACTCCGGATATGACGTCAGCACCTGGGCTACGTATCTGAGGGAGTCCACCTCAGCGAGGGTGTTCTGTGGCGCCGCCCCTCGGCATCACGTGGTACGGTCGGCTGCATGGGTTGCTGCTGCTGCCTCTTGTGGGGGTTCTCAGTATCACACCTGCTCTCCTCAGCAATATAATTCTGCCATAAATTGTACCAGAGGAGGGTTGTTATTATGAGGAGAGTCCTGACATTTTAGGAATAACCTTTAAATAAAGTTTCCAAGTTTATTGCTCAGGTTATGATGGTGTCATAATAAACTTTATTTACACTTGAATCCATGCACAGGGCTGTATTTGGACATGATCACACGGTATATGTGGCATTTTTTAAAAGAAGACGCCAAAGACCCAAAAATCAGTGGCAGGAACATGGCAAAAATGTCAGGTGAACATACTGAAAGGGATCTGCATCACACAGATCAAAAACATGGCACTTAAAGCCGTCTTGTCTATTGGCTGTACGTACCTGTACGCTCCCACACATCAATATTCGATCAGTATTTGTGGTCAAAAGCCCAGAAGGGGTCCTACAAAAAAAAGGTATATCAAAAGATTTGCGCCTCTTCTGTGTTTAGGACCCCTTCCTAGTTTTGGCTTTCGCTGATGGAGAATAGTGACCAGTATGCACAGTGTCCCGGTACTGGGGGTGTCTGGAAATGCTTGGTTTGTTGGTAAGATATGGTTGGCATCAGGGCCGGCCTTAGGGTAGATGGCGCCCTGTGCGAAACTTTCTCTCGGCGCCCCCCCCCCCCCCCCCCCAAGTGACAGTACTAACGTCATACAGTATAGAGCTATAAATACAGTGCAGAGATATATAGAGTGATATAGGTAGGTAGAGTAAGACAGTATATATATATATATATATATATATATATATATATGTATTTATAGCTCTCTATACTGTTCTATATCACACTATATATCTCTGCACTGTATTTATAGCTTTCTATATTGAAATGTAACCTAATATAGCGCACATACCTCTTACATCCAGTGACGTCTCCTCTAATATAGATCTTCTCTTTCCTCATCTTCTCCTTTCAGACCAGACGCCATTTTTCAGCCATTTCTCATCTCTGCAGTTTGACAAAAAAAAAATCTTAGTTTACACAGTGTCCTAAAATAACTGCGCCCAGCAAATAGTGTTCCATAACAGTGCACCCAGTAATATAGTAAACATAACGCTCCCCAGAAATAACTGCGCTGACACTGTGCCAGGGTGCCCCCACAGTAATAGTGCCCCCCACAAGTCCCAACTAATAATTCTCTGCCAGAGTGCACTTGTTAGTAATAGTGCCCCCAACAGTACTAATGTCCCCACTGTGCCCCAGAAGTAATAATGCTTCCAATGTGCCAGTAAGAAGTGCCCCCCAATAATGTGCCAGAAGTTCCCCCCATTGATTCCCCCCAAAATCATGTGCCAGTAAAAAGTGTCCCACCCCCATAGATGCCCCCCAAATTATGTGCCAGTAAGAAATGCCTAAGTGCCCCCATATGCCAGTAAGAAATGCCCCAGTGCCCCCATGTGCCAGAAAAATGCCCCCAGTGCCCCCATGTGCCAGTAAAAATGCCCCCAGTGCCCCCATGTGCCTGTAAAAATGCCCCAGTGCCAGTAAAAATGCCCCCAGTGCCAGTAAAAATGCCCCCAGTGCCCCCATGTGCCAGTAACAATGCCCCCAGTGCCAGTAAAAATGCCCCCAGTGCCAGTAAAATGCCACCAGTGCCAGTAAAATGCCCCCAGTGCCAGTAAAATGCCCCCAGTGCCCCCATGTGCCAGTAAAAATGCCCCAGTGCCAGTAAAATGCCCCAGTGCCAGTAAAATGCCCCCAGTGCCCCCATGTGCCAGTATAAATGCCCCAGTGCCAGTAAAATGCCCCCAGTGCCAGTAAAAATGCCCCCAGTGCCCGCATGTGCCAGTAACAATGCCCACAATACCCCCATGTGCCAGTAAAATGCCACTATGTGCCAGTAAAATGCTCCCATGTGCCAATAAAAATGCCCCCAGTGCCCCCTTGTGCCAGTAAAAATGCCCCCAGTGCCAGTAAAATGCCCCCAGTGCCCCCATGTGCCAGTAAAAATGCCCCATGTGCCAGTAAAAATGCCCCAGTGCCAGTAAAAATGCCCCAGTGCCAGTAAAATGCTCCCATGTGCCAATAAAAAATGCCCCCAGTGCCCCCCTTGTGCCAGTAAAATGCCCCCAGTGCCAGTAAAATGCCCCCCAGTGCCCCCATGTGCCAGTAAAATGCCCCCATGTGCCAATAAAAATGCCCCCATAAAAAAAAATAAACACTTACTTACCTCCATGGAGCCGGCAGCGATGCGATGCAGGCCTCTTCCGGCCTGTGTCCCGCGCTGTACGGCTCAGGCGGCGCGATGACGTCATCGCGCCGCCTGAGCTGGCCTCTGATAGGCTGCAGGCCTAGGGCCTGCAGCCTATCAGAGGAACGGGCAGGGGAGACGCCTCTCCCTCCCCTGCCCCGCATCTCCAAAGGCAGACTATGGAGATGAGCGCTTCCACAATGGAAGCGCTCATCTCCCTCTGCCCCACCGCCGCCCCCAACTGTGCGGCACTTGCAGGGCACGGCCGGGCCATTAAGGGGGCGCTCTGCCAGGGCGCCCCCTTAAGTGGCCGGGAGTGAAGCGCCCTGTGCAACCGCACGGGTCGCACACCCCAAAGGCCGGCCCTGGTTGGCATCAGGAATAGGGCTAACCACCCTATTCCCCCCATGTTGGTAGGAGTGGGCTGGTTTTATTTCCTGCCAGGAGAGGGAAGTCTTTGCTAGAACTGTGCGAAGTGAGGAAGCATGCACTATTGCAAGAGCCTTAGCGACCACAGAACCAACTCATCTGTGAGACCACTACTCCAGAGAGACTTCATAGTCTATGCTGCAGGTGAGGGACAATGGCTCAGACACCCATCACCTTAGATCACATCCAGGCCAGGTAATCTAAAAAAAGGACCACATTACACAGTGGGCGTTGGGATGTGCTCACTAACCTGCATTTTTTTTTTCATTTCACAGTGGACACCTACAGCCACAAGTTAGCCAGAAGTTCAGGACGGAGACATCAGCAAGACAGCATACCAGAGGTGCCATTATCTGCCACCTATCCAGCCACCATACCTCATTATCTGGGGAGACCAATTGCATTGTGTACAAACTACTGCTGGATGTACTACAACTTCCATTTTGCACTTAGTAAAGAGAGACGTCCTTACACCATCTTTTCCCCAGGGAGCAACATGGAGTACATATCTTCTCATCACGTTCATTTATGTTTCTACACATCTCATGTCATTATCCTTCATACCCTCTCTCACATTATTCTTTCCCCCATCACTCGTCATCATTATTTTCATGATTTCCATTCACTCAGTTCACACCTTTTCTAAACATAATTTTTCACATTTTAATTTATTTCTCATACTTCCCATATATCACACCGCTCTGTCCTTTTTTCAAATGTTTATCATAATCGTGTTTCACATTTCACTTTTCAAATTTATTTCGAAATCAGAGATTTTTCATGATTCCTTCACTTTTTACGCTTTTCGTTTCCCTTTTTTTCTTTTTTGTTTATTTATCTTTACACACAATTTTTCACTTGTGAATATTTTTTATTTATTTATTTTTATTTCTTCTAGTTTTATTTTATGAAAAATTGACATTATATCTCATTATTTACCATACTATGAATTTATCATTTTAGTCTATTTATTTAGTTATTCCTGATTTATTCCACATACACTTATATCTTGATATCCATGCATAATTAATATTTACTATCTGTTTTATTAATACTCCAATCATGTCCATTAATTATATTGCCCAATCATTCTTGTAGTACTCACATTGTCTAATTATGCATTGCAGCATTTGAATAGTTTTGTGGCTTAGTTAAAGGGGTTTTCCGAGTTATATATATTGATGACCTATCCTCAGGATAGGTCATCAATATCAGATCGTCGGGGGTCCGACACCCGGCACCCCCGCCGATCAGCTGTTTGAAGAGGAGGCGTGCGCCGTATCAGCGCTGCCTCCTCTTCTTTGTTTACATGCTGGCCGTAATGGGGTAGTGGTGAGTAGGTGTAATTACACCTCATCGCCCCATTCATTTCTACGGGAAGAATCGCTTCCATACAAGTCTAAGTCTATCGCTTCCCATTGAAACAGCTGATCGGCGGGGGCGCCGGGTGTCGGACTCCTGCCGATCTAATATTGATGACCTATCCTGAGGATAGGTCATCAATATATATAACTTGGAAAACCCCTTTAATTATCAGATTCTTTCGTATCATTATGTTATGAGCCCCCATACCACTCTGGTTGCCACAGTGTGCTCTTGGCTCTGCGCATGTGTCGGCCGGTGGCGTGCTCTCCTCTTCATGATGACATGGATTGTGCAACTTCCTGCACGCCCCATGTCTTCCGGATGATATGGCGTGTGTCCCCGGCCGATCGCGTGGCAGGGCTATGGCACACCATATAATTAGCGACACCCTCCGTTTTATAATCAACAGGTATGTGGTCTGTCTGCAGCACAGCAAACATGCAGAGAGGCGGGCGGAATAAAACTGCAGCATGCACTGTGTTTTTTCCATGGATGGATGTACTACAACTCATATTTTGCACTTCAGTAAAGAGAGACGTTTATTCTGTACATCAGGCCTGGTTACTGACTCCTGCACCATATGTCAGCCATTGCACTCTACCTGCCCTGCCTTGCACCCATGCAAACACTTAACACCATGGGCACCCTGACTACCATCAGACAGGATCCCCAGAACCAGGGTGTGTCCCGATGGAAGAAAAGGTGTGCTTTCCTTTCACTGCAAGGCTCTAGGGAGCAACAGCGTGAGGAAAGCCACTGTGATTGACTGTGACAGCCAGAGCAACTACCACTCCTATCCTCTGCTCCAACTCCTCCTGGGCTCACTGCAGTAGCAAAAATAGCAGATCTGGGGGGTAGATCCAGAAGATCTTTGGCGCCAACCTGTACATAACTTAGGCCAGGGGTCCCCAAACTTTTTACACGGGGCCAGTTCACTGTCGCTCAGACCGTTGGAGGGCCGGACTATAAAAAAAACTATGAACAAATCCCTATGCACACTGCACATATCTTATAGTGCTTTGCCTTTCTTCCTACTTCTCTTGTTATTTCACACTGCTTCCGGTGATGTGGGGCGCCGCAGCCGCAGACCGGATGTGCGTCATATGACGCGCTTCCGGAACCATGACGCATTTGTCCCGCATCACCGGAAGTAGTACTGTATGTGAGCAACGCCGCTCTTTGCGGCGCCGCCACATAAGTAACTCACTGACCACCAATGAAAGAGGTGCCCCTTCCGGAAGTTTGGGGACCCCTGACTTAGGCGTATCCACTGCCGATTCTAAATGTCTTACAGGCATAGAAAATGATGAGTTAGACAGGCAGAAGAGCCCTTCCCCTTTCCCACCCATGCCACACACCTTTTTTTAGACCGGATGTGAGCGGGGAAGAAGTCGCAGATTCTGCTGCAATATGGCGTGCAACAGAATCTACGCCAGATATACACCACAAAAGTGGCTCGCACCGCCCCCTAAATGACTTCCATGCCGGAAGAAACAAATCTAAGGTTGTAAATAATACTTTTTATACATGCCAGCCATTCACATGAACGGTCATCCAGTAGATTTCTGTATCCATGTGAGGTACAGGGCTGGATCTAGTTTTGTTAGGGAGAGATTGTCATGTACTACAGGATGTCCGATTTTCATTTTTTACATTGATCATGGGATAATCCCTTTAAGACACAGCATCAAAAATGTATTTCCAACTAAAAGCAAGTTTGCTATGTAACACAAACCTGGGTTTCCTATTTGCACTGCACCACACCCTCAAAACCAAATATTTGATGACAGCCTTTTAGTCAAACCCTTGAGACAAAACTTCCTGAGAAACATGATCAGAATTTTCAAGCAGTGAATGGATCAACAGTAAGGACTGGGAAGCAATGAATGGATCAACAGTAAGGACTGGGAAGCAGTGAATGGATCTACAGTAAGGACTGGGAAGCAGTGAATGGATCAACAGTAAGCACTGGGAAGCAGTGAATGGATCTACAGTAAGGACTGGGAAGCAGTGAATGGATCTACAGTAAGGACTGGGAACAGGGGCTGGCTGGCAAATTTTAGCCTGGGTGGCAAGCACACAGCACTGGCCCATGTGTAGCGGCCCACCCTTAACCTGTTTAACTCCGCCTACCATAAAGCCGGTATAGGTAAATGGGCTTTAAATGGTTAAAAGGCGGCAGATTTACCAACCCCTGAGCTGAAGAGACTCCATTGAGTACAATAGGGTCTGCTCAGGATGCTGCTCCTTTACCGAACAAAAAAGTCTTGCATGCAGAACTTTTCTGCCCGGTCTTTTTAACAGAATCTGTGACCCAAGCGCAAATGTGAATGGATAGTATTAGACGTATAGCATCAGATGTATGTTTAACACACAAATACAGAGCAAGATCACTACATACACACAGCACCAGAACCAAAACTAGAGGTCAAACACAGCACCAGAACCAAGTTCACTGCATGAATACAGCACCAGAACCAAACCCATAAGTCAAAAACAGCACCAGAACCAAGTTCTCTACATAAATATAGCACCAGAGCCAAGTTCTCTACATAAATACAGCACCGGAACCAGGTTCTCTACATAAATACATCACCCGAACCAAGTTCTCTACATAAATACAGCACCAGAACCAAGTTCTCTACATAAATACAGCACCAGAACCAAACCTAGAAGTCAAACACAGCACCAGAACCAAGTTCACTGCATGAATACAACACCAGAACCAGGCCCATACGTCAAATACAGCAACAAAATCAACAAGAAATATAGCACCATAACTAAACCCATAAGTCAAATACAGCACCAGAACCTAGTTGAATACATAAATACAGCACCAAAACCAAGTTCTCTACACAAATACATCAGCAGAACCAAGTTTCTCTACACAAATACAGCACCAGAACCAATTTCTCTACATAAATACATCACCAGAACCAAGTTCTCTACATAAATACATCACCAGAACCAAGTTCTCTACATAAATACATCACCGGAACCAAGTTCTCTACATAAATACAGCACCAGAACCAAGTTCAATACATAAATACATCACCAGAACGAATTTCTCTACATAAATACATCACCAGAACCAAGTTCTCTACATAAATACAGCACCAGAACCAAGTTCTCTACATAAATACAGCACCAGAACCAAGTTCAATACATAAATACAGAACCAGAACCAAGTTCTCTACATAAATACAGCACCAGAACCAAGTTCAATACATAAATACATCACCAGAACCAAGTTCTCTACATAAATACAGCACCAGAACCAAGTTCAATACATAAATACATTACCAGATTTTAAAGGTTTAGTACAGATACCATCTGAGTAGTCAGGTCAGCCCTCGCCATATGAAACTACAGCTCCCAGTATGGCCTGAACAAGTGTAAAGGGATGCTGGGAGTTGTTGCGCAAAACAGCATGCTACCACCCATCATCAGCTGTAGATCATCCAGGTGACTACAGCTCCCATCATACACAGTCAGTAGCATAATAATAATTTCCATTTAGTGACTTACAGGTGACGTCTCTTCCTGAGTTCTTCCCCATCTGGTTCAGACCACCATGACGACTCATCCCATCCACAATGCAGCTTTGCAGATTTTGCCGAGAAGATGTCTTCAGCTTCACGCTTTACCAACACATTGGCACCCTGCATACTGACACAAACTCATCTTAGTGCCACATTCTGTGCCCTGAATATAACAGCAGCATTAGTGCCACATGCTCTGTGCCCTCTGCATATAGTGCCACACACTCTGTGCCCTCTGTATATAGTTCCACATACTCTGTGCCCTCTGTATATAGTGCCACATACTCTGTGCCCTCTATATACAGTGTCATATGCCCTGTGCCCTCTATATATAGTGCCACATACTCTGTGCCCTCTGTATACAGTGCCATATGCCCTCTGTATATAATGCCACATGCTCTGTGCCCTCTGTATATAGTGCCACACACTCTGTGCCCTCTGTATATAGTGCCACATGCTCTGTGCCCTCTGTATATAGTGCCACATACTCTGTGCCCTCTGTATATAGTGTCATATGCCCTGTGCCCTCTATATATAGTGCCACATACTCTGTGCCCTCTGTATACAGTGCCATATGCCCTTTACCCTCTGTATATAGTGCCACATGCTCTGTGTCCTCTGTTTATAGTGCCACATGCTCTGTGCCCTCTGTATATAGTGTCATATGCCCTGTGCCCTCTGTTTATAGTGCCACACACAGTTCCCCTAATGCTAGTGCCACATGCTTGGTGCCCCTTATAAAACGTGCCTCTTATATGTGCCCCTTTGTGTATAGTGCCCCTTCAGTGTGCCCCCTTTATGTATTTTGCCTCTTGCAGTATATGTGCCCATTTGTCTATAGTGACCCTTCAGTGTGCCCTCTGAATACAGCGTACACACACTGTATTATAATACTCGGTAAAAGCTTGATTGCAGTGGCTGAGACGTCACTGGCTACAAGTTGCTAACGGTCACATGACAAGCTAGATGCAGTGGGTATATAGAGTATATACAGCAGTGCATATAATATACTGTATATCTATACACACGGCATCTATTATACCTCGTACCTCACATATCAGTATATGGCTGTATATACTATATATCTGTACACACTGTATCTATTATACCTCATACCTCACATATCAGTACACTGCTGTATATACTATATATCTGTACACAATACATCTATTATATCTACTACCTCACATATCAGTACACTGCTGTATATACTATATATCTGTACACACTGTATCTATTATACCTTGTACCTCACATATTAGTACACTGCTGTATATACTATATATCTGTACACAATACATCTATTATATCTACTACCTCACATATCAGTACACTGCTGTATATACTATATATCTGTACACACTGCATCTATTATACCTCATACCTCACATATTAGTACACTGCTGTATATACTATATATCTGTACACACTGCATGTATTATACCTCATACCTCACATATCAGTACACTGCTGTATATACTATATATCTGTACACACTGCATCTATTATACCTCATACCTCACATATCAGTACACTGCTGTATATACTATATATCAGCACACACTGCATGTATTATACATCATACCTCACATATCAGTACACTGCTGTATATATATCTGTACACACTGCATCTATACTTTTATAATACATGCAGTATATACAGATATATAGCATATACAGCAGTATACTGATATGTGAACTACGACGTATATTAGATGCAGTGTGTACAGATATATAGTATATACAGCAGTGTACTGATATGTGAGGTATAATAGATATAGTGTGTACAGATATATAGTATATACAGGAGTGTACTGATATGTGAGGTACGAGGTATAATAGATATAGTGTGTACAGATATATAGTATACACAGCAGTGTACTGATATGTGAGGTGTGAGGTATAATAGATGTATTGTGTACAGATATATAGTATATACAGCAGTGTACTGATATGTGAAGTATGACGTATATTAGATGCAGTGTGTACAGATATATAATATATACAACAGTGTACTGATATGTGAGGTGTGATGTATAAATTACACCTTGTATCTCACATGAGTACACTGCGTTGTATACTATATACCTGTAGACACTGCATGTATTATACCTCGTACCTCACATATCAGTACACTGCTGTATATACTATATACGTTTACCCACTGCATCTATTATACCTTCTACCTGACATATCAGTACTCTGTGTGTATATGTCAGGTGTAAAAAATGCAGTGTGTAGAGATATATGTGGACAGTCATATATTATGGTCACTGTGTTAGAGTTAAGGGCCAGTATTGGGGTTAGGGGTCAGTATTGGGGTTAGGGGTCAGTATTAGGGATAGGCGTAGTATTAGCATAAAGCTACATTCAGACGACCGAAAGTGTTTTGCAGTCCCCAAATTGTGGATCCGCAAAACACAAATACTGGCCTTGTGCGTTCCACATTTTGCGGAACGCACAGTGCCAGCCCTATATAGAAATGCCTATTCTTGCGGACAAGAATAGGGCATATGCACTATATTTTTTGGGGGGAACGGAACTACGTATGTGGACAGTACATGGTGTGGTGTCCGCATCTTTTGCGACCCCATTGAAATGAATGGGTCCGCACCCGTCAGACTTAGAAATATGGTCGTCTGAATACGGTTGTCTGAATGCACCCTTAGGGCCAGTATTAGAATTAGGGTCAGTATCAGTTAGGAGCAGTACTGGGGTTAGAGGCAGCGTTAGGGTACATTCAAACAACCGTATTTCCATTCACTTCAAAGGGTCCGCAAATCCTAAGTTCCGTTCCGCAAGCCCCGCAAAAAAAAAGATAGAGTATGTCCTATCCTTGACCGCAATCGCAGACAAGAACAGGCATTTCTATCATAGGGCTGGGCATGTGTGTTCCACAAAATGTGGAATGCACACGGCCAGTATCCGTGTTTTGTGGATCCGCAATTTGTGGACCTCAAAACACATATGGTCATGTGAATGTAGCCTCAGGGTTAGGGGTCAGTAGTAGGGTTAGGGGTCTGTATGGCGTAGTATTAGAGATAGGGAAAGTATTAGGGGTCAGTATTAGGGTTAGCAGTCAATATTAGGGTTAGGGACAGGATTAGGTGTCAATATTAGGGTTAGGGGTCCAGGGTTACAGGTCAGTACTAGGGTAGGGGTCAGGGGCCAGTATTAGAGGTCAGGGGCCAGTACTAGGGTTAGGCTACTTTCACACTTGCGTCAGCAGGATCCGTTTGTGAGATCCGTCCAGGCTCTCATAAACGGATCCGTCCTGATAATACAACCGTCTGCATCCGTTCTGAACGGATCCGTTTGTATTATATTTTACATAGCAGAGACGGATCCGTTCAGAACTCCATTGAAAGTCAGTGGGGGACGGATCCGTTTACTATTGTGCATGAGTAAACGGATCCGTTCCCATTGACTTACATTGTAATCATGACGGATCTGTTTCCATTCCGCTCAGTCAAGCGGACACCAAAACGCTGTCAGAGCGGAATGGAGACGGAACGGAGGCAAACTGATGCATTTTGAACAGATCCTTTTCCATTCAGAATGCATTAAGGAAAAACTGATCAGTTCAGGACCGTTTGTGAGAGCCTGTGACGGATCTCACAAACGGATCCTGCTGACGCAAGTGTGAAAGTAGCCTTAGGGGTGCGACAGGGCCAGTATTAGGGGTCAGTACTAGGGGGTAAGGGGCTAGTATCAGGGTTAGGGGTCCAAGGTTAGAGGTCAGTACTAGGGTAGGGGTCAGGGGCCAAAATAAGTGGTCAGCGGCCAGTACTAGAGGTCAGGGCCCAGTACTAGGATTAAGGGTCAGGCAGGGCCAGTATTAGGGGTCAGGGGCCTATATTAGGGTTATGAGTTAATGCAGGTCAGTATTAGAGGTCAGGGGCCAGTACTAGGGTTAGGGGTCAGGCAGGGTCAGTATTAGGGGTCAGGGGCCAGTATTAGGGTCAGGGGTAAGGCAGGGTGGTCAGTACTAGGTGGGCAGGGGCCAGTATTAGGGTTAGGGTAAGGCAGGGCCAGTATGGGGGTCAGTAATAGGGAGGCAGGGGGCAGTATTAGGTTAAGGGGTGCATATAGAGAGCATAGGGGGAGGGCAGTTAATACTCACCTGTCCAGGCGCGGTTCCACGATGCAGACCCGGCCTCTTCTGGCGGGTCTGCTCCCGAGGAACGTCGCAGGCGGCGCGATGACGTCATCGCGCCGCCTACATCACATCTGTGCGCCGGCCACCGGGAGTAGCGGAGCAGGGAACCAGAGGTTCCCTGCTCCGCCTGCGCTGGCTGCTACTGGCACAATTGTATCTGCATCTAGTGGATGCAGATACAATTGAGTTCAGGAGCCATGGCGGCCCTGACATACAACGGCCCGGGGGCATCTGCCCTCCTGCCCCCCGGCCCAGCCCGCCCCTGACTGGGAAGCAGTGAATGGATCAACAGTAAGGACTGGGAAGCAGTGAAATGAATAATAAAATACCTGTGAATAGTTCAGGAAAGTGTTCATAAGCATTTTATATCAAGCACTGACCAGAGTGCAGTACATCACTCCAGATACCTACTGCAATCACAGTAGAAAGCAGTCACATGTCCGTAAGTATTTTGCAAAAAATACGGATGACATCCATTTTTTTTTTGCAGACCCATTGTAACAAGGTCTATTGTCTGCTAGGGTCACCCGCGATGCTAGGGAGGCTCGTCACCTCCTGCCATTTGCTGTTCCCCCCCGACACCAGATGTTTTCACCCACATATGGGGAGAAGCAGCAGCGGCAGCACGGGGACCAGGAGCGGCACGGGGAGCGAGGTACAGTGCCTTGCGAAAGTATTCGGCCCCCTGGAACTTTTCAACCTTTTGCCACATTTCAGGCTTCAAACAAAAAGATATAACATTTTAAATTTTTGGTGACGAATCAACAAGTGGGTCACAATTGTGAAGTGGAACAAAATTTATTGGATCATTTAAACTTTTTTGTAATAATAAAACTGAAAAGTGGGGCGTGCAAAATTATTCGCCCCCTTGCATTAATACTTTGTTGCGCCACCTTTTGCTGCGATTACAGCTGCAAGTTGCTTGGGGTATGTCTATCAGTTTTGCACATCTAGAGACTGAAATTCTTGCCCATTCTTCCTTACAAAACAGCTCGAGCTCTTTGAGGTTGGATGGAGAGCGTTTGTGAACAGCAGTTTTCAGCTCTTTCCACATATTCTCAATTGGATTCAGGTCTGGACTTTGACTTGTCCATTCTAAGACCTGGATACGCTTATTTTTGAACCATTCCATTGTAGATTTTGCTTTATGTTTGGGATCATTGTCTTGTTGGAAGATAAATCTCCGTCCTAGTGTCAGGTCTTTTGTAGACTCCAACAGGTTTTCATCCAGAATGGTCCTGTATTTGGCTCCATCCATCTTCCCATCAATTTTAACCATCTTCCCTGTCCCTGTTGATGAAAAGCAGGCCCAAACCAGGATGCTGCCACCACCATGTTTGACAGTGGGGATGGTGTGTTCAGGGTGATGAGCTGTGTTGCTTTTACACCAAACATATCGTTTTGCATTGTTTCCAAAAAGTTGGATTTTGGTTTCATCTGACCAGAGCACCTTCTTCCACATGTTTGGTGTGTCTCCCAGGTGGCTTGTGGCAAACTGTAAATGAGACTTTTTATGGATATCTTTGAGAAATGGCTTTCTTCTTGCCACTCTTCCATAAAGGCCAGATTTGTGAAGTGTTGGACTGATTGTTGTCCTATGGACAGACTCTCCCACCTCAGCTGTAGATCTCTGCAGTTCATCCAGAGTGATCATGGGCCTCTTGGCTACATCTCTGATCAGTCTTCTCCTTGTTTGAGATGAAAGTTTAGAGGGACGGCCGGGTCTTGGTAGATTTGCAGTGGTCTGATACTCCTTCCATTTCAATATGACGCTTGCACAGTGCTCCTTCGGATGTTTAAAGCTTGGGAAATCTTTTGGTATCCAAATCTGGCTTTAAACTTCTCCACAACAGTATCACGGACCTGCCTGGTGTGTTCCTTGGTCTTCATGATGCAGAACCCTGAGACTATCACAGAGCAGGTGCATTTATACGGAGACTTGATTACACACAGGTGGATTCTATTTATCTTCATCAGTCATTTAGGACAACATTGGATCATTCAGAGATCCTCAATGAACTTCTGGAGGGAGTTTTCTGAACTGAAAGTAAATGGGCCGAATAATTTTGCACGCCCAACTTTTCAGTTTTATTATTACAAAAAAGCCTGAAATGTGGCAAAAGGTTGAAAAGTTCCAGGGGGCCGAATACTTTCGCAAGGCACTGTAAGTATATTCATTGTGAGGGGCCCGGGCATACAGGGGAAATTTTAATAGTCTTGGATAACCCCTTTAACCAAGAAGCTAAATTGATGTCAGTGGTTAACAGGGATCAGACACTGGGACCAAGGGTTCTCAGAAACGCTAGAAACCAGCTTACAGAGCTGAGAACCAAGTAACATCAAGAACAGGTTCAGTATTCAAGCAATCTGACTCAGCAAACCAAGAGATTTGGCAGGAGATCCTGGACAACTGGGACCAAATAAAAACACTAGATCCCCACAAGAGCGCAAAGGCCAGAAGATGTCTGGAGGCTGTATGTCTAGCAACCCAACTAAATAATTAATCATTAGGGAGTCTGAAGGACTCTCTAATGATTAATTAGAATAGGTAATCCTATTAGAGAATAGGTAATCCTTTCCTTTACCAATTCCTTTTAACCCCTGGCCTAGTTAGGCTACTTTCACACTAGCGTTTATATATTCCAGTATTGAGCTCCATCATAGGGGTTCAATACCAGAAAAAAACGCTTCAGTTTTGTCCCCATTCATTGTCAATGGGGACAAAACTTAACTGAAGAGAACGGAGTGCTCCTAAAAGCATTCCGTTCAGTTCTCTTCAGTCTCCAGACCGGAGAGCAAACTGCAACATGCTGCGGTTTGCTCTCCGGTCTGGGCATCCGCACCAAGACAGATCCAGAATGAACCCCAATGCAAGTCAATGGGGACGGATCCGTTCGGTGTGACACAATAGTAAACGGATCCGTCCTCCATTGACTTTCCATGGAGTTCATGACGGATCCGTCACGTTGCACTTGTCCCTCGCAGCTCCCTCCAGCAGGGGGCGCTGTGGGGAATCTTCCCATTGGGCGCTCCGTCCTCTGGAGCTGCTGGGACAGGTACGTATACCTCCCTCCACCTCAAGATAGTGTGTGGTGCAGGTGTGGGGCTGGAGCGCGGTTCCAGCCCCACACGTGCACCTGCGGCAGCACGGATCCGGAGGGACCCTTTACCTGCCAGATCCATGCTGCCGCTAGTGTGAAAGAGGCTTTAGGAGGCATTGCATGCCACCTCTGTGAAAAGTGCTTCTCCTCCAAATCGGGTCCCTGCCTCCACACTACAAAAGATAGGACACGTCCCATCTTTTGCAGTATCTTGCGGATTGCGGACCCATTTAAGTCAAAGGGTCTAACGCCCTACAATAAAACAATCAGGCTGAAGGTATCCCTGAAGCTGTATTTCGAGGACCCAAGGCCACAATCTTTCCTCTGTCAGTCCAGATGTCACACTCTGACAGTCTGACTTTATCCTGGGCCGTCTAGTCACACAAATGTGCAGACACATGAAGCACCCTGCATGTTCACTTCCAGTCCAGGCCGAATCTCCTTCCCAAGAGACCATGAATTCTGAGGACTCAAGGCCATGGTCATGGCCTCTTGCAACGAGCCCCCTGGGAGCCAGTGGCCCTGGGAGTGGTGGTGGCCCTGATGTAGAGTGGTTGTGGTACCACAGTGTCCTAGCTCAGGTTGTTGCAGTGAGAGTTGTAACACTAAAGAATGAGGCCACAGCTGAACATAACAAAGTCCCTTTTACTAAGTGCAACACAGAACTGGAGAATACATACAGTAGCAGCAGACTTTAGTGCAATTATTCGATGGCACCAGCTGAGGAGGTATTGTGACAGATTGGATGGATGGGATGTGGGGTCTGTGTGTTGTATCATCACCCACTCTCCTGGGTGTGATGTTCTCCTTTTGGGGTTAAGAAAGTGCCCCCCCTACTGCCAGTACACATACAGTAATAATGAGTACTGTGTGTGCGCCCAGGCAAGACCCAGGCTGTAATGTGTGTCTGTCATCTATTATGGCTCGGGCCTCATTCCACGGCCATGCTCTCTATGGCAGGTACTATGCAGTAACATTGCCTGCAGGACTGAGTAGAAGAGCTCATGGGCCAAGCATCGTTCCCCAGCCTGTCGTCATTTACTCATCCCAGCAGGTGCGATTACATCAATACATAGGACCTGCTGGGGAGAGTGGGATGTGCTCCATTCATCAGGAGACTTGTATTACTGATTTTTATTTTATTTATTTATATTAGGGGGAGTAGTACTGTGTGGAGGCATTAAAGGTGAGCACTACTGAGAGGATGGACCAAGGGGCATAACTACTTTGTGGAGACATTAAAAAAGCATAACTACTAAGTGCTGGGAGATTTTTTGGCAAGTGTGGGCAGTCTTGACTAACTGTGGGAGGGAGTGCTCCAGGGAAGTTGCCCATGAGGAGGCTGGGGGGTCCTGTTCAAAAAATTTGCTGTGGGCCCAGCCTTTTCTAGTTGCTCCCTTGAGAGAGGATCTGATTTATGTCCAGAAGCAGATGGGCCAGGATCTGTAAGCGTGGTCATCATCACTCTTGGCTCTCCTGGCCTGCCTTCTTCTGCAATATTACATAATCCGGTTCATTAGTTACCGTGAGAATCATGGAGATAACGTACCAACGTTTTAGCTGGTAAATTTAGAGCATCTATGCCCCACAGGAACACCCTAAAATGTACTGGGGGCACTATAACTATGGAGCAGTATAGGGATTGTTATAACTACTTAACTTAACTACTATAACTTCCCTTAGTCCCGGGAGTGACGGCGCATGCGCAGAAGAGAAGACAGCGCTTGCAGTGTAGACACTGCAAGCGCTACTGCGCATGCGGTGGGAAAATTTTAGGGCGCATGCGCGAGAGTTCAGCGCTGTCTATCATATACAGAAAGGGGCGTGATTACAGACAGGGGACGTGCCTCGGGCCCGGGGGGGCGGTGAAGGAGCGGTGCTCCAGAGGAAAGAGGCCGCCCCCCGGTGCTCCGATGGCTCATTTGCATACTTTTTAAAGTTTAAATTTCTACGCGACCGCTGCGCAGAATTCTGCATGAAAGGTATGATTTTAAAAGTTGTCGCTAGGCTTTGTAACCTATGTATTTAAATACATAGGTTACAACCTAGTGACGGAGCCTCTTTAAATGTCCCTCTTTTTGACCTGGGGAATTAATGCATAAATGTGCATTAATAAATTTACTAAATTGCTCTTTACTAAAGAGTCTGTATGGTTTTTACCTGTTTAACATATTTAGTGCATCTTTAAAGGGGTTATCCAGGTAAATATAATGATGACCTATGCCACAAGGAGAAAAATAGAACTGGTTCGCACATCCCCATACTATGCGTTTGATCTCTAACTGCTTCTCAGCGCAATATTTAGTGTACTGCTCCCTATATGGCATGCTATACAAGAGGCATAAGCCCACTCACCACCTCAAGGTTGCCTCTTTGAGTGGGACCTACTCTAAATTTGGTCAGCACTGAGTAGGTCCCACTCAAAGAGGCAACCTTGAGGTGGTGAGTGGGCTTATGCATTTTGATCAAAATGTACACTAATGCCTCAGTAGCATGTAGCATAGGAGACGATACACATGCGCCAAGTAGCCCTGTCTTCTGCTAATCAGCAGGGATGAGATCAAAGCATAGTGTATGGATGTGCGATCCAGTTATTTTCTCATTTTGCAATATAATGATGACGTATACTCCAGGATAGACCATCATTATCACATTGGCAGGGGTCCGAGTCCTGGCACACCCGCCAATTAGCTATTACAGGGAGCTGCAAAGCTACCCGGAGCTCTGGTGGGAACAGCAGTCTACCACAGCTCTCCAAGCACAGCGCCATACATTGTATAGTGGCTGTGTTTGGTATTGCATCCCAGCCCCATTCACTTCAACGGGGCTGTAGCTAGGCCATGTGACCGATGTACGGTGATGTCAGTGCTGATATTGATGACCTATTCAGAGGATAGGTCATCAAATATAAATTATTGGATAACTCCTTTAAACACTTTTGTCTAGAAATGCTAATTTAAATCTAATTTATTTACACTGCCCCCTATTGAAATGAGTTTGCAATATTTTTTGGAGACCTTTTACAAAAGTTGCAGTGATAAATCAGGAATAGGACCCATTAACAAGGCAAACCATTTCCACTCTCTAACCCACTTTGACTACTAGGGAGACACTTCCAAAAGATGGCGCTAGCAAGACGGTTCTCTTTCCCCGGAATTACCTCTTTGCATATTATCTTCCTGTGGAGCATTGACACTAAATCTCCATGCACAGCTGATCTCCTTAAAGGGAACCTGTCAGCTCCAAAACACCCCCTGAACTAGAGTAAGCATTGTATAGTGTAAGTGATGCTGAATCCGAATATGTAAGTTTTATCTTCATACTCACTTCCATTCTGACGCTGTGCTCCCACAAACCTGCAGTGAAATGCACTCACTGGACTCTTCTTTGAGTCCTCTCCATTATGTGAGTGAGCACCGGAGTCCTCTTATTGCATTTTACTGCAGGTTTGTGGGAGCACAGCGTCAGAATGCAAACGAGTACGAAGATAAAACTTACATAACCGGACTCGATGTCACTTACACTATACACCGCTTACTGTAGTTCAGAGGGTGTTTCAGAGCTGACAGATTCCCTTTAAAGGGTTATTCTCGCTAGGATATGCCCCCATTGTCTTATAGGTGCGGGTCCCACTGCTGGGACCCGCACCTATTTCCAGAACGGAGCCCCCGAACTGAATGAGGGCGCACTGCGCATGCGCAGCCGCCCTCCATTAATTTCTATGGGACCGCCGAAAATAGCCGAGCGCTGGCTTGGCTACTTCCGACGGCTCCATAGAAATGAATGGGAACGCACCGCGCATGCATGGCCCGGCTCCCATTCATTTCTATGAGCGGCGCGGGGAGCTGTGCCTGGTGGTGGCCAGACCCCCGGAAACCTGGGGTCCTCCAGGCGCAGCGCTCCCCGCTTCGTTCTGGATATAGGTGCGGGTCCCAGCGGTGGGACCCGCACCTATAAGACAATGGGGGCATATCCTAGCGATATGCCCCCATTGTCTAAGATGAGAATAACCCTTTAAGGAGAGCTAATACCAAGAAAAAAATTTCAACACTGACATGAGGAAGGCGGCGGACCACTGCTGAAACACGTAAATTGTTATTTTATTTTTATATGTAATTTTATTTATTTTAAGTTACATTTTATTAAGAAGTATCCAGTGCACCAGTGCCACTTCTCTTAACTCTACTTTGTTTCTGTCCTCCAGTGGAGGTATCTGGTGGGACAGTGCAGCAGCCTGGTCTCCCTCTACCTTAGAGGAATAGACTTTTTCTAGGGCACAATACCTAAAAAGCTCAATATCATAGGGGCCTATTACTTGATACCAGAGGTATTAAATGGGGGAAGCAACCTCTTAGGTTACTTTCACACTAGCATTTACATTTACCGGTATTGAGATCTGTCAGAGGGTCTCAATGCTGGAAAAAAACTCTTCAGTTTTGTCCCCATTCATTGTCAATGAGAACAAAATGTAATTGATCAGAACAGAGGGCTCCAAAATGCATTCTGTTCTCATACCAGAGAGCAAACCGCAGCATCACTGTGTTTATTATCCCTGTACTGTGACATCACTGTGTTTATTATCCCTGTACAGTGACATCGCTGTGTTTATTATCCCTGTACTGTGACATCACTGTGTTTATTATCTATGTACTGTGACATCACTGTGTTTATTATCTATGTACTGTGACATCACTGTGTTTATTATCCTTGTACTGTGACATCACTGTGTTTATTATCCTTGTACTGTGACATCACTGTGTTTATTATTCCTGGACTGTGACATCACTGTGTTTATTATTCCTGGACTGTGACATCACTGTGTTTATTATCCATGTACTGTGATATCACTGTGTTTATTATCCCTGTACTGTGACATCACTGTGTTTATTATCCCTGTACTGTGACATCACTGTGTTTATTATCCCTGTACTGTGACATCACTGTGTTTATTATCTCTGTACTGTGACATCATTGTGTTTACTATCCCTGTACTGTGACATCACTGTGTTTATTATCCCTGTACTGTGACATCACTGTGTTTGTTATCTCTATACTGTGACATCACTGTGTGTATTACCCCTGTACTGTGACATCACTGTGTTTATTATCTATGTACTGTGACATCACTGTGTTTATTATCTCTGTACTGTGACATCACTGTGTTTATTATCTCTGTACTGTGACATCACTGTGTTTATTTTCCCTGTACTGTGACATCACTGTGTTTATTATCTCTGTACTGTGACATCACTATGTTTATTATCTCCGTACTGTGACATCATTGTGTTTATTATCCCTGTACAGTGACATCACTGTGTTTATTATCCCTGTACTGTGACATCACTGTGTTTATTATCCCTGTACTGTGACATCACTGTGTTTATTATCCCTGTACTGTGACATCACTGTGCTTATTATCCCTGTACTGTGACATCACTGTGTTTATTATCTCTGTACTATGACATCACTATGTTTATTATCCTTGTACTGTGACATCACTGTGTTTATTATCCTTGTACTGTGACATCACTGTGTTTATTATTCCTGGACTGTGACATCACTGTGTTTATTATTCCTGGACTGTGACATCACTGTGTTTATTATCCATGTACTGTGATATCACTGTGTTTATTATCCCTGTACTGTGACATCACTGTGTTTATTATCCCTGTACTGTGACATCACTGTGTTTATTATCCCTGTACTGTGACATCACTGTGTTTATTATCTCTGTACTGTGACATCATTGTGTTTACTATCCCTGTACTGTGACATCACTGTGTTTATTATCCCTGTACTGTGACATCATTGTTTATTATCACTGTACTGTGACATCACTGTGTTTATTATCCCTGTACTGTGACATCACTGTGTTTATTATCCCTGTACTGTGACATCACTGTGTTTATTATCCCTGTACTGTGACGTCACTGTGTTTATTATCTCTGTGCTGCGACATAACTGTGTTTATTATCCCTGTTCTGTGACATCACTGTGTTTATTATCCCTGGACTGTGACATCACTGTGTTTATTATCCCTGGACTGTGACATCACTGTGTTTACTATCCCTGTACTGTGACATCACTGTGTTTATTATACATGTACTGTGACATCACTGTGTTTATTATCCATGTTCTGTGACATCACTTTGTTTATTATCTCTGTACTGTGACATCACTGTTTATTATCTCTGTACTGTGACATCACTGTTTATTATCCCTGTACTGTGACATCACTGTTTATTATCTCTGTACTGTGACATCACTGTTTATTATCCCTGTACTTTGACATCACTGTTTATTATCCCTGTACTTTGACATCACTGTTTATTATCCCTGTACTTTGACATCACTGTTTATTATCTCTGTACTGTGACATCACTGTTTATTATCCCTATACTTTGACATCACTGTTTATTATCCCTGTACTTTGACATCACTGTTTATTATCCCTGTACTGTGACATCAGTGTTTATTATCCCTGTACTGTCACATCATTATGTTTATTATCTCTGTACTGTCACATCACTGTGTTTATTATCCTTGTACTGTGATATCACTGTTTTATTATCCTTGTACTGTGACATCACTGTGTTTATTATCCTTGTACTGTGATATCACTGTGTTTATTATCCTTGTACTGTGACAACACTGTTAATCATCTCTGTACTGCGACATCACTCCACGTTACCCTTCTATTATACATCAAGCTGTGCATCATCTCTGTGCCTTTGGAAACTCACATAACCATAAACCATCCATTTTCCGAGTCCTCCTCTAAGCTTCTCATAGCTGTGAGTCCCATGACTTCCTTCAGTTCCCTGACTACCCCACTACTACCCCACAGGACTAGACAACTACAACTTGCCAGGCACCATGTGATATAAACTAAACTTTCAGACACGCCCATTCTAGAGTACGAGTTTCTGATTGGCTGAGTCGCCGTTAGCACAGTACACCCGGAATTCCTAGTAAGTGGCGGTTCCGCCTCTGCCTTCAGCGCCGTGTCACCCTCTTGTCACGTGACTGCTGGCCGCCTTCCCCGGCTTCCGTAGTGCTTGCAGACGTTCCCGTTTTCCGCTGCTCTGGGACTTCTTCCATTCATACAAAGTACAGGATGAGCGGAGCCGCGTCCAACTCCAGCACAAGCCTGACGTACAATGACTACAGCAGCGGAGGGGGCGGCGAGGGCGCAGAGCTGGCACAGGAGGCCACCCCGGGCGGCAGCTCCACACCGGCTGGCTTCGGGCTGTTCAGTAGCGACAAGAAGTAAGTGTGGGGGATCCGTCTGGTGGGAGGGGCATACTGGCCAGCTGTCAGCTGGGTGTACTGGGGTGTCTGCTCTCCTAAAACCTGTGTAGGGCTTACTGAGATTTGTAGTTCTGCAGCTGTAGTTTTCTTTGCATAATGGCTTCTCAGTTGAATATTGGTGAAGTGACCCAAACCGACAGTAGAAAACTTTACAATAGAAAGGGATAAGAAATGCTATTCTAGAAAATAATTCAGTAGTTGGCAGAATTATGGTGAGCCCCGGTTGTCAGATCCCGTGAGATGCACAATTGCTAATTCCTATGGATGTGACTTTTACCCGTTTAAGTTGCCCCCTAAAGTTGTCTCCTAGGGAAAGATCACAGGTTGTCAGTGAAGTCTCGCAGCAGAGGTTGTCGTCACATGATTGGTTTATGTCACACAAAAGGAGCAGAAACCCAAATAAAGCCGGAGGGAGCTGTCATCCGTACGCTTGCTTCTTGCAGTTTTTTCTGTGTTAAATGCGTATCTGTGCTTGACAGAAGAAAGCCATGGATTCAAGGGTTTTCATAACTTTTGTTGACTTTTTAAAACTTTTTTTTATTACATTTGTTAAGTGCTTTTTCTGGTGTTTTTCTATTGCTGTGGGAAAAATATAACAAGAAAAGCGCCATACCCAGAGCATGCTGTGTTAAAGAAAAACAAATAATAGCCTCTGACTCCAAAAACAAAACAAAACGCAAATAATAAAACGCTGTGTACTTGTTGCATTTAAAGGGTTTTTTTCTAATGATTTATTCAATTTGTGTTTATTAAAACTTTTGAGCCCCTTTCTCTGTACAGCCTTCAGATTCTCTAATGGCAGGCGCTGTGTTTTTACTGTGTTCCGTCAGGCAGCTCACCTGATGGACTCCTGATCTCTGACCTCCTAAACACTGATCATATCTCGATTCTTATCTTACTGATAACAATGTGGCTTAAAGGGCACCTGTCATCAGTTTTATGCTGAACTCACGAGGGCGGCATAAAGTAGTGACAGAAATGCTGGTTTCAGCGGTGTGTAAGTCTTTAGCTGATAGTAAGTGGTTGCTGAGAACCAGCATCATAATCATTGCAGCCCAGGCCTGGAAAAGAGTCAAATCTACCTGAGAAGAGTCCGGGTTATTCATAATCTCCTCCTCTCCCCGCCCATTGGCTGATGATTGACAGTCTTCTCCTTACTTTCCTCCTGAGAAGAGACCAGTCAATCATCAGCAGATGGGCGGGGAGAACAGGAGCTTATTTGCGGACTCCTTGAAATGAATGGGTCTTCATCCAATCTGCAAGAAAAACAGAACAGCCACGGAAACAAAATGCGTTCGTGTGCATGTAGCCTTATGCCTCAGTGTCACGTCAGTTTTTGGTCAGTGATTTCCATCAGTGATTTTGAGCCAAAACCAGGTGCGAATCTAAACATAGAACAGGAGCAGACTTTAACCGTATGTCTGTGGAGGCTCTAATACTGTTTTTGGCTCACAAACATTGATGGAAATCACTGACCAAACACTGACGTGTGAATGAGGATTTATACTGCAAGATGATCGCCTGCTTGTTAGCGATCATTGGGCAGAAAATCTGCTCATCTGATATACTTTTAAGAGTTTGACCTTTTAGTAATTTATAGATAGGAGTTATTAGATGACTTTCACAGAGTGAAAGTAGGATGCACACAGCTAGACAACCAGTCAACCCTTTGTGACAGAGCGGCTCAATATTTCTAATAAATACCAATTGAAAATATGATTTTTAGCCCCAAATGAGTAAAATGCAATCAAAGGTGGACATAACTTTTAAATGGCACTTTTTTCCTTTCTTATGGACATAAGGCTGAAGATACACGGCATTCTTAGCTGCATTATCCATCAAGTGTCTGAAGATTACTGTGTAGCAGTGCAAAAATCCAACACTGTTGGATCTATATATATATAATTCTGGGGTTTCAGCAACTGGTGAGTTGCACTGTGACTCTATTCATTTAAAGGGGTTCTCCAGGATTTTGATATTGATGGCCTATCCTTAGGACAGGTCATCAACATCAGATCAGTGGGGGTCTGCCTCCCGGCATCACCCCAGTCAGTCGTCTGAAGAGGTTTCTGCGCAGCAGGAGTGCTTAGACCCCTTCCTAGGCCACTGATGTCATGTTCATCGGTCACGTGGCTTAGGTGTAGTTTGGTCCCATTCAAGTGATTGGGGGCTGAGCCGCTATCCAGTGGACGTGCAGTCCTTGGTAAGCTGTGATGAGGCCGAGGGTTCCTCAAACAGCTGATCAGCGGGGGTTCTGGAAGTTGGACACATGCCAATATCATATTAATGACGTATCCTGAGAATAGGCCAATCATATGAAAATCCCTGAGACAGAGATGGACTGGGAACTTAAAGTAGACCTGGAAAAATCTTTAAAGTGGCCCCATTTTGAAGGCAGGTCCAAACTGAAAGAAGGCGGGGCAATACAAGTGGGCAGGGTCAATGGAAGTAGGCGGGGCCGGCAATATCGTAGTGCAGCGCAAAATACCACGCCAGCAGAACCAAATACCACAGTGCAGTATAAAATACCGCCGCCCATACTGCAGTGTACTACTGTATCACCTTCTTGAGGACATTCAGGAGGACACCTGCAGCTGCCGGCCAGGTGCATAAGTACATGATGCTCCTAGTATTAATTAATGCTGAGAGCATCAGATCATGGCTGGCGGTCATGAGGAGGGCTTGGGCGGGCCAGTCCTCCCCTGCCCTGAGAACCCATTGAAATGTGTGCACTACGTCACAGCGATATTTGGTCATATGACGGGTGTATTGGTCAAGATCACTGTGTAGCTCCAGCCTAAAGGCCCAATACACGAGGCCTGCCAATTTTGGTGAGAACTGTCATCCTTCTAATGCTGGGATCAGCAACCGTCTGCACTCCAGCTGCGGTGAAACTACAATTCCCAGCATGCTCCATTCATTTCTATGAGAGTTCGGAGAACAGCAGAGTAAGTATGCATGCTGGGAGTTGTAGTTTCACAACAGCTGGAGTGCCGGAGGTTGCCCATTCCTGGTTCTAATGTGTATAGCGGTGTGCTGACCTTACCCAGACCAATGATGTGGGACGGAAAGATTGGACATGTTGTCTCTCAATGTCCCTCACGGACAGATCAGCGGGCATTCCCACGACCGTATGTGTTTTTTGGTCTGAATAACATGGATACTAGCCATTCCTTCAGCATTTTGCAGATCAGCACGACTTGCTCGATGTTAGAAATGTCCTGTAGGACATCTTCTAATTTTTATTTTTATTTTTTCTGCGGGGCCACGCAATGGGCCTACTGATGCGGATAGCGCATTATTTTTGGCCCTATTGAAGTGAATGGACTGAGCATGCAAGTGTAAGGAGAAGTCAGGAGAAAGATGCAGGGCGACACGATTGTCATTGACCAGATTACATGTCACCAGTGAGCTGTATGATGATTGTCAGGATCTGTGTCTCACATACCGCAGGTCTCCAGGATGGCTTGGGTACTATTGGCCGCTAACTGGAAAATCAAGGACCCAAAGTAATTACTTGCAAAAACACCAGCTGCAGATGTTAAAACAAGGATCAGCAACCTTCGGCACTCCAGCTGCTGTGAAACTACAACTCCCAGCATGCAAACATGCTCAACTGTTCTTCCATAGAAGTGAATGAAGCATTCTGGGAGTTGTAGTTTCTGAACAGCTGGTGTGCCGGAGGTTGCTGATCCCTGTGTTAGAAGAAAGTGTATGGGAAATATGAAATGTGGGACACGTGTTGTTGTTTTTTTTTTTTTGCCTAGTAGCGTTTTTTATTTTTTTTTAAACGCAGCGTCTTCAGTTATGTTTTTTCACATTTTTTCAATCTCCCTTTTTTTGGGGGGGAAAAAAGCTGGAAAAAATTCCAGATAAATGTGTGGTATGCAAAGAAGACACCAGAGAAAATTAATCTGTGATGGGGCCCTAAGCACGCTAAACAGTCACATGTCGGACATTCACATGCTTGCATGGAGATTTGCAGAAAGCGGCCTCACACAAAAACTTCAACGATCCCTGTGGAGAAACAGCATTTCTGCCTTCTCCGACAACCTCTAATCAATGTTGTATGATCGCTGACAACCAGACACCGTACCTGCTGCTGCACAGTGCCATGAAAAGCTGCCCAGGGTTCACCCCACATCTGTTAGAGGAGTGAATAATGGAAGTGCCGGATTCTGCACATAGCCGACACCAACTACGCTGAACAGACTGCATTGAATCCGTTCAGTTTCCATTCAGGATCCTGCATACAGAACTTTTTTGGTCCGGCCTTTTTGACGGAATCTGTGACTGAAACTGAACTTCAAACGTATACATAAATGTCCAAAAAGTGCCAGTCCCACCTCTGGGGCCTCCTGCTATCTTGACAACCAGTCCCTGCCTGGAATGGAGAGGACGCTGTCTATGTGTGGCTTTCTCCATTCATTGCTATAGGACTTCTGAAAATATCCAAGCGGTCAGAGCATGGAGAAGGCCACGCATGCACAGTGTAATCTCCATTCCTGGAGGAGCCCCGTTCTCGAGGTAAGAATGGTACCTGTCAGACATTTATGACATGTGCTGTGGAAATGTCATAAATGTCCACATGAGAATACCCCTTTAAAGAGGACCTATCATCGCTCCTGACATGTCTCTTTTAGTAATTACTTGCATTCTCTATGTAATAACAATTCTGGAACATCTATTCTTATGACTCTATGATGTGCCATTCCTCTATTATTCCTACTATAAGCTTAAACATAAACAGTGTGCAGTAAAGGTACTGCTGGGTGTTACCAGTAGCGGGTTTGTCTGACTCTGTCCAATCAATGCTGCTGGTGTCAGACTGTACAGGGACACACCCCCAACTGGTAACACCCATCTGTACCTTTACTGCAAGCTGCTGACAGTTCATTCATAACCTTCTAGTAGAAATAGCAGAGGAATGACACATCATAGAGCCATAAGAATAGATGTTCCAGAATTGTTATTACATGGGGAATGTAAGTAGTTACTACAATAGCCATGTCAGGAGAGGGGACAGGTCCTCTTTAAGCCTTCTTGTCAGCTGCGTCCTCTAGTTCCACGAGGAGAAGACACTCGGATCTCCAAGGACCCTCTCCTTTTGTAGTTGCTATAGATAATGAAAGTAGTTGCTTTTGTTATACTTACAAGCATAAAAGCTTCAGCGATCATCAAACATTAAAAGGTTGATGCCTGACCTCAGATTTTGCCTTCATGGCTTCTTACAGGGCATATGTGGCGTGACCCTCTACGCACATCCCAAATTAAACTGCAACCCATAAAAGCCGTAAAATAATTCCCAAACCTTCTCACAGTATCAGGATGTTCCAAATTATCTATTAACCAGTATTTGCACCTTTATAATATATATCTTCTTGCATTGGACTCGCAGCATGAGTATGCAGCAGCTCCCGTACTGACCTCCCAGCACATAGTATTATATTAATTTATAATGCTATGTAACTCTTAGGGGCTTGGAATGTATTGTATAACACTGTCAGCATTATGTCAGTGTCAGGCCCCGTTCAGGCGGCCGTATTTTTGCGGGTCCGCATTACTTCGGACCCGCAAAAATACGGGGGCCGCCCGGTGTGTGTTCGGAACACATGCCGGGCGGCCCCATTGAAAATGACTATACTTGTCAGTGTGTACGGACAAGTATAGGGCATGTTCTATCTTCTCTTGCTGAGCCGCGGCACAGCAAGATAGCGTGCCGCCCATAGAGGTGAATGGGCCCGCCCCCTATTCCTCAAATTTGCAAAATAGTTGCGGACCTGTTCACACGGTCATGTGAACGGGCCCTTATGCAACCCTCAGCGTTCCGGAATGTATTGGATAACATCATAAATCAATATAATGCTATGCGACCTTGACGGTGCTGCAAGTCCAATGCGTGGAACTTGATCATGTGAAACCACCCTAAATGGTTTTTTGGGGGATTTTCATATTGATGACTTGGCCTCAGGATAAGTAATCAATATCAGAGCGACGGGAGTCCAGCTTCTGGCAGCCCTGCATATCAGCTGTTTGAGGAGGCTACATTGCTTATCTGCGACCTTCTCCCAGCTCACTAAGCACAGCGCCGTACATTGTATAATGGCTGTGCTTGGTATTGCAGCTCAGCCCTATTCACTTCTATTGGACTGAGCTGCAGCTAGGCGATGCAATCAATGAACGTGACGTCACTGGCCTAAGAGGAGGCCTAAGCTCTCACAGGGTGCCTCTGTGTCTTCTTATGCCCCTTTCACACGAGCGGGAGACTCGCATGTCTCCCGCAACGCATCTACAGGGCTGGACTCCGGCACTGACTGGGATCGCAGAGCATTATATGCAATCCCAGTCAGTGCCGGAGTCCAGCCCTGTAGATGCGTTACGGGAGACATGCGAGTCTCCCACTCGTCTGAAAGGGGCATTACAGTTGATCAGTGGGGGGTCCCAGGAGTCGGACCCCCGCCTGAGTGATGACCTATCCTGAGTATAAGACCTCATTCACACGTCAGTGTTTTGTATCAGTAATTGTCATCCAAAAAAAGGTGCAGATCAGAAACAGAACAGGTAGGTGTAAATCTTTCCGTTATACCTTATCTCTGTGCAGGCTCCGCTTGTGGTTATGGCTCACTATCACTGATGGAAATTACTGATTAAACACTGACGTGTGAAGGCGGCCCTCTGCCAAATAGTACAGGTTTTGCTGCTAAAATTATTACAAGCCTGCTGTTTGATTGACTCAGATTTCTCCCTTTGTGTGATATCGGTGGTGAATACAGAAACATGAAAAGGGGCGCACATACATAACATAAATGAACCAGACGAGTTATAAACTGGTACAATGGATGGAGCTGTGTAATTCTACTCCCAAACAGCTGGTGGGCGGGGGTGCTGGGAACTGGACCCCCACCGATCAGATACTGATGACCTATCCTGAGAATAGGTCATTAGTATTTGAGTCCCAAAAAATCCCCTTAAGGGTCCTTGCATACAACCGTATGCGCTCCGAGGCGCCTGCGGGGCTATTGTCCTGCACTCATAAGATCATATGAGTGCGGGACAAAAAAAACCCGGGCGGACCGACGTGCACAGCATAATTGTAATCTATGATGCTGTGCGCTCCCGTGCCCACGATCTATGCCGCTCCGGGACATGTGTCCCGCTCACGGACCGTATGTCTCGGAGCGCATACAGTCGTATGCAAGGGCCCTAATTGTGTCCCTCTTTAGCTCCATATTGATATTGGTTCCCGTTCTGGCTGCTTTCAAGCTCTGTAATTACATCAGTCCCTGCTGACCTGGTGATCTGAGTACAAGCCTATGTGACGTCTACCTGCTAAATGACAGGGTTCAGCACCAGCTTCTCAAACCTATTACTTATCTTATGTTGTAAGACTACAACCCCCAGCATAGGCCTACAGGCACAGTTCTGCAACTCCTGGAGAACCCCAGGTTGTGAATTCCTGGTGTAGAAAATACAGTAGTCAAGGCTGTGTTCACACTTCTGCTGGCGGCTCCACGTGAATTTTAAACGTGGAATTTGGTATAAATTCCACATCTAGTAACCACGTCAAAAACACTGGCAATTCATCTCCAATGATTTCACTGGGAAAACTGCTTGTTAGTTTAAACAGTGCGTTTTATTTTCCGGCACGCAGTTTTGAAAAACCTCAGCGTAGAAAAGAAGCGTGACGTGCATTCTCCACATCCATACTTCCCATTGAAATAGGACAAAAAAAAGCAAATAAAAATTTGTGATAAACCAAACTTGCATAGAAATCACATCTGGAAAACCACAATTCCTGAAGCAGGTTCTGAATCAGTTTTTTTTTCAGCTTGCAAAACAGTAAAAACCACTCCGTGTGAACATACCCTTAGGGCCCATTCACACAACCATATATTTCTGTCCGCATCCGTATGTCCGTTCCGTGGCCCCCGCAAAAAAAGATAGAACATGTCCTATTCTTGCCCGTATTTGCGAACAAGAATATAAATTTCTGTAATGGAGGAGGATGTTCTGTAAAATGCGGAAGGCAGACGTCCAGTATCCATGTTTTGCGGGTCTGCAAAACCGGATACGGTTGTGTGAATGAGCCCTTAAAGTTCCCCCTCTGGTTCAAGTAAAAAAATGTCACATTCACTGGGGAACAAAGAGAAGAATTGGGGTACATCCACGTGACAGTGGAAAGCGTCAGATACACAGCCGTTTTCAGAACCATTGCTCTCTATGAGGCGGTTTTTAACCAAATGGACTCCATTGAAATCAGGAAGGTTCTGTAAATCTAGGAAGTAGAAGGTGTTGCTAAGATCTGTAGACAATCACATTTTCAAGCACCTAGCTCCAATCTGTGGCATGTGGGAGGGGCTAAAGCCCCAGGTTTAAAGCAAAGTTTTTTTTAGCCATGTGAGACCTCAAAAATTGGATTAAGTAATGTGGGATGATTGGGCAATGCCTCCCGTTCATCGATATGCCAGTTATTGCCACTTGGCGAAAAACTAAGAGGGGCAGAATCCTTGAACTAACAGACCTTGATTTATCACTCTGGCAGATCGCTACGTTTCTAGGCTGAGATATCGGAACTGTTCAACGTTGCATGTCCCAGTGCTTGGGAGAACGATGACTAACTGGAATGACAGCAAGAGGTGCACAGAGGAGAACCTCTGCACGGATGGATCATCTGGTTAGTAGAATTGCACATAGTGATCCACTCTGTACAGCAAGTGAAACTGGACATCACATCTGAAGCCTAGGGAGGAAAACAGTGTCTACACAGACTATCAGAAGGTGTATGAATTGCATTTGATTGGCCAGGACTGCTCAAGTGAACTATGCTAGTCAATCCACGAGTAGTTCTGGAAAAGTAGGAAGCGTCTTGGTTAGCGTGCATCTGGCGGTCTGAGAAGTGGTGTGCCCATCTTGGATGACGGTAGAGAAGCTCTGGAATTAGAATTGGAATTAGATCTGCCTTTGAAATGACAGATTGGCCTGAACCATCAGTCTTCATAGCGATCCATCGTATGGAGATCTGGTACAGCAGAAGCCATGATGTAGATGTGAACATAGCCTTAGCTTCCAGAGCCTGTCGTCAAACAATGATTTAATAATGATCTAGTGGACATGTTGTGTGCCGTGTGAGGATTGCTGACTCCATGTAATGCACCAGTCCTGATCCTGGATGGTCATTAAATTGTAAGCAGGATATTCTGTCTGTGTACAAATGGATTTACGCTGCCTGACTGAGCAGGAAATTATCAGGAATGGACCGTTTCTGTAAATTGCCTGCATGTCTGGAAGTAAAGTTCTCCATTTACATGTTACACGTCTTGCTTGGTGGCACATTTCCACGGGATGGTGATTGGGAATGAGCGTTTGTAGTATCCTATGTCCCCCAATAATCGGCCTGACTGTTTAGGTATGGTTCTGAATAACTTATCAGACAGTAGGTGCCGTGTAGATGTAAGTGACTGCACATGACACTACAGCTAGAACAAGAGTACATTGTGGACACAGAATGCCTCCAGCCAAATCCAGAATCTGCTCCGCTCCTTCTGCCGTACCCATGTGATTTTTGGCAGAACAATTCTTCCACCACATTCCGGGTGCATGGCCAGGTGCCACAGATGCCAAAGCGTGAGGGCTGCAGAGCAGGAAACTTCACTTATTGTAGATAGTATGAGGCAAAATAACTGGTAGATCCCTATGAGGACATCTTATATGATGGTGTAAGGACTAGTGGGCAAAGTAAATGGTGGTGTATGCTCATTTAGAGAAGAACTCCCGACAAAAAATATTTATTTATTCCATGTCCTGCTAGAAATGTACATGATGTAATCTATAGTGAATGTCATTTTCTTACCAGTGTCTGAATTTTTGACTTATATCATCCTGAAGTTTCTTATCTGTGTCATGTGACCAGCAATTAGACCCGCCAACTCACACATAGACTTATGTGTGGACAGGAAGTCTAATTCTCTATGTATTCCTATGAGACTGAAAGTGAGGTTCCCATAGGAATGAATAGAGCAGTTACTGGCTTTCTGTCCTGGGTCAGTTGGAGGTCAGGGAGTTGGTCACATGACCCAGCTACAATAAGAAGAGAGGTTTTTACTCACAGAAACAGTCACTGATAAGAAAATGACAATCACTACAGATTATATCATGCACCTTTCTAACAGGTCAGAGAATAAAAATTTGGGTAGGACATTATTATGGCATATTGGACTGGGAGGGGTGCTATGCTGGGCACCAATTGCGGGGGCGCGCTAGTGGAGAGTAGTTACTGGTGGTCGGACACAATGGTGTTAGTAATTGATGGTGACAGCAGAGTAACTGGAAAGAGAACCGTACTGGACATCAGCGGAAGGGACACTGGAGTGAAGAATATTTACTGGTAGGACGAGGTGTTATTAACTGGTGGAGAATAAAGTAACTGGGGTTGCTCTTTGTATATTACAGGTACAGTGTAGGCAGATTAGTATATGGCAGGATGGTGGGAGTGTAATGTTTGGGGACACGATAAGTGATGGAAGGGTATTAAGGGGGCAAATTAATGTGTAGGATCACTTTGACAGTATATGAGATAGTAGATTCTTTAGGGGAAAATCGCTGACTAGTTTGAGGGCACTCTAAGGGTATTATAACTACCATGTGGAGGTACTGACAATGTGGGCCTATAACTAGTGTTACTTACTATTTGGGCTGTATAATTTGCAGTGCACCAGACCTGAGGATGTCAGGAAGAGGGCTAACCACCCTGTTCCTCCCCAATTGGTAGGAGTGGGCTGAGTCAAGATTCAGCTTTCCCAAAAGTTACAGCGAATAAAGACAGCAAGATTCAGCTCTACAGACCCTGCTGCTGGTGAGGGAAACCAGGGCAGACGCCCATTACCTAGAATAAGGACAGGTCATACTAACGTCAAGCTTGTATCACACCATAGACACTTATATGAACAAGTTCCTGTTAGTGCCATTAAATTGCCATCCAACCCAGCCACCATACCTCATCACCTTGCACTTTGTACCTAGTACAGCTGGATGTGCCATAATTTAAATTCTGCTTTAAATAAAGAGAGAGACTTAAGAGTAGAGTAGGGGCTGTAGCTACTATGGGGACACTGTAAAATTTGGGTGGCGTAAGAGTAGGGGGCTGTAGCTACTATGGGGACACTGTAAAATTTGGGTGGTGTAAGAGTAGGAGGCTGTAGCTACTATGGGGACACTGTAAAATTTGGGTGGTGTAAGAGTAGGGGCTGCAGCTACTATTGGGACGCTGTATAATTTGGGTGGTGTAAGAGTAGGGGCTTCAGCTACTATGGGGACACTGTATAATTTGGGTGGTGTAAGAGTAGGGGCTGTAGCTACTATGGGGGCACTGTATAATTTGGTTGGGTTAAGAGTAGGGGCTTCAACTACTATGGGGACACTGTATAATTTGGGTGGTGTAAGAGTAGGGGCTGCAGCCACTATGAGGACATGACAGGGCTACTGTGTGTTCTCTTCTGTAAGACTTCAAACTACTCCACGAAATTGTATTGACCATGTATCACACCTCACTGGTTTGGATCTAGCATTGTTGTAACAGATCAGGGAGCGGACTGGCCATAGACCCTACAGGGAAATTTCTCAGTGGGCCAATGACCGAGGGGAGGGGGGTTGCCTGAGCCTTCCTCAAGACTGCATTCATATGAATCTGATGCTCTCAGCATTAATTAATCCTAGAAGCATCAGGTACTTATGCACCTGCCTGTGGCTGCAAGTGCCCTCCTGAACTCAACTGTATTACAGTCCCCAGGACAGACATACAGTTGAATACAGCGCTGGTGCTGTATTTTGTGCTGCACTATGGTACTGTTGTCCCTTTTTTTCCTGGGCCACTTTAAATTCCCAGTCCAACCCTGTACCTGTAGGATATTACAGTTGTCTGGAATCCCTTGTAATCCTAATCTGCTAATTGCTTTGATATTCTCTTGCTGCCATTTGATAAGTAAATGAACAGGGCTGTTACGCCGGTTACATATACATCAGTCGTGTCAGGCCAGTTGTTTTATGTCAGAGCCGGACACAACTCATGACCTATTTGACAACTTTGTCCACTGCTCCAACATCCATAGCCTGAAAATGGTGGACAGAAAAATGCTATATGCTACTTTTTTCTTTCTGTTGCAGGGGAAACATCCAACATTGAAAGGGGTTAATAAAAACTTGAGCAACCCCTGTACATAAAGTAAAATAACAAGAGAGGCAATACCTTTTTTCTGCCTTGCAGCTTCCAACTCTGAGCTCTGGTCCTCCCATTACTTTGTTTTCCTGGCTGCAGCGTTGATGTACACAGGTCATCACTACAGCCAATCACTGGCCTCAGTACTGACGTCCTGTATACTGCTGAGGCCAGTGATTGGCTACAGCAGAGACCTACTATGTATGGAGCGTCACTGCTGGAGACCGGTGGGGAGGGCCAGAGAGCAGAGCTGGAAATTGTGGGGAGAAAAGGGATATGGCGTCTTTTGCTATTTTACGACATTTACAGGGGTTGCCCAAGTTTTTGTTTAAAGACTAAATCATACCTCCAGATGTGGCCGCCATTGTGATAATACTCGCCTGGTCCCTGCCGCTGGACTCTGTGTGGCTCCCAGATCTGCACTGGTCATCCGTCAACAGAGGAACACGTGACTTCTGCAGCCAATCATTGGCCTGCAGGCGGTGACCTGCTTCCCTTGCTTCACATATGGCGTCACACATGATGCAAGGAGAGCAGGTCACCTCTGTGATTGGCTGCAGCAGTCGTCACATGTCACCTGTCATCCAAAGCTGATATCAGGGCAGTGGAGGTGCCAATCCAGGAGTCACACAGACCAATTTCCATCAGCAGGGACCAGTTGAGTATCATCACCACTGTGAGACAGCCACTTCTGGAGGTCACATTTACGCCCTTTAACCACTTCAGCTCTGAGCCATTTCCCCCCTTCCTGACCAGGCCTAATTTTTCAAATCTGACATGTGTCACTTCATGTGGTAATAACTTTGGAATGCTTTTACTTAGCCAAGCGATTCTGAGATTGTTTTCTCGTGACACATTGTACTTCAAGTTAATGTTAAACTTGAGTCGATAAGTTTTAATTTTATTTATAAAAAAATCCAAAAGTTACCGAAAATTTGAAAAAATCCACTGTTTTCTAAATTTCAATCTCTCTGCTTTTAAGACAGATAGTGATGCCCCATGAAATACTTTTTAATTTACATTCCCCATATGTCAACTTTATGTTGGCATCATTTTGGTAGTGTCATTTTATTTTTTTAGGACAGTAGAAGGTTTAGAATTTTAGACGCAATTTTTGCTAATTTGCAAAATCAACTTTTTTAAGGACCAGTTCAGTTCTGAAGTCAGTTTGTGAGGCTTACATAATAAAAACCACCCATAAATGACCCCATTTTAGAAACTACACCCCTCAAACTATTCAAAACTGATTTTAGAAATGTTGTTAACCCTTTAAGTATTCCACAGGAATTAAAGCAAAATAGATGTGAAATTTCAAATTCACTTTTTTTGCAGATTTTCCATTTTAATAATTTTTTCCTGTAACACATCAAGGGTTAACAACAAAACAAAACTCAATATTTATTACCCCGATTCTGCAGTTTGCAGAAACACCCCACATGTGGTCGTAAACTGTTATTTGGGGATACGCCAGGGCTCAGAAGGGGAGGAGCAGCATCTGCATTTTCTAACATGGAATTTTTGTCATGGTTTGTAAGAGTGATAACTTTTTAATTTTTTTGTGGACTGAGCTGCGTGAGGTCTTATTTTTGCGGGACAAGCTGTGCTTTTTATTGGCACCATTTTGGGGTACATATGGCTTTCTGATCACTTTTTAATCTAATTTTTGGGAGGTTAACTAAAAAAAAAAAGCAGTTTAGGGGCATTTTTCTATATTTTTTTTACACAGTTCACTTGATGGGGTAGATCATGTGATATTTTTGTAGAGCCAGTTGTTACGGACGCAACGATACCAAATATGTCTATTTTTTATTTATTTTTTTTACGTTTTACACAATAAGAGCATTTTTAGAAGAAAAATCATGTTTTTGTGTTGCAGTTTTTTAAGAGCCATTTTTTTTTTCATTTTTCGGGCTATAATCTTGTGTGGGGGCTCATTTTTTGCGAGAGGAGGTGACGTTTTTATTGCTACCATTTTGGGATGCATATGACTTTTTGATTGTTTAATATTATGTTTTTTGGTAGGTGATGCGACAAAAAAAGCTGTTTTGGCTTAATTTTTATTAGATTTTTTTTACGCAGTTCACTTTATGGGGTAGATCATGTGATATTTTTATAGAGACGGTCGTTTCGGACGCGGTGAGACCAAATATGTCTATTTTATTTATTTATTTTTATTTGTAACTTTTTTAATGAAATATTTGGGGGGAAATTATTTTTTTTTTATATATATGTGATTTTTTTTTTTATGATACTATTTCTTTTTTATTTATTTTTTTACACTTTGTGTCCCCCATAAGGTCATACAAGACCTCAGGGGGACATTTAACTTCACTTATTTTATTTTATTTTTTTTTTACACTTGATTTCTCCTGTAACTGGGGCTGACATAGTGGCCCCAGTTACAGGGGAAATACATCCCCAGAGAGGCTGTACAGCATAATACTATGCTGTACAGCCTCAGTGCAGGGCTGATCGGGTCTATGAGAGACCCGGCAGCTCCTGCACTCTCCCGGCCCCGGCGATCACGTGACCGCCGGGCCGGAACAGGAAGCGCAATAGCGCTTCCTGATATGTATACACAGCGCTCGTTGAGCGCTGTGTATACAGCGATCTAGAAGGCAGGGACCCCTGGGAACGGTCCCTGCCTTCTCTTTGGGGTACCCTGCTGTCACTGACAGCAGGTACCCCACTGTGCAGCTGCACGATTAGCGTGCAGCTGCTATCTCTGAATCGCCGTTTATAAACGGCGATTCAGAGATAGATAACCACTTCCCGGACGTTTATAGTCAACGGGCGGACGGGAAGTGGTTAAAGGGAACCTGTCATCTCCGAAACACCCCCTGAACTAGAGTAAGCGGTGTATAGTGTAAGTGACATTGAGTCCGGTTAAGTAATTTTTATCTTCATACTCACTTCCATTCCGATGCTGTGCTCCCACAAACCTGCAGTAAAATGCACTCAGTGGACTCCAGTGCTCACTCGCATAATGGAGAGGACTCAAGGAAGAGTCCTGTCAATGTATTTTACTGCCGGTTTGTGGGAGCACAGCGTCGGAATGGAAGTGAGTATGAAGATAAAACTTACATATTCGGATTCAGCATCACTTACACTATACAACACTTACTCTAGTTCAGGGGGTGTTTCGGAGATGACAGGTTCCCTTTAAAACTGGTGGACTGTATGCTAGAAACAATCCCATGGAAAACCATTGGATCAGTTCTGGCATCTGCGTTTCTGTACTATATTGGAGAAAAACTGATGATGAGTTATATGGGAACCTAGCCTTACCTGTGGTGTTTGCTGGCTCTTAGACCTTGGCCATATAAGTCTAGGCCTGGCTTTAGGTGGCCATACACATAAGACTTAGGTCGGCCAAACTTGCCCAATTTCGACGGGACTGGTCGATAGTACATGGATCAGAATATTGTATTCCAACATGCCTGCTTCTTTGTTGTCAAGGGCAGCAAACTGCTGCCTGCAGTACCTGGTAGTGGCCTAGTCCCCTTTTTGCTATTGAAAAGACATGCAGATTTGACAGAACTGAGCATGCATGTGTATGAGGAGATCAGGAGGAATAGCTATTGGCCGGCAACTATTAAAAGTGTACGGCCAGTGTGATCATCCCAGTACAGGGCCAGTATGGCTTAGATATAACCCGTTGTCATAAAAGACTCCATGGACTTGTACCATTCCTGAATATGTCACTGCTGAGACCATTGATTTGCCGCAGTGGTGACATACATGTACACAGCACGTCACACTCCCAGTTCAGCAAGAATTGGAAGCCGTGGGGGACGGTGTTTTGTCAGAGTGATGGTCACAGGCAATATTTAATGTTATTATTTTTTTTTTGTGGCCATCTGAAACTGTTCTTGGTGTTGGAGAGCCCCTTTAATATCGTAAGTGACCCTTTTATACTCTAAAAACTGTGTTGAGTGCTTCAGCCTTCTCTTCTCTGAAATCCTGGGCGCAGATGTGCTGGAGAAGTATCAGTGTTATGTGCCCCTAGCTGTTCTGTAGGCTGATAGGTGACAGTAGCGGTGACTTACTAGTATTGTGCATTTAGTTAGATCAAGAAGTCCAAGAAAATGTCCTCTCCCATTACCTCATGTGTCTCCAGGTTAAAGCACCTAAGGGCTTTTCCCTATATATTTATTATATTTGAATTCTAGTTCTAGCTCTGATTTTTAACCTGCACTTTTATTAGCCAGATATTCCATATTTACAGCTCTTTTTGTTCAAATGCCTATGAACAAATTAGTGTATAAGGAGTGGTGGATGAAACAAGTGCAATATTAACTTGTGTCCACTAGATGGCACTAGAGCAGTTACAATGATGTGTCATCCGGCTGAATTTCTGCATGGTAATATTTGGCTAATAAACTTTACACAGTAATGCTCGCCAGAGTTAGGTTGTGGATCCTACAGATTCCCACTGGATTTACAGTTTTTTTTTCTTATGGCATGGGTGATTCTCACTGAAATCTAGCAGGGAATTTGCCTGTAAGACTCTATTGGTCCCTTCTATATTGATTGTAAATGCATGATAATTGGGGAGTCTGGGGCGATGGCTAGTGTCTATGCATATGGCTACTTTTAGCCATTTATAGCCGATATAACCTCAGCGACCTTTACCTACCAGGAGATCGGAGGTCTTGAGTGCCCTGCTCACGAATTCACAGCCTTTACATCCTCGGGAGAGTTCAGTGGATAGGTGATCATCTCTCTCCGTAATTCCATGGGAGTTACGGGATGGGGTAAGTGGTGGTTGACCTAATATGTTGCTTTTTAGTCATTTTTCCTGATTCAGAAAGTTTTCAAGATCTCTGCTTGTTGTGATTTGGTCAGAGGCTTCATCTGCCCTGGTCATATAATGGACACACAGGCTTTATAAGACACAGCCCTGATACACTGAGCTGTAACAAGCCGTCACCCGTGGGTCCATCGCATGGCCAGGACACATCCCCTGGACAGTAAGCAGCTGGGAAATTGTGTAGCTTTCTTTTAGAAAAAGAAAAATGTGATGTTCAGATTGTGTTTCTGGATTATGTTTGGTTCGTATGCCAGAAAAATATCGTGAGTATCAGGAGTGGATTGGCCATAGACCTTATAGGGAAATTTCTTGGTGGCCGGCTAGTGGAAGTTTTGGGGAAGTATTTTGTGATGCACTGTGGTATTTGGCTCTGTTGGGGTGGTATAATGTGCCACAATATGGTATTACTGGCCCTGCCTTCCATCAACTTTTAGTATTTTTTTCCAGAGCCACTTTAAAGGGGGTTCTCCGGGAATTAAGAAAATGAAAATACTTAAATATTACTTCTTTATAAATATATTCCCAAATAACTTTCATTAGTTATAATTGTTAGTTTTGTCTAGGTAGCAATCATCGGGAGAAACAAAATGGCTGCCGTCCTATTAGTACACACAAAACTGTCCTAATCACACAGCAGGAAAAGTTACTTCACAACACTGAGGTAAAGAGCTGCCTCATCCTCCTCTTCTCTGCTTGTCAGGAGTTATGATCCTGAATACAGATGATAAAATCTTTAGCTAAATCTCTGTAGGAATGGAGTTCATGAGCAGATGTGGATAATGAGCAGCAGCACTTGTAGTTCTCCATACTTCTAGTCTCCATTACCACAGTCTGTCCTGTCCATCCTCTCTGTACTTCATGTCTCCTCATGAACTCCATTCCCAAAAAGATTCAGCTAAATATCTGACTAAACTGTAGTCAGGAGCATAATCCCTGACAAGCAGAGCAGAGAGGAGGATGAGGCAGCTTTCTCTCAGTGTTGTGAAGTAACTTGTCCTCCTGTGTGATTAGGACAGGTTTTGTCTGCACTAATAGGATGGCGGCCATTTTGTTTCTCCTGATGTTTTCTCCCCAGACAAAACGAGCCATTATAACTAATGAAGGGTATTTGGGAATATATTTATAATAAAGTAATATTTGCATATTTTCATTTTCTTAATTCCCGGAGAACCCAGTCCACCCCTGCTGATGTATGCACCAAATATAAACCTCCTTTGCCAAAAGGATGCTAGCACATGGGGGGTGTTTGAAAACAATCACATTACTTGCTGGGAGGGTTTTTTAGGACATTTGCTAAATGTGCACACTAAATGGATATTCTAGTTTTAGCAAGAAAAATCTATGGCTACGTCCATGTTTTTTGCCCATTTTTTTTAAATCACTCTAAGGGTTCTTGCACACAAACGTATTTTTGGTCCACATCCGATCTACATTTTTTGCAGATCAGATGCGGACACATTCACTTCAGTGATGCCACAAAAAATGCGGACAGCACAGTGTTGTTTCGTGCCGTCCACAACAGAGGTCGCAATAACGCATAAAAATGCGTCATGGACGCGTTTTCAAGCAATTTTACTCCCTGAAAAAAGTCTAAGGCGTACCACTACGCCTTAGACTTTTCCCAGTTTTTCATCAGCGCTGTGAATGGCACAGGCAGCACTGCAATGCTGCCTGTGCCTGAAATAACGGTGCTGCCTGTGCCTGAAATAACGGTAATGTCTAAATCCCATACCGTAAAGGGACCTCCTGACGTCACACTATCACGTGACCTTACTAGGTCACGTGGGTCGGCAGCCGGCGCGCTCTGCTATCAGAGCAGGAAAGTCATGGATGGCTGCTCAGCAGAGTCTGTAGCAGTGAGACTAGAGGATCTGTCTGCCTGAGAGGTAGACGTGAATCCTATGGAGGGGCTGACAACTCTATGAGGTGGGATTCTGAGTTAGACTGTAAGACTGAGTTAGCCTGCCATGTGATTGTATGGAGGAGGGGTGGGCCGATGTGTGTGACTGAATGGTAATGTCTAAATCCCATACCGTAAAGGGACCTCCCTTCAAGTGAGTGATTTTCCCCCTCCCCCAATCATGGTTCTGTCCAGTCTCCCAGTTCTCTGCTCCCCCTCCTCCTGTGACCCTGCTCCCCCTGTCGCCCCTCTAGTGGCCCTGCTCCCCCTGTCGCCCCTCTAGTGGCCCTGCTCCCCCTGTCGCCCCTCTAGTGGCCCTGCTCCCCCTGTCGCCCCTCTAGTGGCCCTGCTCCCCCTGTCGCCCCTCTAGTGGCCCTGGCTCCCCCTGTCGCCCCTTCTAGTGGCCCTGCTCCCCCCTGTCGCCCCTCTAGTGGCCCTGCTGCCCCCTGTCGCCCCTCTAGTGGCCCTGCTCCCCCTGTCGCCCCTCTAGTGGCCCTACTCCCCCTGTCGCCCCTCTAGTGGCCCTGCTCCCCTGTCGCCCTCTAGTGGCCCTGCTCCCCCTGTCGCCCCTCTAGTGGCCCTGCTCCCCCTGTCGCCCCTCTAGTGGCCCTGCTCCCCTGTCGCCCCTCTAGTGGCCCATGCTCCCCTCCCCTAGTGGCCCTGCTCCCCCTGTCGCCCTCTAGTGCCCTGCTCCCCCTGTCGCCCCTCTAGTGGCCCTGCTCCCCTGTCGCCCCTCTAGTGGCCCTGCTCCCCCCTGTCGCCCCTCTCTAGTGGCCCTGCTCCCCCTGTCGCCCCTCTAGTGGCCCTGCTCCCCCTCGTCGCCCCTCTAGTGGCCCTGCTCCCCCGTCGCCCCTCTAGTGGCCCTGCTCCCCCCGTCGCCCCTCTAGTGGCCCTGCTCCCTCCCGTCGCCCCTCTAGTGGCCCTGCTCCCCCCGTCGCCCCTCTAGTGGCCCTGCTCCCCCCGTTCGCCCTCTAGTGGCCCTGCTCCGCCCCCCCGTCGCCCCTCTAGTGGCCCTGCTCCCCCGTCGCCCCTCTAGTGGCCCTGCTCCCCCGTCGCCCCTCTAGTGCCCTGCTCCCCCCGTCGCCCCACTAGTGGCCCTGCTCCCCTCCTTCTGTCACCCCACAGGGAAGCTGAACAGACTCCACCGACTACAATGGGATCCGTTCAGTTTCCATTTGCGATCTGTCTTTTTACCAGACAAAAAACTCCTGCATACAAGGCTTTTTTGTCTGGTTTTTCAACAGAATCTGCAACAGAGGCTCCAAATGCAGCCTCCAACACAGATGTGAGCAAGTGCAGGCCTGCGTATTATGTATTTTAATTACCGCAGATTTCGTACTTCTCCTCGGGTAAAAATACTCCTCAAAAATGGTCAGAGGAGTATTTTTACTCTTCTGAAAAAAACGTAGCGCGACCTCTGGTCCACAAATATATAGAACATGTCCTATTCTTGTCTGCATTACGGACAAGGATAGGACTGTTTTATTATGGACCTGTTCCGCAATATGCAGAACGCACATGGCTGGTATCCGTGTTTTGCGGATCTCAAACCGCCTACTGTCATGTGTATGAGCTCTAACACATGTAAAATTGAAATGAAAAAAAGCAACGTTGCCTATAATCCATTGTCTCTATGGTTACAGGCTATACACTGCATGTCCTGTAGTCATGTCTTATTCCGTTATCAGAGAGTAGAAGGAGGAGCAGTGCGAGAGTCAGATGACCAGGCCGCTCCATCCCTTGACCTTCTTCAGGTCTAGAGATATAACGGTGCTAGGTGCAGAGTTTTGTTTTTTTGTATGGTAATAGGTTCCTTTATTCGTCCTGACAATGGATTTCCCTTTATTACTGCCTCTATGCAGTCGCTCTCACGTCTCCCTGTTTATATGGCCTCCTCTCCAGTACAGCCAGCTCCTGGTTATGTCCTAGATGCCCTTGTACTGAGCTGGTTCACCCCGTCACTTTGCGGCACAGTCCCAGACCACATGTCACATTGGGATCATGTGCTTATTAGTCAGGACACTATATACTACAGGTCTGTGAATCATCCAGAGGACGTCATTCTTGTCTTCTTCTTGCGTTTTGTGTATTCATTATGCAGTGTAAAGATATCAGAACTACTGGCATTGGTAACACAAAAGATTACAACGTGTAGTGTTAGTGGAACCCAGGCGGTCACAACCCTGGACTATATTACAGCGGGGGCTACACGGCCATCTTTGCTGCGGCACTCGCAGCCACTGAACTGAATGGGGTCGCAGTGACCCCAGAATCACAAACAGTCCAGTATTGTAGGATTTTTTGTGATCCCAGGGTCCCGGTAACTTGAGTGCAGTGCCGCACAGTGATCCTCAGGCACACAACTGGTGCGGCCTGTCACTACATGTATTCCCCATAGTAGTGTAACGTACCAGTTGTGGAGCAGGTTTTCTCACATCTCAACATTGTGCCGTTACTCTGCTATTCCTGGGAAGTGTGACCTCATTGGTACCATTCTCCTGTTCCAGGGCTGAAGGTGGCAGACTGTGAGGAGACACATGGGGGGCATTTACTAACATTTTTATGCCGTTTCTGCTTAAAAATTGTTGCCAGACCCCTTTTTGCAACTTTTTAAATGTCTTTGTGACAACATTTTGTAGCACAGACGTTTTTGCAGTTTTCTCACCAATTGGTAGTGACAAGGGCATGGCGGGGACTGGGTCAGTGCCAGGACTTCAGATCTGGAAAACAGGCATAAAAGAGGAGTAAAAACTGAAGTAGTTTTCATTCCAGGTGCACATGCTACTAGAGGTGCACCTAATTTATTTGAATGAATTCGGCCTCATGCACACGGTCATTGTTGGCTGGTGCCCTTATTGCTGCCCACAAACAGCAGTTCTGCAATATACAAGCACTGGCTGTTTGCGCACTGCACCACAGATGCGGACCCAGTCAAGTGCAATCTGGAAGGTGCGGTGCGGAATGCAGGCGCGGAACCCTGCTGAAACACTACGAAGTGCATCCATGGGTTTTCTGTCTGTGCCTCTGCGGACCATTGGATGCAGATCACAGACCCCACTCAAGTTAATGGGTCCACATCTGCATACGGCGGGCACATGGTCGGTGTCCTGCACAGACCAACAGTGGCCGTGTGCATGAGGCCTTAAAGGGGTATTCCGATCATAGACAATAGGAGCATATCACTAGGATATGCCTCCATTGTCTGATAGGTGCAGGTCCCACCACTGAGCGGAGCGGGGTGTGCTGCCCCTGGAGGACCCCGGGTTTCCCAGGGTCCAGCCACCACCAGGCGCAGCTCCCCGCCACCGCTCCCATTCATTTCTATGGAGCCGATGGAAATAGCCGAGCCAGCGCTCGCCTATTTTCGGCGGCTCCATAGAAATGAATGGAGGACGGCACGCTACGTTCTCGATATAGGTGTGGGACCCGCACCTATCAGACAATGGGGGCATATCTTAGCGATATGCCCCCATTGTCTGAGATGGGAATAACCCTTTAAGCAAATCCTCCAGCAGCTCAGGCGTAAAAAGCCGGTCTTTGTAAATGACCGCCATGCGGTTTTGTGGATAAACCCTTTTTTATCTGCAGAATCGCAAGGCCACGAACAAGCAATTTACATACCGCAATGATATAATTTATATCCGCAGCTTAGCCAAATCTCGCTACTCGTGGCTGCACCGTTATGGGGTGGACTCGTGATGACAGACTCTTTGAGGCTGAATCCAACCTGGTCGCTGTGACTTCGGGAAGCCCCTCTCTCAAAGCGGAGGCTGCTCCTTTCCCCTGCAGTGACCACCATAGGAAAAATGTAGTATTAATGTAATAGATGGACGGACAGGGTCTATTACTGTGAGAGCTGATAATTGTTAGCAGCTCTGGGTAATAGAGGGGGATTACGAGCAGGAAACGATGACATCCTTATGTTGTAATAGGGCAGATGGAAGGCATATGTCACAAGTCAGTTATTTACGGAACATCCTGAGGTCCTTTTGCATTTTCTTTTTTGGTATTTGTAAGTTATTCTCTTGATGAGACAACTCCTTTAAAAAACCTAGAAAGTAGAAATTTTAGTAACATTTTTACCCTTTTTTATGTTACTGGGTGTAGATCCTGTCTGGTTTCCAGCGCAGTCAGCGTAAGGATGAGACGTCCTGTGATTAACCCTCCTGTAAACCCTTAAGTGTTGGATTTACTGTGGCAGAGGTAGGAGGGCAATCGCTTTACCTTTCATCGTCTGAAGCAGCCACACTCATTACCGTCTTTATGAGGCTATGAATGGGTCCCATGGAGGAGACACACCTTATGGGAAGGTTCACACTCACCCGGTCTTGTAGAGCAACATTTCTTAGAGGGTGTCTGTAGGGAAGCTACTGTGCATTCCTTCTATGGGACATGTGAGCGGATGGGCTTTACTTCACTTTCTCACTTGCACCATGTGAGCGTGTAATGCGCCTCGTGTCATTCAAGGCAGAAAAAAGGAACTTCTTCAAGCTTCTCGTTCTTGCTGGGACAAAGATATATCAAGCATGAGCCGCACGTTACTCAGGCCGTCCCGGAGCCCTTTCATTTAGATTGGACGACCATGTCGCTTTATGCTGTGTTCGCCGGCTTGTTTTTTAAGGGAAATGAGTTTTGGAGCTTGTAAGAAGTTTTCTCTGTTCTAGAGGGAGTTTATATCCTGTCCGGCTATAATAATTGTGTCTCCAGGAGTTATCGAAAGATCAAGGCCGAAACGTCACAACCCTTGGTTCCTTTCGGATTTACGTGCAGCATGGAGCAGCATATCGCTTTAATAAAGAAAGTGAGTGCTACCTCCGCAGTCCAGTCTGTCCTCGATGTGGCTGATAACCTGCAGCTTAGTCTGGGTCCTGAGCCCACAGCAGAGGAAATAGGACTGAGCAGCGGCGAGCGGCCGTCCTCTGATCTCATCTTCGGGTATGTAGTAATGGTCATCTAATACGCCTTTTATATCACATGTACCGTATTAATCCTCTGTTCTATACAGTGTGTATATATAGTCTGCATTAATATGGGAAGTGGGGGATACTGAGATAACCAGAGAATGGGATAGAGGTGGGAGCTGTACTGAGGACGGTTCTGCTTGTTACCCAGCTTTTCTAGAAGCAGACACATCTAAGAAATGGCTAAATAGAAGTTGTGTATACTTACAGCTCTCACTATTAGGCCTCGTTCACGTTTCCGTGTCCATGACACGTCCGTGAAAAAAAGCGTATGTGTTTCATCCGTGAAGATGTCCATGAAGTATCTGTGGTTGGTCCTTGTGTCCGTTTTTACCATCCGTGTGGCATCCATAATTCACTGACGTTGCCCAGCTGAAAATTAATTTCCAAAGAATCTCCTATCAGTCTTCAGTGAAAAACAGACGCACCACGGATGCTATCTGTGGTGTGTCTGTGATTTTCACGGACCCATAGACTTCTGTGCTTGGTCCGCATCGCAGATCAAAGTATTGTGTGTCTACCTGAGTTTCGGGGGCTATATACTATGTCTGGTATCCAGCTGAAGTGGACAGTTCAACAGAATTTTATCAGCTGCAGTTGTCTTCAAATACTCCGCGCAATGCTGGTTGACTGTGAGCTTCTGACTGTCAGACAGCAGCTCCTCCTTCTATGTGTTGTAGGCTACTTTCTCATTTATGTTTTCCTTTTCGGTATTGAGATCTGTCATAGGAGGAAAATGCTTCAATTTTATCCCCATTCATTGTTGATGGGGACCAAAAGGAACAGGAGTACAGGAGTGTACTAGAATGCGTTCCGTTTTGTTGCGCTCCCATGACGCACACAAAAACAGGAGAAGGGATGGACAAATACTTTTTCTGAACCACATATATCCGAAGAATCGGGTCTACCAGATATATTAGTCACCAGGTGGATAGAGGCATTCCAGATTATGGAAAACTATTTGAAGGCTCATCACAGGCGTGCTTGAGGGGATCAGTGTAAGTTGTCTGGCCAAGACAACCTCATGGGAGATCAGAGGGCACCTGATGGGAGGATGTTAGAGGTGGGAGGAAGATGTAGGATGTCTACTTTGGATTCCCTCTGTTCAGAAGCCTTGTGAAAGTCCTAGGCATCCAGCTTCTATATGTGCAGATGGTTAGCTCCCTTGTAAACCTTCTAGAGGAAGAAACCTCTGCTTCAGCATGTGATGTATTTACAGCCCAAGCTGCCCTAGGCACTGAGACAGAATATGCCGCATATCAATGGAGGTCATGTTTTAATGTGGCTATTCTGTCATTCCTTCCAGAAGCGGTAACTCCTATCACTTATGTGAATGGAAACGAAGCTTGAGGCCTACTGTACATATACCAAGCACAGTGCTTCATCATGGAGCATAGATTAGGTGATCAGAAGATTTCTCTTGTGCCTGTGTTCTGTGCATGTGCAGTAAACCACAAGCAGAGCACAGCGCTTCATCAGGGAATCGAGACTCGGCTGTCCAGGAGAAGACTTCCACTCGTTGAGCCTTTGTTCCATATGATGAAGCAGTGAGTTGTATAAGGGCTGATACACATGGCCATTGCTGTTTTATTGGTCCGCAAAACACTGATACCAGCCTTGTGTGTTCTTCATTTTGCAGAACGGAGTTTCCCGCCTCCATAGAACTGTCCTATCCTTGTCTGTAAAACGGACAAGAATAGGACATGTTCTATAATTCTGTGGGGCCACAGAACAGACATACGGATGCGAACACCACATGGATGTGCTTTCCGCATCTTTTGCGGCCACTTTGAAGTGAATGGGTCCGCATCCGATCCAAAAATACGTTTGTGTGCCTGAGCCCTTATGCAAAGTACTTCCTAGGGATGCACGCTCCCAAAAGGTGAAAAGGAGGGGGTTGCAGGCAACCCGTCAAGCGAGTTGCCTGACGGAATATGTAGAAGAACGAGCAGAGCGGGTAGCTGTGCACAGTAAGCACATACAAGCTGCAGAAGAAAAACTACAAATGATTTTTTTAAACATAACCAACTGGAGAAATGATGTTCTCTGCATTGTGCATTCATTAGCAAATAAAAAATATATTCATATAGGTGTGCATAGCCTTTAATTATATATTCTATGTCCTCCCCAATGTTAGGCTACTCTCAGCGTTATTGCTGGATCCGGCAGGGTTCAGCAAAAACGCTTCCATTACTGATATTACAACCATCTGCATCTGTAACATAGCCAAGACGGATCCGTCATTACCTCCATTGAAAGTCAATGGATCCGTTTTCTATTGTGACAGATTGTGTCAGAGAAAACTGATTCATCCCCATTGACTTGCATTGTGGGTCATGACAGATTCTTCTTGCTCCGCATCCCAGGATGGAAAGAAAACCGCGACATGCTGCTCTCCGGTATGAGAACGGAACACATTTTTGGAGCACTCTGTTCTGTTCGGTTACATTTTTGTCCCCATTGACAATGAATGGGGAGAAAACGAAAGCGTTTTTTCCGGTATTGAGACCCTATGAGGGATCTCAATACCGGAAAATATTAACGCTAGTGTGAAAGTAGCCTAACTTACACTTTACAATTGTGACAAGGACATCCGCCAAAGAGATGGTGGGAAGGACGATGCAGAGATGAGTCTTAGTCAGGTAGTGCGCTGCAGCGGTAAGTGTACCTGTCTGATTGGTGGATACTTCAATAAACTGCGCAGCGGTCGCTTCCTGCTGGGAGGAGAGGGAAGCTTGCGGACAGGGAATCTCCCCTTCCTTCCAGAAAACTCCAATATGTATGTAAAATGTATATATAAGCCGTGCTTATGGGGTCAACCCCCCTCCCTCTGCTACCTGGCACCCTAGGCACTGGACCTACAGTGCCTCACCTAGTGGCAAATACGGCCCTGTGGCAGCAGACAAGTGTGCAGGGTGACTGGTTGAAGTAGGTGATGGGACACTGGCTGGGTCAAGTTTGGGCTGGCAAATTTAGTAATAAAACCTAGTTACAAGTTTTCAACTGAGAATACACATTTCTGAGCCCGACTGATGCCGGCCATGCCTCCATGCTTTGACACATGGGTAGAGGTGATCCCCCTTGTGAGTCATTTATAGGCGTTTTCAGAAGAAAGCATTATATTCCAGTAAGCAAATATACAGCGCGGACACTGATCACCATGTGGAATTTCTCCCTTTATGCTACTTCCATTCTCTGAAGCACATACTATCTTATGTACTAATACTCCTTTCTCAAACAAGTATGTTAATGGCCCCAGATCCTGGGCCAGGTACTTGGAAACTAATGGTCTTAGATCCAGGAAACTTGTCAGACAGCTTGTGAAAGAAAGTGAATGTAACCCAAGATTTATGTGCAAGAATTTAACATTTCTGGGTTAAACAATGAGCAAACATCCTGAATTGCCATTTCTCGCTTACCATGGCCTCCATTGTTTTTCCACAGATCTTGAATGGCGTGTTGCCGTGCATTAATAGCCATAATAACAATAAATGACATTCTATGCATGGTCTATGGAAAGCTGGATGACCACCCTTAGATCCCTTTTAGACGAGCGGGTGTCACGCTGCGGACTCTCAGCACAGCACCCGTCCTGACCTTCCAGCACTGCCGGGGTCATATAGCATTATATTGATCTATGATGCTATGTAACCCCTACAGTTCTGAAATGTATTGTATAACACTGACAACATTATGTCGGTGTCATCCAATACATTCCAGAACTCTAAGGGTTACATATATCTAAGTATGTGCATGCATGTAGCAGTATACATACAGTATACACAACTGTGGTTCTCCTATACATGCTGCTCACATGCAGGCCTCAGTGGTGTCTGTCACTATGGGTATGTTATCCATTACAGACAAGGTTTGGCAGAGGAGATCTGCATATCATTTAGGATTAGTTAACCTTCTGTTTGCCTTTGCACAAAATAAGATTTCACCTTCATGTGTGTGTTTGCTGCCAGTCTGAGCCGTGTATTACGCTCCTCCTGTAATTGCTCATGGCTACGGGGTACTTGCTCTAAAGTATTTTACCTAACTATGTTGTAGTTCCAGTTTCAGGAACTTTTTTTTATATTAAGCTATTTACAAGTAGAAGTTTTATGTGTGTATATGTGTGTATATATATATATACAGTACAGACCAAAAGTTTGGACACACCTTCTCATTCAAAGAGTTTTCTGTATTTTCATGACTATGAAAATTGTAGATTCACACTGAAGGCATCAAAACTATGAATTAACACATGTGGAATTATATACTTAACAAAAAAGTGTGAAAACTGAAAATATGTCTTATATTCTAGGTTCTTCAAAGTAGCCACCTTTTGCTTTGATTACTGCTTTGCACACTCTTGGCATTCTCTTGATGAGCTTCAAGAGGTAGTCACCTGAAATGGTTTTCACTTCACAGGTGTGCCCTGTCAGGTTTAATAAGTGGGATTTCTTGCCTTATAAATGGGGTTGGGACCATGAGTTGTGTTGGGCAGAAGTCAGGTGGATACACAGCTGATAGTCCTACTGAATAGACTGTTAGAATTTGTATTATGGCAAGAAAAAAGCAGCTAAGTAAAGAAAAACGAGTGGCCATCATTACTTTAAGAAATGAAGGTCAGTCATTCCGAAAAATTGGGAAAACTTTGAAAGTGTCCCCAAGTGCAGTTGCAAAAACCATCAAGCGCTACAAAGAAACTGGCTCACATGAGGACCATCCCAGGAAAGGAAGACCAAGAGTTACCTCTGCTGCGGAGGATAAGTTCATCCGAGTCACCAGCCTCAGAAATCGCAGGTTAACAGCAGCTCAGATTAGAGACCAGGTCAATGCCACACAGAGTTCTAGCAGCAGACACATCTCTACAACAACTGTTAAGAGGAGACTGTGTGCAGCAGGCCTTCATGGTAAATAGCTGCTAGGAAACCACTGCTAAGGTCAGGCAACAAGCAGAAGAGACTTGTTTGCGCTAAAGAACACAAGGAATGGACATTAGACCAGTGGAAATCTGTGCTTTGGTCTGATGAGTCCAAATTTGAGATCTTTGGTTCCAACCACCGTGTCTTTGTGCGACGCAGAAAAGGTGAACGGATGGACTCTACATGCCTGGTTCCCACCGTGAAGCATGGAGGAGGAGGTGTGATGGTGTGGGGGTGCTTTGCTGGTGACACTGTTGGGGATTTATTCAAAATTGAAGGCATACTGAACCAGCATGGCTACCACAGCATCTTGCAGCGGCATGCTATTCCATCCGGTTTGCGTTTAGTTGGACCATCATTTATTTATTAACAGGACAATTACCCCAAACACACCTCCAGGCTGTGTAAGGGCTATTTGACCAAGAAGGAGAGTGATGGGGTGCTACGCCAGATGACCTGGCCTCCACAGTCACCAAACCTGAACCCAATCGAGATGGTTTGGGGTGAGCTGGACCGCAGAGTGAAGGCAAAAGGGCCAACAAGTGCTAAGTATCTCTGGGAACTCCTTCAAGACTGTTGGAATACCATTTCAGGTGACTACCTCTTGAAGCTCATCAAGAGAATGCCAAGAGTGTGCAAAGCAGTAATCAAAGCAAAAGGTGGCTACTTTGAAGAACCTAGAATATAAGACATATTTTCAGTTGTTTCACACTTTTTTGTTAAGTATATAATTCCACATGTGTTAATTCATAGTTTTGATGCCTTCAGTGTGAATCTACAGTTTTCATAGTCATGAAAATACAGAAAACTCTTTGAGAAGGTGTGTCCAAACTTTTGGTCTGTACTGTGTGTGTGTGTGTATATATATATATATATATATATATATATTTTTTTTTTTTTAATTTTTTTAATTTTTTACGTCATGGTTTTACGTTTCAGGACATAAAAATAATCTGGTCTTATAATTGGGTAAATCCGAATCAAAACCACCTTTAGCAGCAATAACCTGAAGTAATCATTTTCTGTATGCCTTTATCAGTCCTTCACATCCACATACTTCTGGAGAACTTTGGCTCACTCTTACTTACCACATTGCTTTAGTTCATTGAGGCTTGCGGATATTCATTTATGAACAGCTCTCTTAAAGTGTAACTGCTGTTTCATTTTTTTTATACCCTAATGGTATAGTGCACCCTGCTGTATAAATGCTTTTGTGCTTTCAAATTTGATCATTTTCAGTTTTACCTGCTAATAACTCCCACAGATGCATGCTACTTTCATATTCAGCAGCTCTCATCTCAGAGTATGGCCATGTGCAGGTCGTCTTCTCTGTATTATAAACAAGAGACGGATCAGCACTGGGAGGAGGAGCTCAGCTCTGAGTGCCTGGGCTGCAGAAAGTGGAGGGGGGGGCTGCTTTAGATGGTGATATCTCCTCAATGGTAGCAGCTAGAAACATGCAACCGGTCTAGTTTGAAATCTGACAATCTGCTTTTATTTTCACTTTCAGCTTCATTCACAGCATCCCGAATTCTATCAGTGATATCTCCCACTGTACTTAACAGATTTATGTCATTCTGGTATTGCCTGAAAGCTTGTAATGTCAGCTTTCAGACAGACAATACCAGATATATGAGCAGCTAAAGCAACCCCCCTCCCTGTCAGTATGGAGGAGAATGAGGTAAAGGTGACTATTAAGAGGCTAAAACAAACACTTACTGATTTCATGTAATTCAGGGCTTGTCTCTAGTTTGCTGTATGTGAGAGGATACACACTGCTCTGGGGTAGTGGGGGAGCTTATCTGTATTCTGATTAGTCCTGCTAGTTCATGTGGGGAGAGCAAAGGCTTATGGGAAGTGAGGGAAATACAGGATGGCCTCAAGGACAGGACAAAGCTTACCACAGGAAAAGCAGCAGTGGCCATCTTAGGAAGCTGCTGAAATAGAGGCACAGAGAAAAGACATCAGAAAGGTAAAATTAACTGAAAAATACAGCTTCATGAATATCTGCCCTTCAGCATCACATATGTTAGGAATTTCATTTTTGGTAGTGAAATGGCAGTTACACTTTAAAGGCATTTCCTGGTATCAATATGAGATCAGCGGGAGTCTGTTTCCCGTTACCAGGCACAGCGCCGTCCTTTAGTTCGCAGCTGTGCTTGATGTTACAGCTCATCCCACATTCACTTAACTGAGACTAACATGTTGCTCATGCCACGTGACTGATGAATGTGACTCCTTCATACAGCTGATCGGCGGAGGTCCAACTCCCAGCAACCCCAATCAGATATTGATGACCTATCTTCAGGAAATCCTGGAGAACCCATTTAAAGGGAGTCTGTCACCTCATTTTCACCTATATAACTAATAGCAGTGCCCCACAGAAGATTGCATACACATCCCAGACATACCTGTGTGCACTGTGTGTCTGTATTACATGTCCAGGAAAAGCACTTTTATTTTGCAGGAAAACAGCTCCCAAGTGCCCGGATGAAAGTGAAACTAAAACGGTTTTCTCTCCCGACTCGATTTCTAACAGCTATATCTTCTGATATACTGGATATAATGCTGTGATTATGAGCAGCTAAAGCAGCCCTCCCCTCTTCAGTCTGGTTTGCTTTGAGCACTTGCAACAGCAGAGCCGGGCACTTGGGAGCTGTTTTCCTGCAGAATAAAAGTGCTTTTCCTGGACATGTAATACAGACAGACAGTGCACACAGGTATGTCTGGGATGTGTCTGCAATCTTCTGTGGGGCAGTTCTCTTGGTTATATAGGTGAAAATGAGGTGACAGACTCCCTTTAAGGTCTCATCACAGTATTTGAATTGTGTTGAGGTCTGGACTTTGGGCCATTGTGGCATCTTGATTCTTTCCGTTTTCAGCCATTCTGTTCTTTTGCTGGTGTGATTGGTATCATTGTCCTGTTGCATGACCCAGTTTCGGGCCAAGCTTTAGCTGGTGGATAGATGGCCTGACATTAGACTCTGTAATACTTTGGTGGAGTTCGTGGTTGACTCAATGAATGATTTAAGGCTCCAATGTATATCACTGTGTACACATACATTGTGCATGTCGCCCATTGACTCCCATTCTAAAAATAAAGTATACCGTGTTTTCTGAGTTTTATATGCATTTTTTTGATATCTGTATTTTCTTTTTGTAGGAATGAAGACTTAAAGCAAATGTTGGAAAGTAACAAAGACTCCTCCAAACTGGAAGCAATGAAGAGGATTGTAGGGGTATGGTTCCTTTTATTCTATAGCAATCGGTGTTCTTGGTGGTAATTTGGTTTATGGGTGGTTCTTCCCTTCTCCTTATTATGAGGCTAGTATGAGTTTATGAAAGCACAGGGTTAGTGGATTCATACAGCCACCCAGTCCAAGGTGACTTACAGTCCAGCCTAGTGTGGACATAACTGGTTTTCTCAGTAAATGCCAGTATGGGCCACTATAAGGCAGTGATTGTACAGACGTTGTGTATGGTTGATCTTCGGCCACATCGAGACCTGGCAAGTTTTTTGGCAAATCTTCAGTGAATGTGTGCACCATAGCACAACACAATGATAGTGAATGGGTTCTTATAAAACCCCATTCATACATAATGAAGACGTCTGCACAGATTATAGGATGTATTACTGACACTCAGATCCACAACATGCCAAATTTCCTACAAATTTTTGGAGATATTTGCCTCAAATCCGCATGTAAGACCTGACTGTGCCTTTAGAGCATGTTCATGTTCTACAAAATGAAGTCCTATTAGAAGATTTTTAACCCATTTTGCTTTTACATATATGTGTATCCTGTTTTTAGGTATGCTTCAATGTATAGGTTTCTATAGTGTAGGATGGACATTATATGTCACACAGACTGGGAGCTGTTAGGATAGGGCTACACGGCGACACCTGTCGCGGCCAGGATCGCTGACTAGCGGGGATCCCATTGAAATGAATGGGATTGCTGCCGCAGTCGCAAGATATCCAGCCGTGTTGGATTTCTTGCGACTGCGGCGGCGATCCCATTAATTTCTATGGGATCCCCTCTACTCAGCCATCCTGGCCGCAACAGGTGTCGCTGTGTAGCCCTTGCCATAAAGGGGTTATCCCACAATTAATGTAAAAAATGAAAATCAGACATCATATAGGACATGACAATCTCTTTCTAACAAATCTAGAACCAGCCCTGTACCTCACATGGATCCAGAGATCTCCCTATTCATTGCTCTGTTAGATTTATATCAAGCTGAAGCTCAAGGGGAGTGTCTTTTCAGCTGAAGCTAAGGGGGCGTGTCCATGCTCTCCCTATCACAGCTCAGGAGGCAGTTGAAAAAGGAAACTGAGCATGTGCGGCCTTCTCAGTGAGCAGGACGCAGAAATAAGAAATTAAGTGGTACTATACAGATACATTTTATTCAATAACTCCGTGACTATACAAAATTTTTAATTACATGCAATTACAAAACTATTCAGATCCAGGTGCTGGTTTAAAAACTGCAGAATATTTTTCGTGGGACAACCCCTTTAAACGTTCACAGAACATGGATGGCCTTGGTGAACTTTTGCAGACAGTCGGAATCACACAAGCTCAATCAACCATGCCCTAGCTGGATCAGCCAGGGATATTTTAATCATCTATCAGTATTTCTGACCTGCTTTCATTTTCTTTCTTTTAAGATGATTTCAGCTGGAAAAAATGCCTCAGAGTTATTTCCGGCCGTCGTAAAGAACGTTGCCAGCAAAAATCTCGAGGTAAGATTTACTGCTTTTATGATCGTCCTGTTTACTCTGGCAGTGCTGTGCGCTGCTTGTATTTGTATTGTGCAGTTTGGAGCTTGTAAAGTCCAGACTGAAAGAATGGGGGGGGGGGGAAATGTACATTGCATGTGGTAGTTAGGATTAACTGCCCCGATTGGTTCTTTTGCCCATCCAGGATATTAGAGTAGGAACCCAGCTCTCATGTGAGTCGCGCTCCTGCTCTGAGCTACATGGTAGACCTGTGCAGCGCTTATGTTAGGCTGCCGTAAGAAGACCTTCAGTGATTGCTGTAAAATGGCGTATTGGTGGTCACAAAGGGGTTAAGTTTTGTGCTGACTGGTTTGTTTTGTCTGTAGTTTTGACGGTGGCGCCAGTTATTTCTTTTTACTCAGAGCAGAGCTGCATTTCCGTTTGACTTTCCTGTGTATTTACCTCGGCCTGTTTCTGTATTAAAGGGAGTCTTTCACCTGTTTTTCACCTATATAACTAAGAGCACTGCCCCACAGAATACTGCATACACATCTCAGACATACCTGTGTGCACTGTGTGTCTTTATTCCATGTCCAGGAAAAGCACTTTTATTCTACTGGAAAACAGCTCCCAAGTGCCCAGCTGAAAGTGAAACTAAAAACAGCTTTCTCTCCCGACTGGATTTCTAACAGCTATATCTTCTGATATACTGGATATAATGCTATAATTTTGGTATCATTTTAAAGCTTGGAACAGGGCTGTGGAGTCGGGTCGGTCACCATTTTGATCCGACTCCTAAAATATATAATGAATTAGTACATTTAGTTCAGTGCTGAATATATTTTTATAAGAATTTGTGAAAATGATGAAATGTCCTATAAATGTCTGTTCTATTCCTGATCTAAGGATTTAGGCTTTTAGTTGAGATGACTGTGTGCTGCCCTTTATGTCCAGTGCATGTTCTCTCTGTATGCTTTATGTTTCCTCTGAGCTCATGTTTGGAGAGGTTAGCTGCTCTCATGACTTCTATCTGCTGATGTAAAACACCTAGGGCCCTTATGTATGAAAACTGTCTAGGTGTAGAAGTTTCTTTGTTGCCCATAGCAACCAATCAGAGCTCCCCTTTCATTTTCATATAGTGCTCTGGAGAAATGAAAGGGGGAGCTCTGATTGGTTGCTATGGGCAACAAAAAAAGTCTTAGACCTAGACAGTTTTCATACATCAGGCCCAGAGGCGTAGCTACTGGGGGGAGAGGGGGGCAGGGGAGGCGATGCTCTGGGCCCAATACCTCTGGGGGGCCCCAGCAGGGATGGCCTTAGTACAATCAGGCGAATACAAGTGAGCGCTTCCATTATGGAGTCTGATGGGGGCACATTAAGCCATTGAGGTCTGTGGAGGCACATTCTGCTGATCTGAGGTCTGATGGGGGCACATTCTGCTGATCTGAGGTCTGATGGGGGAACATTCTGCTGATCTGAGGTCTGATGGGGGAACATTCTGCTGACCTGAGGTCTGATGGGGGCACATTAAGCCTATCTGAGGTCTGATGGGGGCACATTCTGCTGATCTGAGGTCTGATGGGGGCACATTCTGCTGATCTGAGGTCTGATGGGGGCACATTCTGCTGATCTGAGGTCTGATGGGGGCACATTCTGCTGATCTGAGGTCTGATGGGGCACATTCTGCTGATCTGAGGTCTGATGGGGGCACATTCTGCTGATCTGAGGTCTGATGGGGGCACATTCTGCTGATCTGAGGTCTGATGGGGGCACATTCTGCTGATCTGAGGTCTGATGGGGGCACATTCTGCTGATTTGAGGTCTGATGGGGGCACATTCTGCTGATCTGAGGTCTGATGGGGGCACATTCTGCTTGATCTGAGGTCTGATGGGGGCACATTCTGCTGATCTGAGGTCTGATGGGGCACATTCTGCTGATCTGAGGTCTGATGGGGGCACATTCTGCTGATCTGAGGTCTGATGGGGGCACATTCTGCTGACCTGAGGTCTGATGGGGGCACATACTGAGCTGAGGTCTGATGGGGGCACATTCTGCTGAGCTGAGGTCTGATGGGGCACAAGATGCTGATCTGAGGTCTGATGGGGGCACATTCTGCTGATCTGAGGTCTGATGGGGGTACAATACGCTGATCTGAGGTCTGATGGGGCACAATACGCTGATCTGAGGTCTGATGGGGGCACATTAAGCCGATCTGAGTCTGATGGGGGCAAGGGACTGTTAGTTTAGTGATGTAAAAGCTGGGGACAGATTTCCTTTAACATAGGAGTCCCCTTTTTTACTCCTATTAATCCTATATTTTACTGCATTATGTGGTAGAGTATTTAGAGTAGGGTATGTAGAAAGTCTATTGTACTGTACTTAACAGTATAGATGATCTAGCAGTTTAGTCATCTTGCTAATACAGTATTATAACCACAACTAGTAGTATGTGCCGTAGAAGTGGGCGCACTCAAGTATTGTTTCGCCCCCCCCCCCCTGAACCTCTAGCTACGCCTCTCATTAGGCCCTAAGTGAGCTGTACCCAGAGAAGCCTGATAGGTTACAAACTGTTTTTGTCATGACTAGAGATGAGCGAGCAGTGCTCGTTACGAGCACTGTAGCGCTCAGGTCCCGTGTGAAATGCCCGCAGGCATTGCGGATCCGTCCTCAGCTGCATGTAAGTCAATGAGGACGGATTGTTTGGTATGACACTCATACCAAACGGTTCCGTCCTCACCCGTCTTAAAGTCAGTGGGGACGGAACCGTTTGGTATGAGTGTCATACCAAACGATCCGTCCTCATTGACTTACATGCAGCTGAGGACGGATCCGCAATGCCTGCGGGCATTTCACGCGGACCTGAGCGCTACAGTGCTCGTAACGAGCACTGCTCGCTCATCTCTAGTCATGACATATCTGTACTATTGATTTTATGCAAATTTGTTTAAAGTTATCACTTAAACATGCTCCATGTATGAGGGAGTAGGAGTCGGAGTCGGGGTGAGGGGAAATTGAGGAGTCGGAGTCGGGGCTTTGGCTTACCGACTCCACAGCCCTGGCTTGGAATGCCAGCTTTCATAGAAGGTCAGATTTTTCTATCTGCTACCAATCCCAAGATATGAGCAGCTGAAGCAGCCCTCCCCTCTTTAGTCTGGTTTGCCTTGAGCACTTGCAGCAGCAGAGCTGGGCACTTGGGAACTGTTTTCCTGCAGAATGAAAGTGCTTTTCTCAGAAATGTAATACAGACACACAGTGCACACAGGTATGTCTGGGATGTGACATGTAATACAGACACAGTGCACACAGGTATGTCTGGGATGTGTCATGTAATACAGACACACAGTGCACACAGGTATGTCTGGGATGTGTCTGCAATCTTCTGTGGGGCACTGCTCTTAGTAAGGGCTCATACTGATTTATGATGCTATGTAACCCTTACAGTTCTGGAATGTGTTAGATAACACTAACATAATGCTGTTACTGTAAGATAAAAAAGGATGGAGGCAGCGCCACATGTGTGGTGTCAGTGGATAAAATCAATAAGTGTGAGGATTAGAGTATGCTCACCTTCTGTGGTTGTGAGGAGTCACAACTACTGTAGTTAGCCTTGCTGGTAATTGTTGGTAACCGACCAGCACGTGGTTATTGTTCCAAGCTGCAGCCACGGTCTCCCAGTGTGGCCTCTTCTCCTAGAGGTGTATGCTAGGTAAATGAATCCAGAGGTGTACAGCAACTAGCTGTAGAAAAAGACCGCTATATTCCGGTGCTGCTTGGTGAGGAACAGAACTGCTGTAGGCGATGTAGTAGTGGTTGGTCTTTTATTCACAGAATGTCAATAAAAGACCTTTCTTGTCTTTTATTGACATTCTGTGAATAGAAGACCAACCACTACTACATCGCCTACAGCAGTTCTGTTCCTCACCAAGCAGCGTCGGAATATAGCGGTCTTTTTCTACAGCTAGTTGCTGTACACCTCTGGATAATGCTGTTAGTGTTATCCAACACATTCCAGAACTGTAAGGGTTACATAGCATCATAAATCAGTATAATGCTATGTAACCCCGTTCAGTGCCGGGAGTTCAAGTCAGGGCCCGCGATGCGGGAGACATTCGAGTCTCACGCTCGTCTGCAAGGGCCCTTATATTGGTGAAAAACTCCCTTTAACCCCTTGCCTGCTAATAAGGATTTAAAGAGGTTGTTCAGTGAGTACGTTCAGGATAGGTCATCGGTATCTGATTAGTGGGGCTGTGACTTTCGGCACTGCTGAGACTACTGAGATGACGCGCAATGTAATCATGAAGCATAAGCAGTGCTTGTATGAGCGTCGCCTCCTCTTCAAACACCTGATCGGCCGACCCCCACGATCAGATATTGATGACCTATCCAATATGTACTCTTTGCACAACTCCTTTAACTGTTTCTCCTGGCTTTCACTCCTCAGCTTGTTTCTGGTTTAACCCCTTGTTTGCTGTTTTGTCTTCTGTTGACTGTTCTGGCACAGACTCTCGTTCCTATTACTTCTTGGCATCTGATAAGTCTGCTGCCTTACTGCAGACGTAACCTGGCTACCTAGCAGCCAAGTCCAAATGGCTTCATGGCGGGCTCTGGTGAACACCTAGGGATAACTTTGGCTCTGAGGAAGAAGATCTAGAATTTGCTGGTGGTGATTCTGGGTAGTGACCCTGTACTCTTCCTCACCCCTCTTTCCTTACACCTTGGTCCATTGAAGAACTCAAGGGCTGTCTGACCATATTCTCTGAAATTTGGCCCTAACAACTGCTTGTGTAGTATCAGCAAAAAGGCTAGCAAAAGGAGAACGGAGCTGGGAGAGCTGTGGCTGGAGGACCCCCACCAAGTGCTGCTCCCATAGAAGTGAATTGGAGCACACCACGCACGCGCCCCCTACTCGCATTCATTTCTATGGGGCAGACGGAAATAGCCGAACCAGTGCTCGGCTATTTTCTGTGGCCCCATTGAAATGAAAAAAGGGCGGTTGTGCATGTGCAGTGCGCCCTCCATTCATTTCCCTGCTCCGTTCTCGTTGTAGGTCCCACCTCTATCAGACAATGGGGGCATATCCTAGCGATATGCCCCCATTGTCTATGAATGGACAACCAGCTTCAGCTTATGCTTGTGAGGCATGTCCTTATCTTTGTAGGTGAGGCATTAATAAAGAAGCAGTCGTCCTATAACAACCCAGATCTTCCTGGTCTTTCACTGAACACTATTAATAACAAAGAGCCACACGTTATGCAAACACTTACATCGACCAAAGATAGCCCTGTGAGTAAAGCGGTTTCTCCTTAGTGTTCAGTAGGTCAGCATTGCGAGGGTGGCTTTTATGGTTAGAGGTGATGAATGTGAACACCTGTGCACATATACCGGTCATCTATGTGGAGCTTTATTTTTATGTACCACACATACAACAACAAAGTTCCTCCATTTATTACGGGTTTGCTTGAAGAGGACTTGTGACCACAAAATACAATGCGGTCTACAGGCAGCTTATTATAGAGCAAGAGGAGCTGAGCAGATTGATGTATAGTTTTTCACCAGTGACACCTACCCAGTCGCAACTCTAAAACTGAAGCAGAGCCTCTGCTCTTGCTTGGCTAATTGGAGCAATAACACCTCCCTGTGTACAGCTATCAGTGACTGACAACTATCTATGTATACACACTTACACAGAGAATACTATCAATCACTGATAACAGCTCCCCGTGTACAGCTATCAGTGACTGACAGCTATCTCTGTATACACACTTACACAGAGAATACTATCAATCACTGATAACGCCTCCCTGTGTACAGCTATCAGTGACTGACAGGTATCTATGTATACACACTTACACAGAGAATACTATCAATCACTGATAACAGCTCCCCGTGTACAGCTATCAGTGACTGACAGGTATCTATGTATACACACTTACACAGAGAATACTATCAATCACTGATAACAGCTCCCCGTGTACAGCTATCAGTGACTGACAGGTATCTATGTATACACACTTACACAGAGAATACTATCAATCACTGATAACAGCTCCCCGTGTACAGCTATCAGTGACTGACAGGTATCTATGTATACACACTTACACAGAAAATGTTATCAATCACTGATGACACCTCCCCATGTACAACTGAAGTCAGAAATAGCAGAGATTTTAAATATATAAATTACATGTTTTACTATATCTTTTCCCATAAAATGATTCCTGCACAGCTCCTCCTGCTCTCATGGTGACATGCTCTCTTTAACCTCTCCCTGACCAGCGCCGTACTAGTACGGCGCTGGCCGGGTCTTTAAACATGACCGTGGCCGCGGGTGAACTGCTGATTTATACAGCAGTCACCCGTGGCTCATGTCCTTACTGTCATTACTGCCGGTCGCGGACATTTAACCCCTCGGATGCTGCGGTCAATCCTGACCACGGCACCCGAAGGAGGCAAACACCGGAAGCGCGTGTGGCGATCGGAGGAGCCGGAGTGTTCCTGCAGCAGCCCCTGTCATAGTGAATGACAGGAGGCTCCTGCATAGGCTTTACTATGGAGCCCTTCTGTGTAATAGGGCTCCATAGGAAAGCATTAAAATCCTCATAGACTCTAATGATTGCTTGCTATAGTTCCCTATGGGAACTATAAAAAAGTGTAAAAAAAATTAAATAAAGTTTCTAAAAAATAAATAAATAAAAAAAGGGTATTGCCATGTCTGAAAACGCCCATATTATAAAAATATAAAAATGTATTTCCCATACGGAAAACAGCGAAACGGACAAAAGAGTCAAAATGGCTGATTCGACATTTTTTCTAAAAAAAAATTAAATAAAAAGCGATCAAAAAGTCATACACACCCCAGAATGGTATCACTAAAAAGTTCAGATCGCCCCGCAAAAAATGAGCTCCCTTACAGCTCCGTACACATAAATACCAAAAAGTTATAGGGGTCAAAATATGACAGAAAAAATAAAAAATTTAAAAATTTCCAACTTTGTAATTATTTTATCAGTATCAAAACGCAAGAAAAACTATAAATATTAGGTATCGCTGGATTCGTACTGACCAGTAGAATGAAAGTACCTGGTCAGTTTTAATGAACATCGAACGCAGTAAATAAAACTGTGGCGGAATTGCGTTTTCTTTGCCATTTCACCCAATTTTGAATTTTTTTCCCGCTTGCCAACACATCATATGCAATATTAAATGGTGGCGTTGGAAAGTACAACTTGTCCCGCAAAAAACAAGCCCTCATACAACTATGTGAACAGAAAAATAAAAAAGTTATGGCTATAGCTTAAGGCAGGGAGCGCAAAACGAAAACGGGAAAAAAAAGCCTTCGGGGTAGAAAGGGTTAAAGGGGTTGGCCACTTTATTTCAACTGCATACATGTGATTAATAGGTGTCATAGGTTACTTAGGGCTTGTTCCCACGTCAGTTATTTGATCAGTTATTTCCATCAGTTATTGTGAGCCAAAACCAGGAGTGGAGGCTCCACAAGCATAAGGTATAATGACAAGATCTGCACTTATTCTGTGTTTTTGACTCGCACCTGGTTTTGGCTCACAGTAACTGATGGAAATAACTGATCAAAAAAACTGAAGTGTGAACAAGGCCTTAGTCATAAATCTTTGTATCCGCTTCTGGGCTGTTTTGGGTAGTTCCATTCAGACCGCATAAGTTGGTTGCTTGCAGATGAAGGAAACACAACGTGCCCGATACATGAGTGGAGGAGGAATGACTTCAGTAATGTAGAAAATGTCCCCGAAGCTAAAGTAAAGGGGGAAGATTTAACAAACTAGTGTAAAGGAAAGCTGGCTTTGTTGCCCAGAGCAACCAATCAGAGTCCACCTTTCATTTTCCAAAGGAGCTCTGAGAAATGAAACATAGAATCTGATTGGTTGCTATGGGCAACTAAGCCAGTTTTCCTTTACACCAGTTTTGCTAAATCTCCTCCAAGATGTATTACTACAGTAAGCGACATACAGTGTAATCCCAGGTATACAGTTGACGTAATGAGTACCATGTATTGGTCATTTTGTTAGAGAATGGCTTGTATAGAAAATTAAGACCTACAAATGCAACCCCTTTTGGCTCATGCTCACAAACATATTTTTGGTCTGCATTGAATCTGCATTTTGTATGATTTTTGATGGATTTTTGTACGATTGCCATGTCGCAGTCGCAGCATGTCGCAAAAGATGCGTTCACAGTGCAACACCATAGAAGTCTACATTGTGTTATTACTCTGTTATTCCTCAAGGAAATGTATAAATAAATTGACAGCTGCACCTTAACATTCCCTTTGGTACTGAAGTGTGTCCCTACACAGTATCCAATTAGTGCAGACAGTATTTTAGGGTGTGTAGGGACACACCCGATTGTAATGTCCACTTGTCAATTTATTTATACATTTGCAAGATGAATAGCTGAGGAACGACACAATGCAGAGTTCTGGAAAAAAAAGGTGCTCCTCAACTGTTTATTTTCCCATGGGGAATGCAGGTATTAAAGCAGACGTGTTGGGGGAGGTGATGCTCTTCTTTATAGAGGTATTCCTATAGGATATGCAATGTCTAATAAATACAGCCCCCCTTTGAAAGCCGCACCTATCTCCAGACCCCTGTCCTGCGTGGTGAGGGGGGCCAATGGACTCTGCAGAAAGAAGGGATCCCTGTTCTGCAGATAGGCGCACATCCCAGAAATGGGACCCCTATCTATCAGATAATTAGGGTACAGCCACCCACAGAGTTTTTTTTGGACCAGATTTTGGGGCTGATTCACCAGGAAGAAGTACAATTCTTTCCTTTACATTTCCAATTTAGTGATTTCTAATCCACTTCTGATTCAAAACCTTGCCTGAAACCGTATCCTAATTACCAGTCGTGTGAACTACTTTGGGCCTAGGCCCCAAACATACATTGTTTACAGCTGATGGCTGCCGTTCTTACAGGGGCAGTCACCCCGCTTCCCAAAAACTCTGAACGCTACATAAATTCTGCATTGTTAATCAGTTTTGCGGCTCCGCTCAATGCAGCGGTTTTCTAATTTAGCCACTTATGCCCTGGCCAATTGTCTTGAGCGATTATGTCACTTCTACAACATTACGAGGCGAGTTAGCGCGATCAGACGTTGCCCACCTACAGGAGTCCCTCAGCTCTTCGCCTCTCCTTCCACCACCTGATCACTTTTTCTATCGGCAGGAAACATCCCGACGTCTGTTTCATTCATCATACGGAATATCAAAGGCAAAGTGATAAAAATCATAGCTAAAATCATTCTAGCACATTCCATCTCCTCAATGATTTGAGCGCCGCTTCCAAAATGCAGTGAATTTTCTTTTTTTTTTTTTTTTTTTAAGCAAACCCCAGCTACCCCAGGCTTTGTTGGGATGCGTACCAGATGTTAGCAGATGACAAAGGATGCGGTTAGTGACCCTGTGCCACGCTGGAGGCACAGACCAAAATCAAAGGTTTAGTCGATATGTCATGAAGTTTGATGTTCTAGCATTGATAAACTAATTAAACAGACCTTCCTGTGTTCCCCAAGACTAATGTGGCCCCGTCGTGATTAGTTTCACAGCCGGGCATGTAGTAACATTGAATGGCAGTAAGTGCGGAGAGAGCGGTGCAGTCACGCGTCTCTGAGCGTTCCCTTATCTGGGCACAGAGTGGTTTCAAGGAAAGGAGCCATTCTCAGCAACCTGCTGCCGTTCAGTGCACAGGCCTCTTGTGGTCACTATTGATTTGCTCTAATCTAAAGCAGAACAAGGACAAGTCTTGTATTTTGCAACCTTCTGTGATTTAATATTGTTATGTCTTTTGCCCCAGCAGCCACAAAAGTGCCTCTCGAGAGATTGAGAGTATATAATTTTATATTGTTAAGCCAAAAGTTTTGAAATGTACTGCGTCGACACGTCGAGCACACAGAGCATTAAGACTCCAGCCCCTCTTAGGTGCAGTTGTGTCTGCTCTGTTTTCCTTTTTACACCACTCAACAAATCATCCAGCTCTGCTTGAGATTAGCGCGGTGACGCTTTTTTTTTTCTTTTTCTCTCCCGTGCCATTTAATTTAATATTCCTCCTATGTCTTCTAGATAAAGAAGCTGGTGTACGTTTACCTGGTACGATATGCGGAGGAACAGCAAGACTTGGCGCTCTTGTCTATCGCCACCTTTCAGCGTGGGTTAAAAGTAAGTTTTGTTCTCGAAAGTTTCAGGAAAAGTTAAGAGAAAACAAAAAGAAATTGTGGATGTGGTAGAAACTGGAATGGAAATGCGCCACTGATTCAGCAAGGGGTTGTTCGGATTTAAAGGGGTCTCCTATATTGATTGTCCATACTCAGGACAGATTATCAATATCTGATTGGTGGGGGTCCGACACCAGGCACCCATGCCGAACACCTGTTTGAAGAGCCTGCAGTGTTCTGGTGAGTGCTGCTGCCTCCTCACAGCTTACCAAGCACAGCGCCATCCATTGTGTGGAGGCTGGACTTGGTATTGCAGCACAGGCCCACTCACATAAACGGGACTGAGTTGCAGCTAGGCCATGTGACCAATGAACGTGACGTCGCTGCCCCAGGAAGAGGCCTCACTGGACCTCTGCTGCCTCTTCAAACAGCTGATCTGCAGACTGCCAGGAGTTGGACCCCACTGATGAGATATTGAGGACCTATCCTGAGGACAGGTCATCAATCTATGAGTCCTATGAGTTTTTTTTTTAATTTTTTGCCTTGACTTACATTGATTTTCATGCCGGATCCGGTCTGTTCCATTTCGCAGTCCAAAACGGTCCAAAAACACAACGAAACGGAATTACAATGAATGCCACAACGCAAGTGTGAAACAGACCTTAATGGCCAATCAATTTTTTTTTTGTTTTTCATCAGTGCATTCCAAAAGCTATAACTTTTTTTTTTCCATCGATGCAGCTGTATAGGGCTTGTTTTTTTGCCGGACAAGTTGTCCTTTTTAATGAAGCCGTTTTGGGGTGTGCATATATATTTATTTATTATACTCGCTTATATAGCTCTACTATATTATATGCTGTCCCAATGGGGCTCACAATTGTACGCTGTAACTGTTTGCATGATTACAGCAATACCAAGTACATATAGAGTTTTTGTTTTTAGTTCAACTACTTTTACACAATAAGACCTTTTTTTATTCTATGGATGCTACTTGAGGGCTTGATTTTTGAGGGACGACTTGTAGTTTTCATTGTTATCATGTTAGGGTACATAACACTTTTTGATCACTTTTTTTGCTTACTCACCACAAAAAAGCAACAAAAACAGCTGGATTTTTATTTTGTTTTGTTTTTGTTTTTTTTACGGCATCCACTATATGGGATAAAATACATGGTAATTGTGCAGTATAGACACAGCGATACCAAATATTTGATGGGGATGGAAGCTTTTTTTCCAGTGGAAAAAGGTGTATTTTTTACTTGGAGTTTTTTTTTATTTAATAAAGGGAGCCCTGTGTCTCTAAACAACTTAAATGCTGCACTCTCTATTGACTGCGACATCTAAGAGGGTTAAACGACCTGGATTGGCACTTCTGCTGATCCAGGCCGTTGGAGCAGGAGCCCGGCTAAGGCCCTGCTGTCTGCTGCATGGAAAACCTACCTAGTGCTTAGATTAGGCCGCTGTTAAAAGACGGCAGCCTAGCCTTAGCCACCATAAAAAGGCATATGGTTGGTCACTAAGGGGTTATGATATAACAAGGGCATGTACTGATTAGATCCATCAGTGCTGCCCCAGTCCTTGCCAGGCTTTCTTTATGTGGCTGCAGAGAGTATGTCCCAGGGAAAACATGTGATTGCTGCAGCCAATCACTGCCCTCATCTGCTCACTGCTGAGACCAGTGATTGGCTGCAGTGGTCACATATTGTCATCGCTACACCCAGGTATGCAAAATGTTTACTGGAAAGACTGAAGCCACACCAATGAATCTAATGGATAAGTAATGCCTCTTTAATTAATTTATTGTAGTGCCCCATTTTACCTTGAAACCGGACAACTCCTTTAAGCTTGGTCTGCTTCAGATATCTTGAAATGAAACTGTTGTAGGTCTGTGATTTGCAGAGGAGGATGTTTGTTTCATGTTTTTTTAAAGGAGTTGTTTCATGGAGGCAATCCTGCCTATATGCCGTGTAAGGCCCCTTTCACACGGGCGAGATTTCCGTGTGGGTGCAATGCGTGAAGCGAATGCATTGCACCCGCACTGAATCCTGACCCATTCATTTCAATGGGGCTTTTCACATGAGCGATGTTTTTCATGCATCAGTTCGCCGCTGCGTGAAAATCGCAGCATATTCTATATTCTCCGTTTTTCACGCAGCCCTGGCTCCATTGAAGTGAATGGGGCTGCGTGAATCACTGATCGTTGCTAAGAGATGTTGTTTGTAAACATTCAGCTTTTTATCACGCGCGTGAAAAACGCATCAAAACGCTTTGCACCCGCGCGGAAAAAACTGAACGAACGTACGCAATCGTGCGGATTGGTGCGGATGCATGCGGATTTTCTGGAACGAACCCTGAACGCATCCGGACTGAATCCGTGAGGCTCATGTGAAAGAGGCCTAAGGGACTTTGCATGTTTTCTTGGGTTTTTGTGGGCTTCCTCTGGGTACTATGGATTTTTCCCATACTCCAAAAAACTAATGGGTTAATTAGCGTCCAATGAAATTGGATCCAGTTTGTCTGATGTAGGGAAATCAGAGTGGAAAACTTAAAGAGGTTGTCTCAACATAGACAAGGTGAGCACTGCCGAATGTGCTGGGGCTGCATAAGCTCTGGCAAATGAATCTATGCATTTGGTGATTTTCCGGGGAGGCAGCATTCCTTCATTCCTTCATTTATTTGGGATGTTTGAGAAAGGTAACCAGTGCTATGGAAAATATGTTGTATATCTGCTAAAATGTATTGTCTTGTTTCAGGATCCTAACCAACTTATACGTGCAAGCGCTTTGCGGGTTTTATCTAGTATCCGGGTACCAATTATTGTCCCCATAATGATGCTGGCTATAAAAGAAGCCGCAGCAGACTTGTCTCCCTATGTGCGGAAGACTGCAGCGCACGCCATCCAGAAGCTTTATAGGTAAGATGGCTCCAATATATAACTCAGTATGACACTTGGCCACTTCAGTCTGGCTTCACATCAGCTACACGGCTTTGTCCTTTTTATTAAGAGTCGAGTTCCTTGGTCTATAACATCTTAATCTTTATAAGAAGTGGACAGTCAGATGTTTTGTTCCCTACCACAGTGTTGTAGGTGCTCTTAAGCAAGCAACGGCAATGCTTCCTAACCCTTCAAGTCATGTATAGTTTAGTAATAGAAAGCTACAGGGCCAAAAGCCTCAAAGGGATTTTTAGATTGATGACCTGTCCTTAGGGTAGGTCATCAGTATCAGATCAGCCGTGGTCTGACACCCTTCAGCCCTGCCGATCTGCTGATACCCAGTAACTCCAGCATGGGAACAGCCCAGTTTCGTCTGTATAGTGGACAGGGTTGGCTACAGCAGCACTGCTCCCATTCAGTTCAGTGGGAGCAGTGCTGCAGTAAGCAGCTCCGTCCAATAGGATTAGCCCATCAATATAGAAATCTTGGGAAATCCTTTGAAGGGAACTGGTCCTGTCGTCAACTTTATGCTGACTGTACTGAGGGCAGCATAAATTAGTGACAGAAGTGCTGATTTCAGTAGTGTGTCACTCATAAGCTAAAAGTAAGTGGTTGCGGAGAACCAGCATCATAATCATTACAGCCGAGGCCTTGAAAAGAGTCAAATCTACCTGAGAAGAGTCATGGTTATTCCTAATCTCCTGCTCTCCCGCCCATCTGCTGATGATTGGCAGTTCTCTCCTAGAGAGAAAGGGAGAAAACTAGGTAGAAGCCTGTCAGTCATCAGCAGGTGGGCAGGGAAAGAAAGAATTCATGAATAACCAGGACTCTTCTCATGAAGATTTGACTCTTTTCCAGGCCTAATCTGCAATGTTTGTGATGTTGGTTCTCGGCAACCACTTACTTTTAACTTATAAATGACAGACCGCTGAAAACAACTCACCTGTCTCTACTTTATTCTGCTGTTAGTATGGGCAGCATAAAGGTGATGACAGGTTCCCTTTAACCCCTTCCCGACCAGCGCCGTACATGTACGGCGCTGGTGCGGTGCGGGGACATGACGCCCGCTCGCGGGTGCGGCGGGCGTCATGGCCGGCAAGTCTCTGCTGTTTCTAACAGCAGAGACTTGCCGCTACTTACCGCCATTGGCGGCGTCTTCTAGGCCCTTCTGATGCCGTGATCACGGCATCAGGATGCGTCTGAACCCGGAAGCGTAAGCTTCCGGGTGGTGTACAGACGCCCCGAGTGGCCAATCGGGGTGTCTGTACACCATATGAAAACTGTAATCCTCGCTGGTGAGGATTACAGTTTTCAAAGTGCAATTCTTATTCTGGCCACTAGATGGCAGGCCAGGATAAGAAATGAGCAATTCATGGATTTATCTCAGTCTAGTAAATCCCTGATTGCTCATAAAGAAAAAAAAAAACACAATATATCAGCTCATATTTGAGCTTAAAAATAGTAATAAAAATTTTTTTAAAAAATGTTGAAAAATATATAAAAAATAAAAAATATATAAAAGTTCAAATCACCCCCCCTTTCCGTATAATTAAAAAATCAATACCTAAATAACAGTAAATATAGACATCATGGGTATCACCGTGACCGAAAACGCCCGTACTTTTAAAATATATAAAAAAAAATTCCAATACGCCGAATTGTGTGGCGGAAAAAAGCGTCCAAATGGCGATTCGCCGTTTTTTGTCACTTTTTTTTTCTAAAAAAAATTAAATAAAAAGTGATCAAAAAGTCATACACCCCCCAGAATGGTATCAATAAAAACTTCAGATCGCCCCGCAAAAAATGAGCCCCCCATACAGCTCCGTACACATAAATACCAAAAAGTTATAGGGGTCAAGATATGACAAGGAAAAAAAAAAAAAAAGGGCAACTTTCTAATTATTTTATCACTATCAAAACGCAGGAAAAATTATACATATTAGGTATTGCCGGATTCGTACTGACCAGTAGAATGAAAGTAACTGGTCAGTTTTAATGCACATTGAACGCTGTAAATAAGAAACCCGTAGAACTGTAGCGGAATAGCGTTTTTTTTTTGCAATTTCACCCGATTTGGAATTTTTTTTCCCGCTTCCCACTACACCATATACAATATTAAATGGTGGCGTTGGAAAGTACAACTTGTCCCGCAAAAAACAAGCCCGCATACAGCTATCTGAACAGAAAAATAAAACAGTTATGGCTGTTTGAAGGCAGGGAGCGCAAAACGAAAATGCAGAACCGAAAAAACCTCCGGGGTAGAAAGGGTTAAAGGGTTTGTCAGAGAGTTCAAAAAGAAAGAAAGAGGCCCAGTAAATTTTCACCACTTCAGTTCCCCAACAGTCCTGCTCAGATGATGTGGTGGTCCCCTGCCCGTTTTTTTTTTTACAGGTGGCCAGCAATGACATGCCCCTACACACACATAACCACCGCCAATCAGTGGTCTTACTAGTCACATTCTGTACTTGCGTCACCGCTCAGAAGCACACTATATACTGGAAATTTGAAGATCTTTTTGCGCTCTGTTAAGACATGGCACCTTCACATATGTGTGGCCTTCCAATTTAGTAGTAGGAGTAGTAACAAAGTACAAAAAGACCAAAATCAAACTGATGGCAAAATGTCCCCAAAGTTTTCTATGGGGTCACTGTGGACACAAAAACAATATCGGACTGGACACAACTGTCATAAGTGAACTTGTCCTTTGCAATACTTACATCAAATGATGTAGCCCTTTTTATTACACAGTAAGTTAGCATGCAACATAGGGCTAAATGGGCTGACTAATGTGTATTGGCCTAAGAATCCACTGCATCGCTTAGCACGCATGGAAATGCGTACCAGTGTGAATAAGCCGTGACATCCATAGCTTTCCCAAGATGGCAGCTGTGTCTTCTGGTTCACATTCGCTGAAGGCATTCATCACAGGCACAGATACAAGACGTCCATTGCTTCCCTGTAACTAGGTGAACAGATCTGGAGAGGAGCCTGCACATTAGAAGACACAACTGCTCCCTTGAGAATGTCATGGATGTCGAATCTTGCTTACATAGGTACCTGTGGGCATCTGCATGGCATTTCTATGGGTGGGCTAAGTAAGCCCAGATGCAATGCAGCGAATTCTTAATGCTGTTACACATTAGTGATATGACATTTCTGAAATTTTTGTAGAAAGTAGAAAAGTCCTTTGATTAAGGAATACCAGGGAGGTGTCTTTATAGTGAAAGGATTGATCTTGCAGAATGACTTGGCGTGTGTACTAAGCCTCTGTGTTTACTTTAATAGCCTTGATCCAGAGCAGAAGGAGATGCTTATTGAGGTCATCGAGAAACTTCTTAAAGATAAAAGCACGGTAAGTTCTCACATGCTGGGCCGTTCTCTAATTTCAGGACTGCGTCGTTTGATCTTTTCAGGTGACTTTAAAGGGGTTCTGCAGTTTTTTCTCTGGATAGATCATCATCATCTGATCGGCAGGGTCCGACACCCGGGATCAGCTGTTTGAGAAGGCAGCGGCGCTGCAGGAGCGCCGCGGCCTTCTCTGTGTTTACCGCAGGCCCAGTGACATCACTACCAGTATCACTGGCCTGGGCGGGGCTAAGCTCCGTTCACATGAATGGAGCTTAGCCGCGCCCAGGCCAGTGATAGTAGTCGTGACGTCACTGGCCTGCGGTAAACACAGAGAAGGCAGCGGCGCTCCTGCAGCGCCGCTGCCTTCTCAAACAGCTGATTGGCAGGGGTCCCGGGTGTCGGACCCCCGCCGATCAGATGCTGATGATCTATCCAGAGGATAGATCATCAGTTTGAAAAAACTACAGAAATTAAGCTTTCTTATATGTACACGAGGAATAATACTATTTCAGGCTATTATATGACTTATGTTCTACACCCCTTGTAGACTCCAACTCTAATCAGCTGTCCCTGAGCTCAGCTACAGAGTGACTGGAGACTATACTATGATAGAGAAAAAGTGACCCCATATGTCTCTCTCGCATTTACTCAAAAGCAGTACTGAACAGTGTAGTTGTGAATCCAGTGCTGAGGTGAGACAGAAAACCTACTGGCTGTGGCTCTTTACCTGTTGCTGTTTTGCTCTTTGCAGCTGCTCCCTCCTCCTCCCCTCTCTCTGGACTTATCTAGGCAGCAGCTGTAACCTGATCTCTCAGTGAAGCTGACAATCCATCTTTAACTTTGCCCTACTAAATCTATTTGATCATGTTGGTGGCAGAGAGGAGCAGGCAATGAGTCTGATAAATTAAATTAAACAGAGGCATTTTTCTTTAATAAAATACTCAAATAAATTCTGACTGCTTGTACATTTGACTTATAAGAAAAGTTGAAACGACAGAAATGCTTAGCTTTTGGCTACGCTGCTTCATCTTCCCGTCGCCTGGATCAAAACATCCAGTGATGGGGGGGGAGAGCCAATAGCAGCCTGTGACAGTGACTAGCCTCCCTAGCGTCACCCACGATGTTGGTCACCATCGCGGCCTGCTATTGGCTGCTGCCCCTATTGCCGGATGTTTTGATCTGCACAACAGGGAGATTCAGCGACGGCAATGCAGGGATTTGGAGACACATGAGTGCTGGGGATCTGATAAGTATGCCGGGCATTCTAGTGGTCATTATAAGGGTTGGATAACCCCTTTAAGCTCTGCTTGTGGCAGGGCTTAATAGGAACACAGGGATTCTCCAGTGGACTGCAATGGTAGGGGTCTGTAAAAAAGAAAAAAAAAGTTTTTAAAAATTTCTAAAAGAAATAAAAAAAGAAAAGATAAAATCTATATCCCTCTTTTTCCTTATTACATGTAAAAATAAACATCATTGATATGGCTGCTTCTGAAAATGCACACACTATTAAAATATAGTATATAGTATTTAGCCGGTACAGTGAGCGCTGTAATGGAAATGGCAAAATGGCCAGATAGTAGTTTTGGGCTTTTCACCTCCCCAAAAATGATTGAACAAAAAGTGATCAAAAAGTCATACATACTCCAAAATAGCATTAACAAAAACTATAACTTGCCGTGCAAAACAGAAGACCCCTTACACAGATCTGTATGTGAACATAAAGAAGTTCTGGGTGTCAGAATATGGTGATGCAAATAATTGTTTTAAATTTTTTAAGCTTTGAAACATGACAAAAAAAAAACTAATAAACTTCCCTGCAGAATAAAGGTAGCGTGTCCTTTGCACAACCATAAAAAAAGAAATCCATAGAACAGTGGCTCAGTTACATTTTTTTCCCATTACATCCCATTAATATTTTATTTTCTCGCTCCCCAATACATCATACGTAATATTAACTGGTGCCATTAGAAAGCACAGTTTGCCCTGCAAAAAAAACATACGACCATGTGAACGGAAAAATAAAAATGTTATGGCTTTTGGAAAGCAAAGCGTAAAACCTAAAAATGCAAAAAATGGCTGCGGGGGGAAGGGAGTTAAAATATAGATTTATTTCACAGATACGATGTGCCAGGTGTGCACCACATTTGGGCACCAGTCACCCTATACCAGATCATGGTACATTGTGCAGAGATTTTCGCAAGCCTCTGTGGCATTTTGAGCAAGTTCCAACATATACTATTGGGGCTAATCCTTCCATCCTGTGCATGTCTGGTAAATTTTGCATTGTAATACAATAGCCCCACAACATCCATGCGGCAGAAGCAGGACTGATTCCCGGTGTAGCTTATTCTCCTTCTGCTGCAGGGCTGGAATATTTAATAAGATTTCATGTTGTCAGCCGAGGCGAACATAGGTAAACTGCTGTTTTCTTAAGTTATTGATTTAAGGACGGCAAGAGCATCGCTGTTCTGAAAAAATAACTGTTTGTGCAGATGTTTTATTGTGATGGATCTATTATACTGCTATTAGAAGATTAATGACCGATCTTTTTCATCCTCCATGTCTGGAGAAAATTGAAATAAGAAGGGGAATATCATTTGGGCCCTATGATTAGGGCAGGTAGGAGGATCATTAATTTAAGAGAAAAGACTCTTTGCAGCATAGGCCACCTTGCAGCACGTTATCAATCATCTTCCCATGCACTTCTTGTGATGACCCAGCACTCTGCAATTTTTTTATATATTTTTTTTTTTCACCCCCCCCCACCCTGTTAATTAGAATTCATGACAGAATAGATGCAAGGAAACATTTTGTACCCCTCATATTTTTACAGAGAATGGATTGTTATTAGAGGATCCATTTGCTTAGTGTGATTTTTTTCATTACCGGCTTGTCAACCACCATAGATAATCTGGAGAAAATATGAACTCCTTAGATTGAGTGTCACTTTTGTTGATGGTTCATGTAGTTTACCTTGGAGCACGGCTAATGGCTGAAGTTCATAGCAACAGCACAGAAACGCGTGGCGACTGCTGCAAGACAAATGAAGCGTGTTTATAGCTTTAATATAAAAAATACATAAATGGAAGGCTGTATTTGAATTTGATGAGCTCATTGCTAGTTTTTCCGGAACGATTTATTTTATTTTTTTTCTTCTCCTCCTCTTGTGGTGAACGCCACCATTGACAAAACGGGATAGAAATGAACGGTCGGGTTTTTAAGAAGCAATATTTTATACTTTTAAGTTACACGTGAATCATTTCATTTTAATTCCAAGAGATTTTATGCCATACTGAACGTTTAATAAGGTGGAATGATCTTCTGTGCCTGAGCAGTAAGAATGTGCATTTTTATATCATTTCAGAAGAGGCAGGAATGATGGCAACGGAGGAATTATTATTATTTATTATATATATTGTGTGTGTGTGTGTATGTATATGTATATACACTCACCGGCCACTTTATTAGGTACACCTGTCCAACTGCTCGTTAACACTTAATTTCTAATCAGCCAATCACATGGCGGCAACTCAGTGCATTTAGGCATGTAGACATGGTCAAGACAATCTCCTGCAGTTCAAACCGAGCATCAGTATGGGGAAGAAAGGTGATTTGAGTGCCTTTGAACGTGGCATGGTTGTTGGTGCCAGAAGGGCTGGTCTGAGTATTTCAGAAACTGCTGATCTACTGGGATTTTCACGCACAACCATCTCTAGGGTTTACAGAGAATGGTCCGAAAAGAAAAAACATCCAGTGGAGCGGCAGTTCTGTGGGCGGAAATGCCTTGTTGATGCCAGAGGACAGAGGAGAATGGGCAGACTGGTTCGAGCTGATAGAAAGGCAACAGTGACTCAATTTGCCACCCGTTACAACCAAGGTAGGCAGAAGAGCATCTCTGAACGCACAGTACGTCGAACTTTGAGGCAGATGGGCTACAGCAGCAGAAGACCACACCGGGTGCCACTCCTTTCAGCTAAGAACAGGAAACTGAGGCTACAATTTGCACAAGCTCATCGAAATTGGACAGTAGAAGATTGGAAAAACGTTGCCTGGTCTGATGAGTCTCGATTTCTGCTGCGACATTCGGATGGTAGGGTCAGAATTTGGCGTCAACAACATGAAAGCATGGATCCATCCTGCCTTGTATCAACGGTTCAAGCTGGTGGTGGTGGTGTCATGATGTGGGGAATATTTTCTTGGCACTCTTTGGGCCCCTTGGTACCAATTGAGCATCGTTGCAACGCCACAGCCTACCTGAGTATTGTTGCTGACCATGTCCATCCCTTTATGACCACAATGTACCCAACATCTGATGGCTACTTTCAGCAGGATAATGCGCCATGTCATAAAGCTGGAATCATCTCAGACTGGTTTCTTGAACATGACAATGAGTTCACTGTACTCAAATGGCCTCCACAGTCACCAGATCTCAATCCAATAGAGCATCTTTGGGATGTGGTGGAACGGGAGATTCGCATCATGGATGTGCAGCCGACAAATCTGCGGCAACTGTGTGATGCCATCATGTCAATATGGACCAAAATCTCTGAGGAATGCTTCCAGCACCTTGTTGAATCTATGCCACGAAGAATTGAGGCAGTTCTGAAGGCAAAAGGGGGTCCAACCCGTTACTAGCATGGTGTACCTAATAAAGTGGCCGGTGAGTGTATATATATATATATATATATATATATATATATATATACATATAAAATATATAATTATTTGGAATAATCTGTCACCCCTGAGTTTTTATCAGTGAAGAATAATATTAATATTTTTAATAAAATAATATTTAGTATTGTGTCATTTTGGACATTTGTCTTCAAAGTTCTCATTATCTATGTCATATCTGGCTATCTACCGGTCTACCTCATATTTATCTGTCTATCTCATAAATATCTCAGGAGTGCAGAGTCACTGTTTGCGGCCCACATCCTGCTGGAAAGAAGCACCGCTGATGATGTGATCAGCCGTGTTTCTGCTTTGAGAGCTGCACAGCATTGGATTAAAAGCCCTGCTCCTGGACTCTAACAGGAGTAGGTTGGGTCATCGGCTGTTAGGCTCCATTCACACGTCCGTATTTTATATCCGCATCCGTTTCCGCAATTTCGGACAATTATGCGGATAGGATGCGGATCCATTAATTTCAATGGGTCCCGAAAAAATGCGGACAGTACACCGTGTGCTGTCCGCATCTGTGAATCCGTTCCGACTGTCCGCATAAAGAAATCCTCCTGTCCTACTTCTATCCAATTTTGTGGTCCGTAGCTCAATACAAGTCTATGGAACCTCCAAAAATGCAAAAGACATGCGGAAAGGCATCCGCATGTCATCCGCATTTGCGGATTCTGTTCCAGGAAAAAAAAGATTTCATTCCTCTTTCTGTTTTTTGCGGATCCGCAAAAAACGGACAACATACGGATACATCCTTTCCGTTTTTTTGCAGAAAAACGGAACGGATGTGCTTGAAAAACTGAGTTTTTTGCGGAACAACAGATCCGCAAAAAACTGACCGTTTTCTAGGATGTGCACAAATACGGACGTGTGAATGAAGCCTTAGTGACAGCAAGGGTCCCAAAGAGAAGACAGAAGCAGTTTATTACCTCTTCTCCTTTTTCCTCTGCTCGGTGCATAGTGCTCGATGAGCGCTATGCAGTGAGTTGAAGCAGCAGCTACAGAGCTGCTGGGTCTTAGCAGACCCTGATCAGCTCTGCCTTGTACAAATCCCCCACAGGGGCTGTTTTAACCTGTAACTGGGCTCCTTTCTATGCCCCCGTTACAGTGGAAACCTTGTAAAGTACAAAGAAAAGTGTCAGTGTTCCCCAGAGACCTCTTGGGGGGACATATTATGTGGCAAAAATATTACAAAAAAGGGTAAAGAAATAATTAAAAAAATAAATAAGGGGAAAAAAAAAAAGTATCTGTGTTTTCCAGAGTTACCTCTTGGATGACATAGTATGTGGCAAAAATATATTAAAAATATGTTAAAAAAAAGAGAAAAAATATTAAATACAAATAAAAGGAGAAACAAAAATATTCACACCAACCAAAACGGTCACATTCAGTTTTCGTAAAACTATACGTATTATATTTCAAAACAGACACAAAATAAGGAACTCGTTTTATTAATTCATTTTGGTGTAGGTTGCATATTTAAAGAATAAGGAGCTATAGTTTGAAAAAAAAAAATGACTTTTTGAAAATGTTTTGCACAGTCCCCAAATAAAACTAAAAAAAGAAAAAAATCTTAAAAAATATATTAAAGGGGTATTCCCATCTTAGACAATGGGGGCATATCGCTAGGGTCCTCCAGGCTCAGAGCTCCCCCCGCTTCGTTCTCAATATAGGTGTGGGACCCGCACGTATAAGACAATGGGGGCATATCCTAGCGATATGCCCCCATTGTCTAAGATGGGACAAGCCCTTTAAAATGCTCTATGTCATGTAAAAAAAAGGTTGCAAAAACTATTTTAGTAGTCCAACAAATAAAGTTGCAACCATTAAATCACCACATTTGCTAAATCACAAAAAGTGTCTGGTCATTAAATGGACTGTCCAAGTTATCTTTATTGACAAACTATCCTCAGGATAGGTCATCAGTATCAGATTGGCACGGGTCCGACACCAGGCACCCCTGCCAATCAGCTGGTTGAATAGAAGGCGCGCTCCATGCTAGCGCTACCTTCTCTTCATTGTTTACCTGCTGGCCGTCACAACAGCAGCGGTGACCTAGTGTAATTGCAAAAAGCCTGGGACTGCTCTATAGTATACACTTGAATAGGAAGAAGCTGTCCCATAGAAGTGAATGGGACGGCTTGTAATTACATCTGCTTGCTGCTGCAATGTCGATGGTGAGCAGTTATTGAAGACAAGGCAGCACTGGCATGGCACTCACCTTCTCTTCAACCAGCTGATCGGCGGGGGTTCTGGGTGACGGGCCCCCACCAATCAGATATTGAGCCATCCGGAGGATAGGTCATCAATAAAAATAACTTGAACGACACCTTAAAGGCCTTTTCAGGGCTAGTCTTTAAAGGGTTAACCAATGAACACTTTCCCTGCTAGTAATTGCATAGCATTAGTCACACAGATATAGCCTGAGGGGCAGAAGGCGGTAATAACCAGTGAGCGCCGACCTCTGCAGTGGAGGAAAGCGCTCATTTATGAATAGGTGGTAGGTTGGCAGGGAAGGGAATGTCGCCACTTGAGCCCCTATTACACTGCACGAGAACAAGTGTCCATAGGAAATTCTATTCCTGATAACCGTAATTGTTCCACCGATCAGAAGATAAACCAGCAATCACTCGTTTGTCTCCTCATTTGCATCTTTCATCAGAATAAAAGATGTACGAATATTGTCAGCACTTCTCTCTGTGTAATCAGGAATGTGCTGCCAAGAGAACTCAATGTTGAGGAATTACTGTGGTAGTGATCATTCCTCCCCTTTCACTATGCATCAGCCTGTGTAATAGACCAATGCAAATGAGCGCTGATCGACATCTATCTATCTCATATCTATCTTTCGGTCTATCTCATGACTATCTATCTATCTATCTCATTTCTATCTATTTCCTATCTTTCTTTCTTTTATTTATCTCATATCTATCTATCTATCTATCTATCTCATATCTGTCTATCTCATATCTGTCTATCTCATATCTGTCTATCTCATATCTGTCTATCTCATATCTGTCTGTCTATCTCATATCTGTCTATCTATCTCATATCTGTCTATCTATCTCATATCTGTCTATCTATCTCATATCTGTCTATCTATCTCATATCTGTCTATCTATCTCATATCTGTCTATCTATCTCATATCTGTCTATCTATCTCATATCTATCTATCTATCCTATCTATCTATCTATCTATCTATCTATCTATCTATCTATCTATCTATCTATCTATCTATCTATCTATCTATCTATCTATCTATCTCTATCTATCTATCTCTATCTATCTATCTATCTATCTATCTCATATCTATCTATCTATATCTCATATCTATCTATCTATCTATCTATCTATCTATCTATCTATCTATCTATCTATCTATCTCTATCTATCTATCATATCTATCTATCTATCTATCTATCTATCTATCTATCTATCTATCTCTATCTATCTATCTATCTATCTATCTCTATCTATCTATCTATCTATCTATCTATCTATCTATCTATCTATCTATCTATCTATCTATCTATCTATCTATCTATCTATCTATCTATCTATTCTATCTATCTATCTATCTATCTCTATCTATCTATCATATCTATCTATCTATCTATCTATATCTATCTATCATATCTATCTATCTATCTCATCTATCTATCTATCTATCTATCTATCTATCTATCTCTATCTATCTCATTATCTATCTATCTATCTATCTATTATCTATACTATCTATCTATCTCATATCTATCTATCTATCTATCTATCTATCTATCTATCTATCTATCTATCTATCTATCTATCTATCTCATATCTATCTATCTTCTATCTATCTTCATTATCTATCTATCTATCTCATTATCTCTATCTATCTATCTATCTCATATCTATCTATCTATCTATCTATCTCATATCTATCTATTCTATCTATCTCATATCTATCTATCTATCTATCTCATATCTATCTATCTATCTATCTATATTCTATCTATCTAATCTATCTATCTATATCTATCTATCTATCTATCATATCTATCTATCTATCTCTCTATCTATCTATCTATCTATCTATCTATCTATCTATCTATCTATCTCTATCTATCTATCTATCTATCTATCTATCTATCTATCTATCTATCTATCTATCTATCTATATCTATCTATCTATCTATCTATCTATCTATCTCTATCTATCATATCTATCTATCTATCTCTATCTATCTATCTATCTATCTATCTATCTATCTATCTATCTATCTATCTATCTATCTATCTATCTATCTATCTATCTATCTATCTATCTATCTATCTATCTATCTATCTATCTATCTATCTATCTATCTATCTATCTATCTCTATCTATCTATCTATCTATCTATCTATCTATCTATCTATTCTATCTATCTCATATCTATCTATCTATATCTATCTATCTATCTATCTATCTATCTCATATCTATCTATCTATCTATCTATCTAATCTATCTATCTATCATATCTATCTCTATCTCATATCTATCTATCTATCTATCTCTAATATCTAATCTATCTATCTAATCTATCTATCTATCTATCTATCTATCTATCTATCTCTATCTATCTATCTATCTTCATATCTATCTATCTATCTATCTATCTATCTATCTATCTATCTATCTATCTATCTCATATCTATCTATCTATCTATCTATATCTCCTATATCTATATCTATCTATCTATCTATCTCTATCTATCTATCTATCTATCTATCTATCTATCTATCTATCTATCTATCTATCTATCTATCTATCTCTCTCATATCTATCTATCTATCTCATATCTATCTATCTCATATCTATCTTCATCTCTCATATCTATCTATCTCTCTCATATCTATCTATCTCTCTCATATCTATCTATCTCTCTCATATCTACAGTCATGGCCAAAAGTTTTGAGAATTACACAAATCTTCTATTTTCACATGATCTGCTGCCCTCTGGTTTTTATGTGTGTTTGTCAGATGTTTTTATCACATACAGAAATATAATTGCAATCATATTATGAGTAACAAAAGCTTATATTGACAGTTAGAATGAGTTAATGCAGCAAGTCAATATTTGCAGTGTTGACCCTTCTTCTTCAGGACCTCTGCAATTCTCCCTGGCATGCTCTCAATCAACTTCTGGACCAAATCCTGACTGATAGCAGTCCATTCTTGCACAATCAATGCTTGCATTTTGTCAGAATTTGTAGGTTTTTGTTTGTCCACCCGTCTCTTGATGATTGACCACAAGTTCTCAATGGGATTAAGATCTGGGGAGTTTCCAGGCCATGGACCCAAAATCTCTATGTTTTGTTCCCTGAGCCATTTAGTTATCACCTTTGCTTTATGGCAAGGTGCTCCATCATGCTGGAAAAGGCATTGTTGATCGCCAAACTGCTCTTGGACAGTTGGGAGAAGTTGCTCTCGGAGGACATTCTGGTACCATTCTTTATTCATGGCTGTGTTTTTAGGCAAGACTGTGAGAGAGCCGATTCCCTTGGCTGAGAAGCAACCCCACACATGAATGGTTTCAGGATGCTTTACAGTTGGCATGAGACAAGACTGGTGGTAGCGCTCACCTCGTCTTCTCCGAATAAGCTGTTTTCCAGATGTCCCAAACAATCGAAAAGGGGATTCATCAGAGAAAATGACTTTACCCCAGTCCTCAGCAGTCCACTCCCTGTACCTTTTGCAGAATATCAGTCTGTCCCTGATGTTTTTTTCTGGAGAGAAGTGGCTTCTTTGCTGCCCTCCTTGAGACCAGGCCTTGCTCCAAGAGTCTCCGCCTCACAGTGCGTGCAGATGCACTCACACCTGCCTGCTGCCATTCCTGAGCAAGCTCTGCACTGCTGGTAGTCTGATCCCGCAGCTGAAACACTTTTAAGAGACGGTCCTGGCGCTTGCTGGTCTTTCTTGGGCGCCCTGGAGCCTTTTTGGCAACAATGGAACCTCTCTCCTTGAAGTTCTTGATGATGCGATAGATTGTTGACTGAGGTGCAATCTTTCTAGCTGCGATACTCTTCCCTGTTAGGCCATTTTTGTGCAGTTCAATGATGACTGCAGGTGTTTCTTTAGAGATAACCATGGTTAACAGAAGAGAAACAATGATGCCAAGCACCAGCCTCCTTTTAAAGTGTCCAGTGGTGTCATTCTTACTTACTCATGACAGATTGATCTCCAGCCCTGTCCTCATCAACACCCACACCTGTGTTAATGGAGCAATCACTGAAACGATGTTAGCTGGTCCTTTTAAGGCAGGGCTGCAATGATGTTGAAATGTGTTTTGGGGATAAAGTTCATTTTCTAGGCAAATATTGACTTTGCAAGTAATTGCTGTTAAGCTGATCACTCTTTATAACATTCTGGAGTATATGCAAATTGCCATTATAAAAACTGAAGCAGTAGACTTTGTAAAAATTAATATTTGTATCATTCTCAAAACTTTTGGCCATGACTGTATCTCTCTCTCTCTCTCTCTCTCTCATATCTCTCTCTCTCTCATATCTCTCTCTCTCTCTCTCTCTCTCATATCTCTCTCTCATATCTCTCTCTCATATCTCTCTCTCTCATATCTATCATCATATCTATCTCGTATCTATCTATCTATCTATCTATCTATCTATCTATCTATCTATCTATCTATCTCATATCTATCTATCTATCTATCTCATATCTATCTACCTCATATCTATCTCATATCTATCTACCTCATATCTATCATTATATATGTGTATATTATAATATTAGGCTTGTCTTCTACAGTTGGGTGCTGTATTCATTTTCGGCGAGCAGAGCATCATGCCAGCGGGAATAGATTTGTCTGATTGAGAAATACTAATGCGAAATAGATTTTTGTTTGCGCAGATTGCATCACTAGGAAATAGCTGAGTACTTTATTATATCCAAAATGAATGAAAAAAATTAGACGTCAGAAAGTAAATTTGTTGGATGAGCAGAGAATTGTTTTTTCCACTTACCGAGACAAGCTAGGAATTTACATTCTAATCTAGGAGCAGACGTTCTCTGATGGAAATAGCTCTTTTGGCTCGCTCTTGACTTTCTTTGTTGCTGCTTTTTGAGGTTCTTTACGGTTATTCGTCTGATTCTTTTTATATTGGAGCAGCATTTTGCTGAATCCCCCTCGGCGGGCGTGCATTGTGTGTATGAATACATGGGGTGTTCTGAGGCAGCGTTCACATGTTCCAGTTGGTGGGTTAGGAGATTTGTGGACAGATGAAGGTGTTAGTGCTGGAGATGGCAGCTCTTAATGCAGTGATTAATTATTGTGGCTCTTGGCTTGCCTAGCCATGATTTCCAGCTGCTGAATGGCTTTCTCCAGAGTGAAAGACAGGGTTAGAAGCATGATCCATCTTGGGGACCTTGAATGTGACACATTGTGTAGCTGTTTTCCACATAAAGTATATTGTTGCCTGCGTCATCTGTAAATCTGGGCTGTATGTTGTGTCTTGAACCGTTTGTCTGGGTAAAAGAAAAGAACATAAACCAAACATGTATTTGTATCAAAAATGCAAAAATAGTAAGCGTAATCTATTCACTTGCTGTTCCTGTTTACACTTCAATGTGATGGCACGTCATTCATAGAGGCGGTATGTCCTTTGATCGGGCCATGCAGTCACTGCCATTGTTTTGATGTCAGTCTGACATCTCACTGCAGTGACAGTCACCCCAAAGAGGTGTTTGGGGGGGGGGGGGGGGTTTGTCACATTTAGCGGTTTGTGTTTAATGCCCCTTTCACACGAGCGGGAGACTCGCATGTCTCCCGCAACACATCTACAGGGCTGGACTCCGGCACTGACTGGGATCGCATATAATGCTATGCGATCCCTGTCAGTGCGGAGTCCAGCCCTGTAGATGCGTTGCGGGAGACATGCGAGTCTCCCGCTCTTGTGAAAGGGGCATAAACAGAATTAGAAGGGTTTTCTGAGATTTTTATATCGGTATCTGATTGGCGGGGGTCCCGGGTGTCGATCCCCCGTTTCAGAAGGCACCTGTGCTCCTGTGAGCGCTGCAGCCTTCTCGCAGATTACCAAGCAAAATGCCAAGCAGCCATGCTTGGTATTGCGCTCAGCCCCATTCACTTGAATGGGGCTAAGCTGCTCTTAGGCCATCTGATCAATGAATGTGTTGTCACTGGACTAGGAAAAGCTGTAAGAAAGCACAACTGCAAGCTCTGGTGCCTTCTCCAACAGCTGATCGGTGGGGCTTCTGGGAGTCGGATACAAAACTGATCAGATACCGATGACCTATCCAGGGGATCGTGGAAAAATTCCTTTAAGATCAGGACTTTGACTAGGCCATTCCAAAATGTTAAAGGGGTTTTCTGAGAGCTTATTTTTTTCGTTTATTTTATAGGTTTGCAGTAGCGCTGCGGCCTCCTCCCGATTTCCCTAGGCCATGTGACTTCATGTTCATCAGTCACATGGCCTAGGTGCATCTCAGCAGGGCCGAGCTGTGTTACCAAGCATGGCTGCTATGCAATGTGGGGTGCCTTCTCAAACTGATTGGTGGGGGGTGTTGAATGTCGGACCCCCAGCGATCAGATAATGTTGACCTAGGTCATCAGTAAAAAACAAAAACAAAAAAAAAACTCTAGGAAAACCCCTTTAACTTTATTCTTCTTTAGCCACTCTGGTGAGATTCAAGAATTCAGAATTCATTATTCCATCAATGATGGCAAACCATCCTGGCCTAGATGCAGCAGAACAGGCCCAAACCATGACAGTACTAGCGCCGTGTTTCACAGATGGAATAAGGTTGGAATGCGACCTTATTTAAAGAAGACCTTTCACTGGTCCTAACATTACAATATAAGTACCTGGCACTGTAGGGCATTATTACTAGATGTCATGGTGATTTTTTTTCAGGCTCTGTTGCCTCGCTGTGCCCCCTGTTCTGGTTTCTCGCCCTATGTGCTAATCCATACCATCAGTACAGGGAGGAGGAGACGGCCTTGTTTTTCAGGGGGCGTCTCTTTCTCCTTGGCTATGAGAGAGAGAGAGTCACAGCCAGGGAGTGAAAAAGATCACCTTCTTGGCGTATCCTCCTCCATGTACCAATGCTATATATTAGCCTACAGGGGACATAGCGGGGCAACAGAGCAGCGGAGCTGAAAAACAAATGATAGCTATGACATCTACTAATAATGTCTGTACTTATATTGTAATGTCAGAACCGGTGAAAGGTCTTCTTTAATCCAAAAAGTTCTATTTTGGTCTCCTTTTTCCACAAAACATTGTTCCAACAGCTGTCTGGCTTGTCAACATGATCTTTAGCAAACTACAGAAGGCAGCAATGTTCGTTTTGGAGAGCAGCAGCTTTCTACTGGCAATTCTGCCATGCCATTGTTGTTCTGTATCCTCCTTATGGTGGACCCATGAACAGTAACGTTAGCTAATGTGAGAAAGACCTTTAGTTGTCTAGAGGTCACCATGGATGCCTTTGTGCCTTACAGTCTTGAATTTCCACCATTTGTACACAGTCTGACTATGGATTGGTCTAAACTCCAGCCTGCTGAGCATCAACAACTGTTCCTCTGAGGTCCTCAGAAATCTCCTTTGCTGGTCCCGTGATAAACTTTTGCAAACATATGTTTCAAATTGTAATAACAGAAACAAGCCGAGTCAGAACCAAGAGAGATTGAGGTACAATGTGCACAATCTAGCACACATTATGAACCAGGTTGAAAATACAATAACTGGCATTGAGCAGCCCCACGGCAGGTTTAAAGGGGAACCGGCACCTATCTCTTAAACGGAGCTTTGAAAGTCACGGGGGGCGCACCGCACATGCACAGCCACCCTCCATTCATTTCTATGGGGCTTCTGAAAATAGCCAAGACCTGACTCGGCTATTCCCATTGGCCCCATAGAAATGAATGGGAGCGGGTGGCCATGCAAGACCGGTGCACTCCCATTCATTTTTATTGGGCCAACAGAAATAGCTGGCTGACTCTGCTATTTTCGGCGGCCCCATAGAAATGAATGGAGGGCCGCCGTGCATGTGCGGTGCGCCCTCCGTGAATTTCAAGGCTCGGTTAACGAAAGAGGACCCACACTTATCAGACAATGGGGGCCAATATGTCCCCATTGTCTGAGATTATACAACCCCTTTAAGTAGATGCACTGATGTCACTGGCCCTGAAGCCAAGTGTCCTTCTGCATCTCTGGTCCAGAACAGCTGATCTTGTCAGGTTATGCCCTATCCGACCACTTTGCCTGGCAGAGATTGCTGCACAAACACCTCTGGAGACAAGAACTCCCTTATCCAGGCCAGATTTCCTATGACAGCTTTCAAGTTCCACCATATATAATCACCATCATTTTGGGTAGACCACCCTTGTAGAAGACCACATTTCAATGCACTTTTGAAAGGTCTTCTCAAAGACGTCTGACTGTAGTTGACCAAGGTATCCCTGCTACAGCCCTTGCTGTTAGCACAAGCGCTTTCTCTGATTCTTTACCAATGAAGGCGCTATTGTTGACTGGTGTTGTCTTTTTAGTTATAATCTGCCACGTAAATGTGAGTTCATGAGTGTTACTTGTGTTCTCTTATTGTTTACCACTAGTTAGAGCGTGGTTCCTGGGCAGTAATGAGCTCCCACACACATCAGTTACGTAACGTAGTTACTAATTAAACTCTTGGCATGGTCCGCCACCTGATGATGTTGTATATCGTATGTAATATTATTGTATATTGTATGTAATATTTATGTTCTTGTGTGTGCATAGCTAACCATATCTTTTGGCCTTTTTCATGCTATGAATGACAGGAAAAGCAAATTATCCTAACATGCCTGATGTATTTTATTTAGTTCTTCCAAATAATCAGATGCTTGGTTTGTGGATTGAGTTGTCTTCATGCTGGTACCAGCAGGCTCCAGTATATGGACGGGGCTGGAGTCAATAAATGCAACTTCACGCTTATGCTGATTGGTAATTTATAAAATCCCCCAAGGACTTCCAGCTTGCTTAGCATAATAACAAGTATATATTCTGCTCTGTTTTCTTGTGATTGTTATGTTGGGTGCATATTAATATACAGAATGTTGGCCAAATACTACAGGAAGAAAAAGAAGCCGAGAAATATTAATATTAGTACAAATAACTTTATTTTTTTTCAATCAAATTGTCTTTTCATTCAATTACCGTTTAAAGTCATTTGGGAAATTGCTGCTACTTACAAGTAATCCTGTTTGCTTTCAATGAATGAAACCTTTATGCTCCCCTGGGGTTTTGTCTCTTTATCTTCTGCATACGTTGCCGGTGATCGTCTGATTTCTTGGTATGTGCAGAAAATGACATCTCCTTATGCATGCTTTACTGATTGCTTGAAGGAAATATCAGCCCTTTTGTGCTTCCTTTTATGTCTTTGTTTCATTGTGAGAAACAGCAGATATTTTACAGCATCATTCATGTGCTGAGATATTAGGATCATGCGCACAAGCGTATTTTTTGTCCATGCCCATTCTGCTTTGTTTGTGACCTGTATGCGGAACCATTCACTTTAATGGGGCTGCAGAAAAATGGCACTTCAATGGGAAGGATAGGACTGTTCTATTAGGGGCCAGCTGTTCAGTTCCGCAAAATGTGGAATGCACATGGCCGGTATCCATGTTTTGCGGATCTACAGTTTGTGGGCCACAATGGTCGTGTACATGAGCCTGTAGGGAGATGTTTGGCCAGGGTCCTGACACTGCAGAGATATCTTAGCCGTGACTTCATGTGTCTGTGATAAAGAGGCAACACTATAGTTTTCTATTCCTGTATAAGGGTACGGGCACGAAATTAGATTTTCTGATCCAGTTTTGAAAGCCAAAGTCAGGAGTGGATCATGAAAGGAGAGAAAGTATAAAAGACTTATACTATGTTTCCTCTTTTTTTGATTCTCACCTGGTTTTGGCTTCCAAATCTGCATCCGGAAACCTGACCATGTTGCTGGACCCCAATACAAAATCATGTAGATTGCGAGTTTACAAGACGTTTCACCTGTAGACCAGACCACATCATTTCACACCAACTTCTCATTAGAGTTCATTGGACACGCTCCTTTTTTTAAAATTATTATCCGTTTCCCACTTTCCTGTAACTAAAACATCCTAAAGGGGTTGTCTCACTTCATAAGTGGCATTTATCATGTAGAGAAAGTTAATACAAGGCACTTACTAATGTATTGTGATTGTCCTTATTGTCTCCTTTGCTGGCTGGATTCATTTTTCTATCACATTATACTCTGCTCGTTTCCATGGTTACGACCACCCTGTAATCCATCAGTGATGGTCATGCTTGCACACTATAGGAAAAAGCATCAGCCTCTCTGGTGGCTGAGATCATGGGAGTGCATATAGGCTAGTGCTTTTTCCTATATTGTAAAAGCACGACCACCACTGATGGATTGCAGGGTGGTCTGTAACCATGGAAACGATCATTGTATAATGTGATGGAAAAATGAATCCATCCAGCAAAGGAAGCAACATGGACAATCACAATACATTAATAAGTGCCTTGTAATAACTTTCTCTACATGATAAATGCCACTTACTGAAGTGAGACAACCCCTTTAATTCGGTGTTCCTCAACTCTAGTACTCAGGACCCACCTGTCGGTGTTGATTTGAGAATATTCCACAGAATGAATTCCTGTGGTAAGTCCACGTACATTGACCCTAATTATATCTTCTCCTCAATACTAAGGAAATCCTGAAAACATGACCGGTAGGTGGGTCGTGAGGACCGGAGTTGATGAACACTGTCCTAACCCTCATACAAGAAACTGATAATGGAACTCAAAACCTCTATATAAAAGGCTGTCTTCAGCGATGAGCATGACTCTGTTAATTTTGAATCTTTTTTTTTTGTTTTCTAGCTTGTTGCAGGTAGTGTCGTGATGGCCTTTGAAGAAGTTTGTCCAGACCGAATTGACCTGATTCACAAAAATTATCGCAAACTGTGTAACCTGCTGGTGGATGTGGAGGAATGGGGTCAGGTGGTTATAATTCACATGCTGACTCGATATGCTCGTACTCAGTTTATCAGCCCGTGGACAGAGGTGAGTGTGGAGAGGTTTATGAACGCTATGATTACTTACATGATGGTGAGAAAAAGCCGGATGTCACCATTTTACTGCCATAAATTAATTACAAAATTTTGGGCCATTTATTATGGACCCGTGTGATAAAATGCAGGAGTCGGAGTCAGAAATTTGGCTTTCTGACTCCACAGCCCTGATTTTGTAGCGGACTTGACCGCTAATTCTGTGGTGCATTGCAAATGACATCTCATGTGGACAAACTCTCAGTCTGGCACTTGAACAGAGTAAATCTGCCCACGCACATTAAATTAAAGCAGATCCTTGCCGTTTTAACACAATTTGCTAACAGTTTATGAATGTATATGGAGGTCTGCCAAATTCTACTGTTTTTCTACGATTATACATCAGAGATATATTGGATACCCAGTAGGTGCATGTAAGTGCTGCAGATGGGGTCATGTGGTCCCACTTGACCAATAGACCACTCAGTTTGCATAGACGATGACCCTTGCTAGAAGCTCCAGAGGAGTTTGATAAAGGGATGAGGGCTGTGCTGGGGACAGTTTTCTAATAACTGCACTTCTTGTGCTACATTTTACAGAAAAAAGATTTCTGTACAAAATAAAGTGTTTTACACATTTCTACTATCACGTCACATTAATATACGGCCAGTTTTACACTATCTATGCAGTCTTCAGTCAGTCCACTGTTCGGGGCAGTCTATAATCTGTGGAATGGAGTTCAGTATGGACTCCATAGTGTAGGTTTACTATATTACTGCTGTGTAATGATGGGATGGCTTTCTTGTTGGTTGAGAAGTAGATATCCTTTACCTTCTGACCATGAATATATTACCCAGAGACTTGCACTTGGCACTCGGTCCTTCTAAGTAGTGTGGTGCACGTGGCTCGGGTCGGCGTCCCATAGATCAGCGTAGAAGAGACGATCGGCACTCACTATATAGATGCGCTTATATTTTTATTGTCACATGGATATATGTATAGCTGTGACACGAGCATGAGCCAAGAAGGCTCATGCTTGAGGCGAAACGCGTCACGGCTATACATATTTCCATGTGGCAAAAAAATATAAGCGCATCTATATAGTGAGTGCCGATCTTCTACTATGAAAATATTAGGGACTGTCCACACCATGTCTTTCAAACGCAGGATCTGGCTTGGATTCTGCACCTAAAGACTAACAGGCAGCATTGTGAAACCAGGTCCCATTGTTTTCAATGGGAGACTGCAATTTACGTCCATGACCGTGTCAAGAAAGGACATGTCCTTTTTTGACGTGGCCATGTGAATGGATGCGTGGCCTCCCGTTAACAACAATGGGAGGCAATTTCTGTGCTGCCGCCTGGTGATTCTTCACGTGGACTCTGTGTCAAAAGTGTGAATGGTCCTTCAGAGAGGTTGAATTGTTACAGAGGCTTTTCCATGACACATAGGGCTCATTCAGACGATCGTATCTGTTTTGCGGTCAGAACAGCCAGCCCTATGATAGAAATGCCTATTCTTGTCCGCATTTTGCCCGCAATTTGCAGACAAGAATAGGACATGTTCTATCCTTTTTGCGGAACAGAATTACGGATGCGGACAGCACATTTTTCGGACCCTTGACATGAATGGGTTTGCATCCGTTACGCAAAATTGTGGAAGGGATGTGGACACAAATATACAGTCATCTGAATAAGCCCTAAGAGGTGGTATCTCTACCACCTAGATCTGATTCCCACTTCTGGGACCCTTGCTAATCCTGAAAATGAGGGACTTCAACTCTTTCCTGTAAATGAGGCTGCCACACAGTCCTGTTCACATGACTGAGAATGAGGTGCAGTACCAGACACAGCCAATGTGTAGGAGATGGCGCTGTTTCTGTGGGAAACAAAACCTTTTTCTAAACCTTGATGGACCTTTTAATTATGTTCATTTGTAAAGATTCGGATTTGTCGTTTTTCCCAATCCCCTTCTCCTTACATTGTATTCCTGTAACAAGATTTCTTGAGATGCCCAAGAGGTTTTTAATTTAGTTTATTTGTATCATTATGGATCAGAATTTAGGCTGTTTATATGTAAATGTAAGATTTAAGGAACAATTAAGCCTTGACAAAGTAGATTGCAGCCTTAGCAATTGCAGCGCATTCTCCATAATTTTTCTAACTGACATATTTCATGATAAATAGCGGATGCCAAGTCAGAGCAGATTATACAGTGCACTAGCAATTCATAGTGCTGTCAGGGAGAAGACCGATTGACTTTACATTTACATATTAATGAGAAGATTTGTTAAGAGGGTGCTTGACTATGGAAAATAACAGCGTCTTTATAGGGCACAACATTTCATAAATAGAGCTGATGCAGGAAAATGGAAATTAAACCTTTTTAGGTTAATGAATTCTAGAGATTAGTCAAATGAACGTTAGCAGATTTAGTTCTATGGAGATCTACCTTGGCGATGGCGCGCATTTCCTTTGTGTCAAGTCTCACCACAGTCTCTCTCAGACTAATGACTTCCCATCCCATGTGATTTCTGTTTTCTCAGTGAATTGATATTGATGGTGTGTTGATTCCTGAATAACTTGGATGTGAGGAGGAAGCGGAGGCACAGTGCCGTGCATACCAATAGGAGAGCTGGCAATTATTGGATGCTTTTGGCGCACTGTTTAAAGCCTCCAATGGATGTGTATCGTGGGACGGGATTATTCATTCTTACACCTGGACCAATGCAAATGGATGAGCTGTGCTATAAGACTAGGGCTACACACAGACTTTTTTTTTAAAGTGTAACTGTCATTCTTTTTTTTTTTTATTTGTGTAATATATAGGGGCAGTGATACTGACCATTTTTGTAATATACTTTAATAACTTAAATCGTACATTTCTATGAGAAGAATAGCTGTAAAGTGGCCCATTTTTAGCCTTAGCAACGCTCCTCTGTCTTCTGTTTACATACCACAGTCAGTGTTAGCAAGTCTCCACTGTTATGTAAACAGAAGACAGAGGAGCGTTGCTAAGGCTCAAAATGGGCCACTTTAGAGCTATTTTTCTAGTAGAAATGTGCGATTTAAGTTATTAAAGTATATTACAAAAATGGTCATTATCTCTGCACCTATTCATTACACAAATAAAAACAAAATGACAGTTACACTTTAAAGGGGTTGTCCGGGTTCAGAGCAATATTTCACCCAGGCAGCCTGCCTGACAAGAGCCTCGGAGCAGTTCATGCTCCGATGCTCTCCTTTGCCCTACGCGACTTAGCATTAGGCATTTTGCCCAGTTACGGTGATGAACCAGGCTCTGCCAGGCAGAGACTTCCGCCCAGCAGTGAGCCCAGGGACGTCACCAGCACTGATGGGCGGGCTTTAGCGCTGCCCTAGCCAGCAAAACGGCTAGGGGCAGCACTAAAGCCGCCCCATCAGAGCCCGGTGACGTCACTGAACACACTGCTGGGCGGAAGCCTCAGCCCGGCAGTGTGTGCTAGTAAACAAAAGAGCGCATCCGAGCATGAAATACAACAAAATTTCTCATTTCAGTTATTCAAGGCTATGGACAACTTTGATGTGGAAAAGTGATTTTACATATGTCAAGGGTTACCTTGAATAATTCTGCATTCGCCATTCCTTTGTTAGTTTGCAACCTGCTGCTATTGTCAGACATTTGTCGAAGTAATTTGTGCTTGATCTGTGTGTCCAGGATCCTGCTGCCTTCCCCCTACAAACTGCCTTGTATGTGCTCTCCTTCCTGTCAGTAGCCTGTGTGAGCTGCTTTCCTTGAATTCTCCGCACGCTTCAGCTGTGTACAGCTTCATCTCCCTCCCTGCTGCAATCTCTGACACCGAGAGAAGGAAGGGGAGAGCAGAGAGAAATGTCTGAAGTAGGAGCAGTGCTCTAACAGTTTCAGCAGCACCAGCAGCTAGGTGAAGGATGTAGACTCGCTCTGCACAAAATGATAGGACATGTTTAATGAAGATAGTTAGAAAGTTGTTTTATTTTCTTTTACGAAACAGTAGAGAAAAGTCAGTGCAAAGGCTTTAGGAGCGGCTCCCAATCTGGTGGACTTGAGCTGTTCTTGCAAAAGAAATATCTGGTTGGTCACCACTTTTCTTGGTGTAATCAGACTGTTTTTTTTCTATAAGCCGGACCCAAGACGATCAGCATTTTGAAGGGTGGGGGGATGAGCTATTATTTCTCTTCTGTATACTGTATGCACATGATTCATCAGCGTACAGTGTTGGGTCCAACCTGACTTTATTTTTCTCTTCTTTTGGAAGTTCACCCAGAATGCCATATTTTTCAATGTATTTACACCAAGAAACTGCATTGATAATCTGCTCAAACGTTTAAAGGGCATCTGTCAGCAGATTTGTACCTATGACACTGGCTGACCTGTTACATGTGCACTTGGCAGCTGAAGACATCTGTGTTGGTCCCATGGTCATATGTGCCCGCATTACTGAGAAAAACTAAGTTTTAATATATGCAAATGAGCCCATAGGAGCTGTTACATCTAGAGGTTCCACTTTCTCTGGAACTGCCGCTCCCTCTGCACTTTGATTGGTAGGACCAGGCAGTGAAAACGTGATCACGTCTGGCCCTGTCAATCAAAGGGCAGAGGGAGCGGCAGTTTCAGAGAAAGAGCAGCTTCTAGGTGTAATGGCAACGCCCCCGTTGCTCCTAGATGCTTATTTGCATATATTAAAACTTTACTTTTCTCAGCAATGCGGGCACGTATGAACATGGGACCAACACAGATGTCTTCAGCTGCCAAGTGCACATGTAACTGGTCAGCTGAGGTTTTCCAGATGGCAAGCTTGTAGATGAAAGTACATTTAAGGCAGACATGCTCTTTACAGCATCTAACTGGAGTGATTTCAGCGTTGATTATAGCTGGTCGGCCCACTTTAGGGGGAAGTGATGGAGAATATTTGGATTGTTACTAATTTGTTGCACAGGTGAACCGGCAGAGACGCAAGGAAGACATTATACGGCATTATACTTGCTGATAAACAAGATATATCAATTATCGCCCTATCTTTCTGGGCGCATCTAAACTCTGTTAGAATAAGCTGGTGTTTTTTCTAGGTTATTAATGAAATAATTTGCATACTGCCAATGAAGACAGCGCCTCGTGACCCATAGCACTGCCAGAGCGCAGTAAGCAAAAGCGTGATGTGTTTCATTAGAGTAATTGCATTATAAAAATCAACGCCGCTGGATTTTCTTAATGGAATTTTTCTACTGTTAAAATAAGGATCAGAGGAACCAATCGGCTCGGGCTGCGCTCTCCTGGTTATTTCCATCGCCACAACGCCCGGTTGTACAGACAGAGAGGTTTCTTAATGTTCATTTGCAGTAATTTGATCCTGGGTAAAATGAAATTTAGCTACTGTAGTGTTACACTATCTGCAAGTTGCTGATGTCAGCATTCAGTGCTCGTAGGCATGAATCCTGGGAAAATTCCCTGACTGCGATATTAGCAAAAGCCGCTTTGTTCTGCCAAATATTCTATTCATCTGCTTTAGATAACCTCTTAATGAACGCTGCTATTTTGGGCTCTGAGGGCACGTTGATTTTCTTTTTCTTTTTTTGTATTTTACTTTTTTTTTTTTTATTCTTGGACCCACTAGGTTACTTGGATATGATATACTGTAATTGCTTCAATAGTACACTGCAATACTTCTTTATTGCAGTGTATTAGGCCTATTAAAGGGAATCTGTCAACACATATCTGTAAATGAAGCCAACCCACTTTGTAGATCTGCTGTTTTTTCCCCATGAATACAATAGACTTTCTGCCATCCTGATCGGTGGTCCCAATTTTAAGAAAAATGCCTTTTTTCTGATATACTAATGAGCCTCGGTGCAACGAGGATGTTGCTTCACTTTAGTATAAATCCATGGACCCACAAAATGACTTTTTAAAAGCCACTTTTTTTGTGCAAGGGAGATAAATCTCCCCCTTTATGTGAAACTATTCTACGGAAGACACTACAGACAGTTGTTGTTCCTGCGCTGTCCCACTCCCTACAATAGCAAGAGCATATCCCCGTCTTCTCCTAGGCAGCCCCTCTGAGTGGAGCTTCGGAGCGTTTTGTTTATATTTTTTACACTGCTAGGCTGAGGCTTTTACCTAGCAGTGTTCCCGGTGATGTCACTGGCACTAAAGGGCAGTCTTTAGCGTTGCCCTAGCCTGTTTTATAGGCTATGGCAGCGATAAAGCCCGCCTATTAGTGCCAGTGACTTCACCATCGCACTGCTAGGTGGAAGCCTCTTCCTAGCATTCCCATGGTGAGGCCACCATGCTCTGATGCTCAACTCAGAAAGGCTGCCTGGGTGAAGAAGGTGTTATATCTGGGTTCAGCTCTGAACCCGGACAACCGCTTTAATAGCACCAGCACCATAAACGTACTGTGGAAAACGTGGTTAGTTTCTTAAAAAACAAAACTAATTTTGTACTACCCTACAGGTTGTATGTGGAATTGCTGCACCCAGAGGGAAGCATACTTCTGCTTTCCGACGCTCTGTTCTGGCTTCATGGGTCCACCACTGTCTTCATTCCACTTCTGGCAGGGAGGGTGGTCACGTGTGCATCTGCAGCCAGTGACTGGCCACAGCAGGGATGTGTTCCCCCCCCTAAGCAGCACATGACTGTGGTGACGTGGGTAGGCAGCACTTTTTGACTTGTTTTTTTGCTTTGTGCCTTAATTTAATGGCAGAAATACAAAGTAATATGGATATATAGTTGCACAACATGTAGCAAGCAATAGAAGTAAATCTGGATATATGTGGCGCTATGCCGACTAAAGATAAAAACGGAAGTCCTTAGTTACACATATTTGCAAATGCGTGATCAAGCCCACTCACCAAACTTCACGGTAACTTCCTGTGGAGTGGGTTCCTACACTCATCTATGCCTCTGTTCAGACTAATCCAAGTCTCCATTATTCAGGGCGTGTGAAACCAGCTAAATAGGAATCCTATCAGGAAGTCCTGGGTGAATGGGCGTCGCTAGGTCCAAAAGGGTTTGCGGGGCCATTACATATAACAATAGAAAATTCGGACCAGCGATAAATATATATATATATTTTCATAAGTGCATATCCATAAAGCAAAATTACAGAAATACAAAGTAATATGGATATATAGTTGCACAACATGTAGCAAGCAATAGAAGTAAATCTGGATATATGTGGCGCTATGCGACTAAAGATAAAAACGGAAGTCCTTAGTTACACATATTTGCAAATGCGTGATCAAGCCCACTCACCAAACTTCACGGTAACTTCCTGTGGAGTGGGTTCCTACACTCATCTATGCCTCTGTTCAGACTAATCCAAGTCTCCATTATTCAGGGCGTGTGAAACCAGCTAAATAGGAATCCTATCAGGAAGTCCTGGGTGAATGGGCGTCGCTAGGTCCAAAAGGGTTTGCGGGGCCCATTACATATAACAATAGAAAATTCGGACCAGCGATAAATATATATATATATTTTCATAAGTGCATCTCCAATAATGGAGACTTGGATTAGTCTGAACAGAGGCATAGATGAGTGTAGGAACCCACTCCACAGGAAGTTACCGTGAAGTTTGGTGAGTGGGCTTGATCACGCATTTGCAAATATGTGTAACTAAGGACTTCCGTTTTTATCTTTAGTCGGCATAGCGCCACATATATCCAGATTTACTTCTATTGCTTGCTACATGTTGTGCAACTATATATCCATATTACTTTGTATTTCTGTAATTTTGCTTTATGGATATGCACTTATGAAAATATATATATATATTTATCGCTGGTCCGAATTTTCTATTGTTAATTTAATGGCAGATATCTTGTTCACTGCTCATGAAAGTGGGACAAATTATGTAGGCCCCACCCTAGCAGGCCTGGCTTATTCATTAAAGGGGTTATCCGGGAAAAGTCAATGATAACTTATCCTCAGGGGGTCCAAGTCGGCAGCTTTCCAAGGACAGCGCCGTACTTTGCATAGTGGCAGTTATTGGTATTGCAGCTCAGCCCCATTGACTTGAATGGGGCTGAGCTGCAGTTAGGCCATGTGATCGATATACAGTGATGTCACTGGCCTAGGAAGAAGCTGAAGCGCTCAAGGCCTCTTCTAACAGCTGATCGTGGGGGTTCCGGGTGTCGCACCCCTTCAGGTCTGATACTGATAACCTATCCTGAGGATAAGTCATAAGTATCTTTTCCTGGATAACCCCATTAATGACTTAGACTTACATTGTTCCATTCTTTCCTGCAGCTGATGCAGGGGAAATATGGGCTAAGGTCAGCCTTTCCGATTGGACATGCTCCTAGAGGTAGGACCCACAGCTGTCAAGTATTTATGTCATAGGACGCATATAAAGCACTTTAGGTTTTTAGTATACTTTCTGAAATGAATTCTGAAATAATGATTGAAAAGACTATAGGTGCCATATTCTTCTCGTCTCTCTCATTGACTGGACGTAAATAATGATCTTTTACAGGATGAAACTGAAGATGCAAACGCAAACAAATTTTATGAATCAGATGAGGAAAACGAGAAGCCATCTGACCAGAAGAAGTCGTATACAATGGACCCTGACCACAGGCTGCTATTGAGAAATACCAAACCGCTGCTGCAGAGCAGAAATGCTGCGGTAAGGTTGTGTAACCATCTGGCTATTTCTAGTATTTTTACATTGTTATACTATTGTCCTGTTGCAATTTAAAGGGACACTTCCATTAGAAAGTGATATCTTCACTTCATTACCAGAGTGTTTATCCCCCTTTCCTTACCAGGCCAGTATTTCCGAATTGCAAATAACGATTACATTTTGAGATGACTTAGGCTACTTTCACACTAGCGTTTTGGAATTCCGGTATTGAGTTCTGTCATAGGGGCTCAATAACGGAATAAAACACTTCTGTTTTGCCCCCATTCATTGTCAATAGGGACAAAACTGAGCTGAAGACAATGGAATGCTCCTAAAAGCGTTCTGTTCCGTCTCCAGAACGGAGAGCAAACCGCAACATGCTGCGGTTTGCTCTCCGTACTGTTTATCTGCACCAAGACGGATCCGGAATGACCTCCAATGGAAGTCAATGGGGACAGATCCGTTTGGCGTGACACACTCAGTAAACTGATCCGTCCTCCATTGACTTTCAATGGAGTTCATGACGGATCCGTCCACAGTACACCACACATGACAGACACATACACACAGACATACTTACATGCTCACAGCAGCTCCACACATCACAGGAGGAGGAGGACTGCGCGCACATAGGAAGATTCTCCCTCCAGCAGAGGGCGCTGTGGGGAATCTTCCTATGTGCGCGCAGTCCTCCTCCTCCTGTGCTGTGTGGAGCTGCTGGGAGCATGTAAGTATGTGTGTGTATGTCTGTGTGTATGTGTACGTGACACGCGCTCCAGCTCCTCACGTGTACCTGCAACAGCACGGATCCGGCGGCACCCTTCACCTGCTGGATCTGTGCTGATTTTGTGTCCTTAGAGGACAGATGTAATACTTAAAAAAAAAAAAAAAAAAAAAAAAAAAGGAAAAACTGAAAGTTATGAAAAAATGTATTTTTTTTTTCCCCATAACGGTTATCGAGACAAAACATTTCTAAAGCCATTACTATATGTGTGTAACATGAAAATGGACGCTATTTATGTAATTGATCTACTGGCTGGTCTCACCGACTCAAGACTTTAAAGGACTGGAACACATTTTGGATTTCTATGGCCTTTTCTTCTGTTGCTAGTTCTATGGCACCATACAGACAGTACAGATGTTGTACAGCACCAAAAATTGGAAACTCCTTCAAAGTGACTTTTTTATGTTTTATGTTCACCCCCTATGTCAGTGATGGCTAACCTCCGGCACTCCAGCTGTGGTGAAATTATGACTCCCTGCATGCTCCATTCATTACTATGGAGTTCTGAGAACAGCCAAGCAAGTGTATATCTTGGGAGTCATAGTTTTACCACAGCTGCAGTGCCGGAGGTTAGCCATCACAGCCCTTAAAGGGAACCTGTCATCTCCGAAACACCCCCTGAACTAGAGTAAGCGTTGTATAGTGTAAGTGATGCTGAATCCGAATATGTAAGTCTTATCTTCATACTCACTTCTATTCTGACGCTGTGCTCCTACAAACCTGCAGTAAAATGCACTCACTGGACTCCGGTGCTCACTCACATAATGGAGAGGACTCAAAGAAGAGTCCACTGAATGCATTTTACTGCAGGTTTGTGGGAGCACAGTGTCAGAATAGAAGTGAGTATGAAGATAAAGCTTACATATTCGGATTCAGCATCCTTACACTATACAACGCTTACTCTAGTTCAGGGTGGGTTCCGAGATGACAGGTTCCCTTTAAGTATTGATCTTGGGGGAAATTTGGACATTTTAAGCTTTAGGCTTTTTTTTTTTTTTTAATAAATGAAAAAAAATATGTGTCCGTTTGTATATTTACATACAGAAAAACCCCATTTTACATACAGAAAAAAAA